>CM034155.1:544332495-544654602 GCA_019776745.2 Taxus chinensis
AAAATATTTATATAAATCTATATAAAATTTCTTGATGTGGAAATGTTGGATGGATTCAACAAGTTTTTGAACTATTTTAACTACAATGGGAGATAAGGACACCGTGATAGAAAAATGTTTTGGGAAAAGGTATCTTGAATTTGAATCTGCCTCAAATCCTAAGATTTTTGTCTTGACATCATGTTAGATTCACTATTGTAGTAAGGGTAAAATTTAAACATTGAATAAACGTTTGAGAAACATAATATTAACATTAGAACGAGAGAATTAGGAACTTTGTATTGCATTTTGAAATATGACAATAACTCATGTAGGTTATGGAGATTGTCCGTAAGGGATAAAGGACCAACTTAAATGGGTCGAAACTGTAAGTTGAATGTGAAATGAATTTAAGAATCTGTAGGTGGAAAAAAGGATATAATTATCCTTGCACATAATTGTTCTTGGAATTTTAAATGTGTAACTAAGATGTAATCATGGTATGATGTGTTGTGGGTTTTCAACCCTTAGGTCCCTTCCTTGCGGTTGGTCATTTCTATCATTTGTTCATTGGGGAAGTGTGGCATCGACATGTATATCGTGTTATCATGTGTCTATGTGATTCGATGACTTATGTAAGTGTCTTATGCGTTGTTGATTTTCTCTTCTTTTAGCCTTGTGGTATTGTGTAGTGAGCAATGTAAGTAAAAAAAAATCTATTCTGGTATTTTTAACTGTTGTATTTGTGGGTGTAAAATGTGGGCGATACATTTGGTATCAGAGTGGAGGTTCATGCTCTCGAACCTCTGGGGCAGATTGGAGTTGTGATGGTGTTGCATGATGGTGGTGGATATTGGAAGAGTAATGTGATATATGTTGTAATGTGAACAACGTTGTAATTGTGATGTTAGGAACGCACATGTTGTGCATATCACTTATTGCATATTTGTTATCATGTTTATGTGCTTGTGATAAGAATATTCACTCTCCTTTTCGTGGATTCTATGAAGAGTTCATGTGTGATGTACCACCTTGCTGTGTGTGAAAAATAATGTTATTGTGGATTGCAGAGTGTTGGAACATTTTGGCATTATGTGATATGTAGGTGTGTTGATGTGTTGTATGAAATAATTGGTGTATAGTGAATTGGATGGTATCATGATGTTACCACCATGTTGTGATGAATTGTGTGTGTCACCATGTTATATAGAAATTAATTTTATGTTGTAATGTTATTTGTGTTCATCATACATATTAGTTTTGTAATATGTGATGGTTCATGTCGTGATTTAGGGACATATGGTGAATGTATGATCTCTATTGTACAGTGTTTGCACTTTGAGTGTATTATGTGGTAATGTGATCTATTGAAACCCATGAAAGTAATGATTTTGCTATACCCTATATATATACAATGCGTAAGAAGCTATGGTTAATATGTGTGAATCACCATTGTGTTAGTGATGTAGCTATGTGTTATGTTGTGAACCCTACACTAACCAAACCTAAGGGAAATCAGTAAAAGGTGTATGTTTGGAGTGTGGAAATGTGTACCATTGACCAATCACTCGAGCTGAGTACAAGATAGAAAGTTGAGTCTTATATAGGCTGAAAATCCACTTTTGTTCGTTTAGTATGTGTGGCACTTGCTCAACGGGTGTCATGCATATTGTGTTTTGCAGACACCTTAGGCTCAGTACATGGCGACTTGTACTCCTTTCTCTCTCCATATATGGTTATCGTATGGATTCAACCTAAGTGTAGTTGCGACTATGTTGAGCCTTGTGGAAGCGGTGGAGGGATGATTCAGACAAAGATGATGACGATTATATTATTTGATATGTTATTTTATGAGTTGAGGCTTGATGTCCAAGTGTCAGCAACTCGTAAAGTACCCCGCCTTGTTGGTCGTATAAGGCCACATAGATATCGTAATGTGTTATTCCTACATATGTATTTTATTCGTAAATTGAAATATATATATATATATATATATATATATATATATTCTCTTTCCTTGTAAGGACCAACAATTTTCTTGATTGATGTGTTCTTATATTTTGGGCATTTTAATTGGTTGTTGCACTAACATGTAGATTTTTGCACTAACTATGGCTAATTAGCCATTTGATTTTCTTAGTCTTAAATTTACATACCAAGTTTAAAATTTTTATAGCCTAGCCCAAGGGTTTATATTTTTGCCACTTGGCATTTGAAATGGATTGTTATGTTTGTTCTAATGTTGTAATGTGTTGGAATAGGGTCATGGGATTCACCATGGAGTGGTGGAACCTATGGACCCAATTCGTTGTATGGGGGTACGCCCCAAGGAGTTACAGATAACTAGTGGGTTGTTGAACCATGATTTATTATGTCACTTGAGTTAGAGGTAACTGGACTCTATGCGCCTAGGGCCATAGGGTGATTGACCTCTTTTGGGGAGCGAAAAGGAAAATTTTATCTTTATTTTATTTCTTAAGGGAGGCATAAGAGACTTGAGGGCGGCGTAAGAGACTTGAGGGAGCCATAAGAGACTTGAGGGAGGCATAAGAGATTTGTGTGGGTGTGATTGATGTTTTGGGAGGTATATGGAGTTGTTCTGTGATTTTTGGGAGGTATATGTATTTGTTGTGATGCTTCGGAAGGTGTATAGAGTTGGTTGAGTTATGTGTACTCTTGATATTCTAGTTTATGTCTTGTGATTTTGTTTCCATCTTGACACTATGTACCTACAATTATGGTCTAGAGTTTTGTGAAACTTTTGTATGTGTACATGTTGGGAATTCCATGTTGTTGTAGTATGCTTATGTTCAAGCACTGTTGTGTCGGGAGAATGTGTGGGGGCTATGTATGTTATTTCCATGGTTTGGTTAAGTTCTCGAAATGTGATCAAGTTGTAAAAGTATGTAACAATATGTCCTGAGGACCATTAGTGTTGTGTTGGCCCTAATGTAGTATTGTGATGTCAGTTCTATTGGGCACCCACGAACATAAGAAAACTAAAATCTTAGACAATGGAATACCGAGAGTTGAGATTAATAAAAAGTTTAAAGGAAAATACTAAGTAATAAAGAAGAATAGAACTACCAATCTTCACAGAACATTAAAATTTAGGATATTGTCAAAATTAGTTTGTTTCATTCTAGTCGTGTTGTACCGACAAGTTATTTTGTTAAATGACAGGTTTCAGTAATGACTTTCTTGTCTGCCTACCCTTTGAGCTTTGGTATTGTGTCACATCGAGGATGAAGATCTTATAATGGGAGGGAAATGTAGTGGCATGTTAAAAAAATAAAATAAATAAAAGATGGGATAATGGGAATTGGCAGTGAGGGGGCAGTTGGAGTTTTAATGATGGCAGGAGTGGGCGGTGGTGTGTGACAGCGGCTTGACAGGGCATGGCCGCCCCAAAGGATTTTCCTAACCTGTCAGTTTCTCATTGCATAATAAGGCAAATGCTTTAATGAGACCCAGAGGTAATAAAAACTGAAACCATGTTGACATTGCAAATTTAGTAGTATTTGGATATTTACAGTGATGACAGTTTCGAAGGCATGGGTTTCCTCATGAGGTAGGCACATTGTTTCATCTATGCAACAAATATGTCTCCAACCAGATTGGTTTACATTTTTTTGGGTACTCTCAGCTTGTGCCAAAACATGAGCTCTGGGAAGAGTATGGACATCCATCAAAGCATAATAAATATTTTAATTTAGTTTTTCTGAAGCAATGGATTTAGAGGAAGACCCTGCAAACATTCCACGGTTATCTCTATTGATGCACTTGAAGCTCTATTTCCACAAATGTCAAACACATTGTTGGCTCTGTGAATCCTTTTTTATTATGGATATGGTTTTTATGGTTTCAATCAATCTCCCATGGTATTTAGCTCAATTCTATGTGTGTTCATGTTGCTTTTGCATTGGAGAGATACTTTCTTGAGCCTCTTAGATCTATACCTAGTCAAGCTTGTTCATGAGTTTCCATTTCCAATAATTTTCCCCCAGATATGTGTGTTGGGGCTTGAAATTTTTTACTCTTGTGAAAGGAGTGGGTGAACCACCAAGAGTGGCTTGGCAAAGGAAATAGAGACTCTGTGGAATATCAATCTAATGCACCTCCCTATGAAATGATTTCAGTTGATATGTGATGAGATGTGGCCTCATGGAATGTTTTTTATTTGTGGGGTATGCACAAAATGTTTAATGTTTTAATTGTTGTTGGCTTGTGGTTGATGTAGCCTAGAATTTACCAGATAACACCCTAGATGCGCTAGCACGTCACTTAGCCTAGACTGAGCACTCACCCAAAGCGCTAAAAAGGTACCAGGTCCCTCTTTAGGGTTAAGGAATGACACTTAGGTTCAATCAATATCTTTCATCTCTTAATTATCACAATAACACAGATTCTTACAATACTAATAATCTATGCCGATGTGCTCATGGATCTAATACGGTAATCCAGAAACATGCACATGTCTATGTATACTTATCCCTCACACACACACACAATGTGATCTATCTCTCTATATCCATCATCTCCCTACCAGGTAATTCACTATATATATATATATATATATGGTGGGCACTTTCCCTTCACCGCTTATCTATCCCAAAAATAGGTTACATGCTATTAATAGCCACAAGCCATTTTCATGCATAGCCACACATGCAAATGTGCTATTTATAGAATATTGATAGTTAACTGAGGTGAAAATCCTATTCTTAGATTGTCTCCATGTAAAATTGATTTGAATCCGATCCTCCAGAAATAGACAATGTGTGGCGCGCACGTCTCTACATCGTTGGTGTGTTCTACACACTATCTTCTAAAAATAGATCTTCATGCGCAAAAATAGCTAAGTTCTGAATGTTGAATTTTCCTACGCACACGGGTTCTTCCTATCCCTTCTTGCCCTTGAACTGGCCTATTTTCCTGCACAGACTTCTTGTGTGAGTTTTGTCAAGTGTTCTCTGATCAACATTACCCCACACTAATCTCATTATCACCCCAACAATGGGTATCTCCAAAAAAAATTTTGAATAGAAATAATCAAAAAGAATTTGAATGAATAAAGAATGCTTTTATGTGGCAACCTCATCTATCTCATCTTGAAGGATAACTTCTAGATACTCCTCTTTTATTTCAGCCTCTAAGGCCTACCACTCGGTGAGAGCCTTCTCTACTTTCTCTGGAATGTCCACAACGATGGACTCAAGTTCATCCTTCCCAATTTCCCCATTTTAATTTCGCATGACCAACACGATGCTTGACATTGTAGTCATCCTTCCCTCTAGTAAATCCATCTTCTACTCAATGAGCTTCCCAATATCCTCCATCCGATTCTTGTGTGGATCTTATGATGTTGTCAGGGCCTCGCGCTTCTGCTTAACCATTGATAATCTTTCTGTGCAGCCCAATGTGTTATCCTTCATCACTTTCTGAACCTCATTGTTCTCCTCCAAAGTTCTTACGTTGATGATCTCTTCTGGAGTTGTGCAGATATTCAAGGCTTGGTCTACTTTCTTCAATTCTTCTTTCAGCGCTTACAACAGTGCCTCATAGGATGCAGTCTTCCACATCACTGAAGCCTTTTCTCATTCTGCCTCTTATGTTGGATCCTTTGGTGCTGGCATACACAAAGGTTCGTCTTCAAGCCTTAGGTCTACTAAGGTACTTAGATAGTGTATCTCTGAAGGAAATGTCTTTGGTACCTTTGGTTCTAGGTATGGCCTAGCCTTCATAACAATATCACCAATTTCCTCTGCGAGGCTGATAAATACAACATTTTTCTTCTGCACCAAGTCTCTTTCCTGTGTTAGGCGTGCTATTTCCCCATCCTTAGTTTTAATCTCTTTCCTGAGCGACCTAATTGTGGCGGCCTTGTCCATATTTTTCCTCGCCACTTTTGTTGATACTTTGACCAATGCGTTACTCACATGTTCATCTAACATGATAATAGGCTTTATTTTCATATGTCTAGCTTGGGGTGCCTTCTTCAGCCATCTCAATATGCATGACCCCTCACATACATCAAATTCAAGCTCATCCATGTGGGTGTGCATTGACCATGATAGCTACTTTTGAGTGCGCACGGTTACCATATCCTCATCCATTATCTCCCAACCAAATAAATCCTTCTATGCTATCGTGCTCTAGAAGCGGGCACAGACAATCTTTCCTGAGTCCTCAACGTATCCGATAAGTGGTGCACTATGTTCTCCACTCAGCCTCTTTGTCCTTGGCCCTTTTGGAACTTGAGCTTCAAGGTTAGGAGTCTTCATAGTATCTTGGGTAGTCTCATGTGTGGTTTTAGATGTTTCCTTCTCTCCTTCTTCTCCGTCTTTCATATCTTCATCTTTTGGCTCTTTTTCTTGCTCAAGTGGAGTAGGAGATCTTGACATGCTCTACTCTGATCCTTCGGCCTCTTCATCTAGCTTCAACTTCCTTCTCCTTTTTGGCTCAGTGGATTCCTTGTGTAGAGAGAGATGAGGTGATCTCCTTACCGTTTATGGGGTTCCACCTTGAGTCCTTGTGTGTCTAAATAATTTCTTGAACCTATTCTCTCCCTGTACTACCCCCGTATCATCTTCTTCATCCTGCCCCTATGGTGGAGTAGTGGCGCGCTGTGATTCCTTCTTATCTGAAGGTTGCCTCCTTCTATGCTCCAAGCCACCACTATCTTCACGCTCTTCTTCTTCATCTTCTACATCAATGGTTTCTGTGGGCTTCGGCGCCGATATGTTCTCCATTGTATGTTGACCCTTCATTAGCCCTGGGAGAGAGAACTCATTCTCCACGTACTTATTGTTTTCCATCTTGGGCTTCAGCTAAAGGTATATTAGTGCTGCCCCAATATCTCCAACAGCTATACTCATGGGCTTTATGGTCAATACTTCTGAAATGAGCCACTCGATATACGCGCTTCACCTTGGATACACATATTTCTTTCTCAGGGTGTGGTAGTCATAGTCTACCTTCTCTGCATTGAGGGTTAGGCGGCGTGTGTCTGTGAATCTGTGGACTGATGTTTGAAAGTACGTTGATGTGAAGGCATAAAGCAATTTGAATGCACTAAGGGCTCCAGGATCCATCTTTCATTCGGAAGCACACGATGCATAAATGCTGATAAACAACAAACTATACTTGTTTCCCTATTACCGCAGGTAGGTCCTTCGGGATGTGACACTCTTCTTCAAAGGTCGCGTGGAGCCCATCGTACCATTTCTTCACTATTTTCTTAACATCATCTATCATGGACCCTTTACATAAGTAGTTGTTGAACCTTTCAGTTGGTGACTTATTCTCCATGGGGTATTCCCATATCTTCTCCTTCGGTCCATCTGGTACTCCAATCTCCATGAATACCAGTGATAATAGAACAACACCAAAGCTGATTTTTCCTTCCATGCGTGCTTCCTTGACTATTTTTTCTACAATGTAGCCTGCAATATTGTAGACTACTCCTTTTGACATCTGGTTCACAACATGCAACCACATGGTGTTCACCTATGACCACCTCTCTTGGTCATTCAACTTTGTAACAAGATGTGTTAATGCTTGTACAACCAGATAATTATTTAGTTTATCAATGTCCATATCGCATGGACCCTTCAAGTATCCCAACTCCTTCCTTGTTTCTATAATCATGGCCTTACTTGTTAGGTCAGTCTTTATATCCTCTTATGTGGCCTTCAAACCTGTCACTGTGGAGATCAACGCAGATGAGATTTTGACTCTGCGTCCTGCAAAGTAGAAAAATTCCTCATGTACTCTGCTCATGAGCCATCGGTATAAAGGCTCATACTTATCGAAATATGGAAGCTCATATAATTGGTGGACTCCAATTCTTTTCAGAAGTTTCTCACCTGCATCATCATAAAATAGCATGTCATTTGTTGTGCGTTTGTTTGTCTTTGTTTTGAGAAGGGCATCGAGTTCCTTTTTGTTCTCTATGGTCCTGTGGTTATACTCGCTCACTTTTCTTTTTCTTATATTCGAATCCCACTCCTGGCTGACTATGACACCCTCTGGATATTGCATTTTGAAAAAATTACTTTCAGGTGTCATCTCTTCCTCATCTACAACTACCTTCTTCTTCCCCTTTGTTCCCGTTGTAGCTGCTTTCTTGGGTACCATTTTTACCTTGCAATCCTTCTGTAGACACTTACCTCTTCAACTCTATAATGCTCGAGTCAAACCCTAGTTCAAGTTAGTGTGACCTAGGTGAAATCGTGTGACCTAGGTGAAATCATGTGCCCTAGATCCTCTCTTTCGTCCTCCTTTGATCAAACCCTTCACCACCGGGGACGCAAGCTTCTTCTACGCACAAATCTTCTTGTCATGTCTGGTTTCACACCCTTCACACCTCAAATCAATTACCCAGCGCTTCACGCTTAGCTCTTTCTCAAATACTCTTAATCGTAACGGTAAAAATGAACTTGCATCCTGTCCTTATATATATTTTCAAATTTTGACGCATTTATTGCTTCTCCACCTACCAAATATCCTCTCATTTATTGACCAAATTTTTTCTTTCTGCATGATACATATTCATGCCCCAGCTATAACCTTCTAGCATGCCTTCCTACCCTCTGGTCATAGACTTATCTTCAACGCGCGCCCATGCACCCGAGTACTTCGTCACTGTACCTTATCCTAGTAGTTATCATGGCCTCTATTTACCTCACATTATACTGTTCCTTCATTCATCTCCATCCTTGGTCACTTTTGAGAAGCAATCTTTTTACTTTGAAAAACACCCGTAGCAACTTATTCCTTTCCACCTTTTAGTTCCAGCAGACATGTACCTTAATATCAATAACCACACCCCACACTAAAAGTATGTGTAGTTTGTTGCACATCAACATGCTCCATATTGTAGTTAGCTTCATGTGCGCAAGCGTGCTGATTACACAAGAACAAAAACTAAAGTGACAAAGCATAGTAACAATGACAAAAATACATTAAGGAAATACAAAATCTCAAATTTCTTATCCCTTATGTTTTTGTCATGCCATGCTTTCTACCTGGCCTTTTCCTACTTCTAACTCCATCGTGATATAACTCATCACTCATCTAGTTGAATCATCTTCTCAATATGCTCTTCTAAATCCTTCTCATCAGCTAGACCTCCAACGCATGCAATGCACAAAGAAGGTAACATAAATTCTATAGGGAGAATGGGTCCTGCGCCAAACACCAACTAAAATGGTGTGGCTTTGTTCAATCTATTATAAGTTGTTCTGTATGCCCAAATAACAGCTAACACTTTATCATCACAATATTTTCTTCTAATATCACAAATTTTTGTCAATGTCTGGCTCAAGATCTTGTTAAAAGCCTCAGCAGTTCCAGTTGCCTGAGGATGATAGGGTGTAGTCTTATGGTATGCAACCATAAACTCATCTAATAGGATCCTAATTTTCTCATTCAAAAATTGTGTGCCCATATCATTTTTCAAGCTTAAAGGACATCCATATCTTGTAAGAACATTCTCCCATAGAAACCTAGTTATTATAGCCATTGTACAGTCCTTCGTAAGTGTTGCTTATGTCCACCTTATGATATAATATGTACAAGTAATGATATAACGCGACCCATTCCTACGCGCAGCTGGCAAATTAGGTCCTACAAAATCGATGGCCCATTTCTCAAATGGTTCAGCACTAGTAATAGGTCTAAAAGGCATCTCATCTCTTTGCCCTGGTTTACCTAGACGCTGACAATGGTCACACACTTTGCAATACACTTTACAATATTTATACAGTGTCTCCCACCATAATCCAGCAAGTAGGAACTTTCAGGCAGTTGCATCACCTACATAGTGGCCTCCTGCAATACCACCATGTGTCTCCTCCATTATATCCTTATGCTCATGCTCTAATACACAACGGCGTAATACTTCATCTCTTCCTAACTTGTAGAGGTCACCATTGATTAACATAAACAGTATCGCGCGCATATGAAGTTGTTTCTTTTCTAATTCCTTCATTCCGTCTGGTGCCACACCAGTCCATCAAAAGACAACAATATCTTCTAATTCTGATGGTGTGCGTTATAACCTATATAACTATGCATCTGGCATGGTTTCTTCAATTGTCTGTGCTTCTTCTCCTAAGTGAATTATAGACAAATGGTATGGTCTAAAGTTACTTTTCCTTGGCTTCACCACAACTGTGAAGTCAAACTCTTGAAATAGGAGTACCCATCTGCATATGCACCCTTGTAAGATGGGCTTGTTCACCAAATACTTCAATGCCATGTGATCTGTATAAAACACAAATGGTGTTACTAACAAGTACTGTCGAAACTTGTGTAATGCATAGATCATTGACAAAGCTTCACACTCTGTAGTTGTTAAATTTTGTTTAGTAGGAGTCAGCTTCCTACTAGCAAAGAAAATTGGATGATCTACAATACCTTCGTCAGGTTGAGCTAACACAACGCCAATGGCCATGCTAGAGGTGTCCACATGAACATGAAATGGTTTATCCTATGAGGGGAAGCACATAATGGGTGCGGTAGTAAGTTTCACCTTTAACATCTCAAACGCACGTTGCTGTGGTTCTACCTAATAAAATGTACCTTTTCCTTTTAATAACTCTTCCAAGGGTGTAACAAATTTGGCATACCCTTTGATGAACTTCCGATAATATTCTGTGTGACCTAAAAATCCGTGCACCTCAGTTTCACTGGTAGGCGCTTCTAGGCCTAGAATGACTGCAACCTTAGTTGGATCAACCAACAAAACTTCCTTTTAGATTATATGTCCTAACATTATTCGAAAAGGTGTAGCAAATATGCACTTCTTGATGTTCAAAGAGGCACTCAATTGTTTGCATCATTCAAAAATTAAGCGCAGATTGTCACAATGATCTTTCACAAGCCCATATACTGTCCAATCATCTAGATAAACATGTAAGAAGTTGTGAATAAAATCCTTCAATGCCTGAACAACTATCCATGAGAATACAACATGCACATTTTTTAGTCCAAAAGTCATCACAGTATAGGCAAAACTGCCCCATTCAGTAGTAAAAGTTGTCTTTTCTTGATCATCTTGAGCAATCCTAACCTGATGATACCTGGAAAACCCATTTGTGAATGAATATATTTCACACCCTGCCACTCCTTCCAGTATTTCCTCAGTAAATGGTGTAGGAAAAGGGTATGTGACACATGTAGAATTCAACTCTCTGTAATCTACACAGATTCGAATCCAACCATCCTTCTTGATACTTATCACCATAGGACTAACCCATTTTGACTCATCTAAGGGTTGAATAATCCCATATTTCAGCATCTTATCAATCTCTTCCTTCACCTTTTCACGTAAATTGGGATTCATTCTATAAGGTCACTTTCTAACTAGGTGTGCACCATCCCTAAGCTTTATCTTCATTTCCCCAAGTGATTCATGCATGCTTTTAAGTTCATGATATCCTCAAGGGAATAATTCCTGATAATCCCTGAGTAACTCAATGATATTTGCCATTTCTGATTCTAACCAATAGTCTCTAATTATGACCTCCTTTGGCTCAACCTCTAAATCTATATTCACCTTCTTTGCCTTCATGGATTTGTGATAGGCACGTGTATCCTTGTCTGCAATGTCTAAGACCTCACACACCCCTTGTGAATGTTCAATATCCAGGTTCTCAACTTCCTCATCATCCACTATGTAAACCATCTTTCCTTTCTCTTTCTTAAGTCAGGCACGTTCAATTAGTATGGAGTCCATTTCTTCTTCCTTTTCAAAACACACTCCAGACTCGGTCTCACCAAATATTTCCTGAATAAGCTCTTCTGCCTTTGCACTATCTCCCATAGTTAAGCGCTTGAGAAATTTTAATGCTTCTTCTATTGGAGGTTTAGTCAAGAAGTAGTCAAAGGTCTGGATAATTCCTATAGTCAAATTCTTCCAATTCCCAGTCTCTCGATGTAGTTCTGCATAAACATACCAGGCACGTGCGTATCCTTGTAGAGTGGAATACAATCTATGCACCTAGAGTGAAGGTGGTAATGATTCCTATCCCGCTATCCAAAGTCTCTCACACTGTTGAATGTGATGTTGAACAAGTTGATCACCATTATAAGTGTAGATCTGCATAGGTGCATTGCTCCTTAAAAACCTAGTAGATAGGGTGATTTCAATCTCCTCCCATTCTAAAAGATTATCTATGTGGACTACCCACCAGTGCGTTGTTGTCCCGCGTAAGGTATACACTAACATATCTCTTCTCTTAATTTGATCTGTCCACTGTGCTATCATGGCTTTTAAAAATATAGGAATATCTTCTGCCCCAGTATACCAAGGTACTACACTACCTATCCGTTGAACAGGACGAAGTCCATTCTTACGCGCAACTGCACTTTTTACCTTGCGCCCTACTATTTCATATGACCATGAGCCCAATTGTCATAAGCAATACTCATAGTATCACTAATAGGATGAAAGTCTTCCCATTGTAGGATGCATTCCTTGAATGGCTCATTGACCTCTGGGTCCTGAATAGCACGTACATAGATTATGTTTAAGTCCTCCTCACTTAGAGGCTCAACATATGGTGTAGACTTCTCATATGTAAAAGGTATTACAACCCTTTCCTCCTTGTTCTCAAAGCTGATATACCCCTTATTGAATCTCAATTTAGCATTATTTGCATAGCACCAAGGGCGTCCAAGCAAGTCTGGAAAGTTGTCTGCTTCCGCAAGTGCTTATACCTCAAA
Organism: Taxus chinensis; assembly: GCA_019776745.2. NCBI lineage: Eukaryota > Viridiplantae > Streptophyta > Pinopsida > Cupressales > Taxaceae > Taxus > Taxus chinensis. The sequence goes on from CM034155.1 coordinate 544,345,207, forward strand.
ATCCCCAGTGAACTTGGCCCCTTGTATGGTTATAAATGCATCCTTCGAAACTCCTATGGGAGTGGCCTTAGTCTGGTTTTCCATAAAAAAACACATTAGACAATGGCTGCAATAGAGTCCTCCCCATTTGTACACATGCATCTAATGTAAGCACATTCACTTCCACACTTGTATCAATCAATATGTTGCTCAACAACCATCCATCCACAACAACATTCAAAGTAATTTCCTTATCATAGATAATGCTATCAGGGGGAATATTTTCATGTAGGATTTTATGTTCATTCTCAGTGCTTGTGAGTGGGGTATTCCCCTTTAATCAATTTCCTAACAACAGAATAATATTCTCCTGATGCAACATTTTACAAACCTCTCTGATGTCATCAATATCAGAGGGGACTATTTCTGCTTCTTTATTCTGCTCCATCTTCCTTGACTGCTCCTTTAAACACTATATCTCACCTTGAAGATTCTTGAGGACCTCCATGGTCTCTTGATAGACTTCCTTCTAATGAGCAGGATCTGGGTACCTTGCATGCAAAACCTCCTCCTTGGTGATTGTAGGATTCTGGTGAAATGCATCTCTTACGTGCACCGCTTCATCTCGTGTAGTAATATTCATTATTAATGCCTCATGTCCTAGTGCTATCTTGGGCATCCATTGATCTTCTACCGCGTGTTGGATTCTAACCATTCCGGTGCCTTTATTTTCTTTCTTATGTTGCTTACTCAGATGCTCATATAAGTCTGGGCACTCTTCATAGATATGGTTCTTTCTGTAGAAAGAACAAGCAATATTCTGGGGACATTCACGCCTATAGTGGTAAGGAGTTTCGCACGTATAACATGTTCCATGAGGGAACTCACCTCTTCCTCCACCGTGGCCTCATTCTCCATATCCATCATGATATTCATGTCCTCTTCCACGACCTCCTTCAAAACACCCCTCATTCTTGTCATAGCATGTTTGATTATGATCTTGATCTTGGTGCTCATTCTTACCCTTAGAATTATCCTTTACACTTGTCTGTCATACCCCAATGTCTGTAGCATCCTAGATCTAACCAATCAACTGACAATCTTCAGTATCATGGGTCTTGGACCGTAAAATTTTACAGTAACAAGATACATTCTTCCTTATCACGCACTATAACAAAGGACAGTGACTAGCATCATGATTTAAATGATAGATCTCACAGTCCAATAGTAATGAGTGTATAGATTTGCAAGGGAAACTATCCTTGGTGTGACCTTCCACTTCACAATCTGTACACCAAATCCTTGAGTGTGTTTCATGGATTGAATTTTTTGATAGCTTCTCTAACTGTTTTGCCATAGCTGTAATTTGTGCCTCTAAGAACGGACTAAAGCCAGTGTCAATGCTCCCAATTTCCTCAGCATGAAAATTTACTTCTAGTCCTTCACACGGGTCAGTGTATGTCTTATGTGACAGTGCTCTTCTGAATGGTGTAATCAATCTACCAATGAACCATTGTGCATGTTGGCTTGCGTGAATATTATAAGAAAGCTTAGATAGGAGTGTTTTAAAACGGGCATCATACTCACGTACACTCTCAGTAGTGTCTTGTTTGATATCCTTGATTGTGCTTATACTCTTCTGCACAAATTCCGGGATATAGAACTCTTTCAAGAAAGCATCCTTCAACACTGCATAATCCACGCAAGTTTGATCAGGGTCAAACTTCTTATACCAGCTGTGTGCACGTCCCTGTAATGTAGTAGCAAATTGACTTGCCTTGCACTCAGAAGCCATGATCCCTTTCACATGCCATAATATTTCACACATATGCACATGCTCAACAGCATCCTCTATGCCTCTACTCATTATTTCAATGTTTCAACCAATTTCTTGCATGGAATAAGATTTTCATCTTTAACCTTATACTCATTATTAACTTGTTTAATAATAAGGCGGGAGTCACCAATGACTCATAGTTGTCTGATATTCCAAGTGATAGCCAACTTAAGGTCGGAGATGAGTGCTTCATATTCTGTAGTGTTATTAGTGCAAGGGAATCCCAAATGAAATGCACTTGGAATGACCTCCCCTGTGGGAGTGATGAGCACGACTCCTGCTCCTAATCTGTGGAAGGGGAATGATCCATCAAAATGAACTTGTCATTCAAAAAAATCTTCAACATACATCATGGATGCATCTAGAAGATCCAGGAACAACGGTTCCATTCCAGGTAGGGGAGCTTCTATTAACTGATCATCTAATACCTATCCTTTTAATGACTTCTGGTTAACAAACTCAATATCAAATTCACTTAGGAGAATGATCCAATTATCCATTCATCCTGTAAGGGCACGTTCGGATAAAAGGTACTTGAGAGGGTCAAATTTGAATATTAGCTTGGTTTTATTATTAAGGAGATAATGACGTAGTTTCTGAAAGGTAAAGACAACTGCTAGACAAGCCTTTTCAATATGCGGGTAATTTAGTTCATAGGCAATCAAGGTGTGACTAAGTTAATAAAATGATCTTTCTATGTGGTCTAGGTCATATTGGGCAAGCAGTGCACCAATAGCAAATTGGGTAGTTGAAATTTAAAATAGGAGATGTTTGCCCAGGGTATGTGGCATGAGAACAGGTCGGTGGATGAGGTATTATTTAAGTAACTCAAAGGCCTTTTTGACAATTGGGTCCCCAGTTGAATGTAACATCCTTTTTCAATAGATGCGTAAATGGATGACACTTATCTACAAGATATGAAATAAAATGGTGGATTGCATGAATTTTTCCTTGTAAACTTCTTAGTTGTTTGAGATTTGTAGGTGGAGGCATTTCTGTGATAGTTTTATCCTTTACACGATCCACCTCTATTCCTCTTTGTGAAACGATGAAACCTAGGAGCTTTCCTGAAAAAATTACAAAGACACACTTCCTAGGATTCAAACATACTTTGTAACCTCGGAGACGCTAGAAAATATGTCTCAGCACTTTAGGGTGCTCTCCTCTGGTTTTAGATTTTGCTAAGATATCATCAACATAATCTTCCATGATGTCATGAAAGATCATTGTCATTGCTAGTTGATAGGTGGCCCCAACATTCTTGAGCCCAAAAGGCATGACCTTGTAACAAAATTTTCCCCAAGGGGCAATGAAAGTTGTCTTGTGTTGATGATTCTCTACAATTCTAATCTAGTTATAACTTGAAAAACCATCCATTAAGGATAACATTTCATATCCAGTTGTGGAATCGATGATCATATCATTATTAGGCAAGGGGAAGTCATCTTTAGGATATGCTTTATTGATGTTGTGGAAGTCAGTGCAAATTATTATACCAACCGACTTCTACTGACCTGGGACTATGTTGGATATCCAATCTGAATAGTCAATGGGTTTAATAAAATCACTAACTAATAACTTTTCAAGTTCCTCTTTGACAAGTAGTGCAAATTTGGGGTGCATCTTTCTCAATTTCTGCTTGATAGGCTTGGCATCTGGGTGCACAACAAGGTTGTGCAAGAATAATTCTGGGTTTAAACTAGGCATATCTACATATGACCACACAAATATATATGCATATTCTCATAATAGTTCCATAAAAACTTTATGTTCTTGTACTGAGAGTGAAGCTCCCAACTTTATCATTCTAGGCTCCTCTTCTGAGCCAATATTGACACTGATCATTTATTCTATAAGAATTTTGGAAGCATCCTCCATCCGTGTAGGATCAGGGGGAAGAGTAAGATCAACCTCGATAGGAGGAGTGAGATCATCTTTATAAGGATATTCCACCTTTCTATGATTTCTTCATTTTTTTATCTACTAGGGTCTTAAAAAGTTTGTCACTATGAGACTTGCGCTTGTTCTTCCCAAAAGGATTCTCTGATGTATTCTTATTCTTTCTTACAACCTTCTTACTCAAGCATCCACACATCTCTGCTTCTTCTTTGAAATATTCACAGGCATCTAGTTTGATGGAAAAACTTTTCTTGTGATCCCCATTTGGAATAGAATCCCTGAGTCCCATGAAATTTGTAAATGCCTCGTCATTCTTAAAGAAATCGATTGGCATGTGAATTTTTTTATTCCAATCTAAAAGTTCTAGATATACAAGGGTTACTTGGAAATTTGGTTAGAAATTTGATCCGAATAAGGTAAAAATAGCTTAATCAGCGAATAGGTTTGTGGTGGAAATATCCTCGTAGAGGCTACATTGGGAATTTACATCGCTATCTGAATGAGATGAGTCGTCCTCACATTTAGAAGAGGTGGCATCGATCTCAAAAGTTTGATCTTTGTGAGGTCTAATTCCAAGAGCATGTTTGTTTGATTTAAAATGAGGAATAAGAATGGGTTGAACTATCCTTTTGCATTGATACCGCATCCAAATCCATTATAGCCTATGACATACATCATGTGGTGGCCTTTGATATACTTTAGACCTTGATGACATGATGCCATGGTACCTTCAGGTACCCTCCTAATCGGATCTTCTAACATATTTTCCTTAGATATGAGACCACTAGGAATGAACTTCTCTAATTGTTTAGGGCATTTATCTTGAGTGCTCTTGAATTGAAAATAAGGTTTTCCCTGTGTCTTGGGCAATACTGAAAGATCTTATATAAGTAAGGCCTGCTGAAGAGTAAACTTCTCACCTGGGCCATACTTTGCAGACGTTTCCTCCCATGATATGAAAGGTTTGACCAACGAAAGAAATTTTTGATTACAAGGAGTGAGTGAATCTGGATCCACATGTTCCTTGATAACTTCTATTTACAAGGAAACAACAATATCTGCAGAAGGACATTCATAGGCCACGTGAGAAAAATTGTACAATGCTCTACAATGTGTGAATGGTTCTGGATCACCTTGAATGGTGAAAATTTGTCCTTCGTGGCACGTCTCGATGCACTGATGGAAGGTGGAGGGAATAGCCTACATGACGTGAATCCATGGGTGTCCCAAGAGCATATTGTAAGGAAGATCCAAGTCAAGGACATGGAACGTCGTATCATGAATAGTCGTCCCTACTTCCATTGGAACCACTATAGTACCTATTGACTCTTGCTCCTCATTATCATATGTTGTGATTGTAATAGTTTTAGCCCCTAGATTTGTTTCTAAATGGCCCAACCTCTTAACCAGCTTCAAAGTGCAAATATTTAGACTAGATCCATCATCCACAAGCGCTCTTTTTATCTTACGGTGAGTAAGAAATACTTCTAGGTATAGGGGTAAGTTGTGTTCTGGGTCATAACTCAGGATTCCAGTGCAATCAAAAGTGATATGATCATTGGAATCAAGGTGTGCAATCATCACTTGAAGTTGTGTGGCATCTACATCTATGGAGACTCCTGAAATCTGAAGTGTTTTATATAATATGTTCTTATGAGCAGTAAAAAATTTGAGGAGATCTAGTATTGAAATTCTAGATGATGTCTTCTCTAACTATTCTATTAAATTGTACTGGCCTTCCTGAGGAACAAGTAGGGGATTTGGTATGATCAAATGAGTGCATCGTCTTCCTACAACACAAATGTTTTCTAAAATCCTAATAGTATTGACCAACTCATTAGATGAATGAATATAACCTATAAGGGAATCAAAGGAGCTATCATTAGTTGGATAAATGTAGGCAGTAGTCCTGTAATCATTAGAAATTTGTCCATGATATGGCTTCCTATTCTTCTTATCTGGGTGGTTAGGGAAGGGCTCTTTGAATATACCTATTTTCTCGTTGGGACCCTGTCCTGAGTAAAGGGGTGAATCTACGGTGATTTTTACCTCTTCGATGAGGTCTTGTATATAATGTCGCAGTCTTAAACACCTATTAGTTTTGTGTCCTTTGACATGATGGAAATCACAATACTCGTGCTCTTTGAACCAACCTTATTTGGGAGCATCTTCTGGGTATGGTATTGTCGTGGTTGGGTACTGCACCATGTTTACTACGTCTAATTTTTTAAGTATGGTATTTAATGATTCAGTTAGTGGTTTAAACGTGCATTTTGTAGGTGCCGTTAGGTGAGGTCCTTGCGAAAGCTTTAAAAGTGAATGAGACTGTACAGTTTGGATTCTTTTTTATTATGTGATGTTTTCGCCAATGACATGTTTTCATTTGTTTAAGAACTTTGGTTTATCTAATGGTTTTGTTTTATGTTTTTCCTTTATGATTGGTTTAAGTGTACCTTTCATAATGAGATCCTTTTCGATTTGAATAGCTTTCTCTACAACTTCTTCGAAGTTAGAGCCGCAATGCATTTGTAAATGAAAGGCCATTTTTGGGTTCAAGTTAGGGATGAATATGCTTAGTAGTTATTTTTCTTGTAGGGCACAAGCAAAACAACTTTCCAATCCACGCCATCGATGCAAGAAGCTTGTGAAGGTCTCATTAGGTTTATGTTTTACATTGTAAAGGTCGTTCATGGTGATATCATTCTCCATATTGAAGGAGTAATGTCGCACAAAATTTTTGGCTAGTGCATGTCATGTTGTGATGGATCCCTTGGGTATACTAAAAAACCATTCTAACACCAGTGCTCCTAGGATGCGAGGAAATAATCGTATTAGGAAATTATCAATGTATGCAACCTCTTGATAAGCCATGCAAAATTATTTGATGTGGTCACGGGGATTGTAGATACCAAATTTGGGGGACACTCCCCCTAGACCCCTTTAATCAACTAACACAATATATTTAATTAATCATGACCCCTTAATCATATACTAATATTCATCCTCACATTATTAATTAATTTAATTATCGTAATTAAGTTAATTTCACCCTCACACCTCCACCTCATCCTTACACCTCACCCAGGACCCATTCTAGAGGCATTTAACTCACAATGACCAAGTCATCACTCTCAGCACATAGTCATCACTCCAAGTGCCGAGTCACCACTTAACGTAACTAACTAAGACTTCTTCCTAAAACCCAATTGAACTTCTTTTATGACCTTCCTACCTTCTCTCACGTGAAATCCACTTCCCTAAGTGGACTCAATCAAAATCACACCAAAAATAGTAAAATATCTACCTATTTTTGGTAAACTTGGGCTTTCCCACCTTAACTGGCGTCAGTTATTCCTCAACCAATGCGGGTCACCTAACCATCATCGGTTACCTTATATAAAATTTCACAACTCTTTACCCGGGTTGGTCATTTAGTGATTGGAGCTTATTGCATTCAAGCATGAATCCTCAAGCCCTCCTACATCCAGACGATGAACACACACAACCATAGTGCAAGACAAGCATCTGGTTCATCCTTCCAGAGCATTGTAAAATTCATGGAAGCACAGAGGCCGTATTGCCACGGCACTGGACTCAAGAAATTCTTATCCGACCAACCATCAACCATCCCAACTACCAAGATCTGCAAGACATCAAGTAACTAATTTTGATCCTAATCATTTTGATTATTCCTTTGATAGATCTTTGATTTCTTTCAGTGGTTTATTTACTCTATTGCTTGTACACCACCTTCCTCCCACCAATTCATTAGTTAACCATCCTAAGCCTTTTCACCATTCTGAACCTACTTCTTAGTATCCCTGAGTAAACTCAGCCATATTACGACCCAAACCATACTACCCTCACTCTCTTGTAATCACAAAGAGCCTAAAAACCTCTTTTAATAATTTACTATCTATTTCCCCTACCAAAGACAGTTCCCTACCCGACGTAGATTTAGTCTCCCTACTAGAATCGTTCACTAGACCGATATCGGTCTCTGTGTCATCTCATAGTCTCAGACCAGCAAGCTTCCTACTCACCCAAAATCAACCCAAACCTCAACCAGTCATCCCCAGATCCTTACCAGACCTTTGACAGACCTAAAAAAATCCTAGTTCTAATTATATTTAGTGTTATTTTAATATCTAACATAAAATATAGTATATTGTGTGTATGAGAAACTATTAAATCATTACATTGCAATAGAACCTATTTATTGCAGTTGCTTATTTGCATTGAATTATGTTAAACAGAGGATTGACAAACGTTCGAGGAAGAATCACGCTTCTCAGATCTAGCCTTGCTAGGAAGTCCTATAACTCTTGATATTTAATACTCTTTTCTGGTCTTGCATTATATCTAGAGGTATTCCTTCCAAGACAAAAAGGAGTTCTCTACAATCAACTTGGATAAAGTCAGTAATGTGCACACACAACTTACCATCTATATAATAACATGTATTCCTCCTTGACCTTAGACCTTTTACCATCAGCACTAGTGATGCGGAGTTCACAAAACTCCTTGATCAAAACCCCGTAGCTTTGTAGTTTTACTTAGCCCATTCATCCACCTGTGACTCATCTGGACAACTCATCTATGGCATGCCTGTATCCATCCCATCTACACTTGCACCCACTTCTACCTCCACCACAACCAGCATTACTCTGGTTGCTTCCACATTACCACCTTTTGTTTCTCATCTTGACTCCACCTCATTGATAGTTGTTGTACCCATGACATTCATCGCCCCTACGACATCCACCATGCCTACATTCACCACCCTCAATACAGGCTTGCCCATGTCTTCCACTGCCCATATACCTATTGCATCTCAGCCAGCTTTAGTTTCAATAGCCCACACTCCCTTCTAAAACCTCATTCTCTCTATCCCTCAACCTCTTCCACCCATCACTACTATAGTGTTTACATCCACCCCACCTACGTATACCTATTACCAACAACCACTTATTTCCTCAACTGCTTACTCTGGGTACTTCCCCTCCACCTCCATTTCCTCTCATATCCCTTCATCAAAATTTTAGTACAGGGCACCACCCCACATTGGGATGTTGTCTACGTCATACCAACCTTATTTACCCCCTCATACATAAGGAGGTGCCCCTTAATCACAACCCACCAATGACCTAATCAAAATGATGATGGACAAGATGCAGACATTGGAAGCATCAGTCTCCGGCTCACGTAACTCTATGACATACGACAAGATTTGCAATGAGCCCATTCACCCATCCATTCCTATTTGTACATACCCTAGGCATTGGAAAATGCCTAAATTCAATTGGTTTAACAGCAAAGAATACCCACAACAACACTTGCGGTCTTTTAAACATGGGTGCTATCTGATCACTCATGATGATGCTTTGCTCTTACGAACACTCCCAATGTCCTTGACATGACCTAAATTGGATTAGTATAGTGCTCTACATAGGCACTCCATTTTCTCATTCAACCAAGTGGATCAAGCTTTCCTAGACCACTTTTTTTATCAATATTGTAAAGAAAGTCACCATAACAGACTTGTACTTGATGACACGACAATTCGAAGATGAATCTATCTCAGATTTTGTCACTCGTTGGCGAAGCCTAATCAACCAGCTCACATTCCAACTTCCTCAAACCGATTTAATAGAGTTGTTCACCAGGGCTTGTGCTAGGCACATCTCACCAACTCTTCAAGTTCAAACCTTCCGCACGTTTGATGAGGCATTCACCATGGCTTGAAAAATTGAAATTCATGTCATTGAAGGGAAGAAGATATAATTGCATAACAAGAACATTGCGTTTAAATCAAATGATACTTCTTCTTCTTCCAAACTAAAAAATAATTACTCCAAAACAAAAGGATCTGCCCACGCAGTGGTTTTAAAAGTCATCCCATCTCACCCATCCAACTAAGCAAATCCTTCTTCCAACCTTTCTCGTGTTTAGAATTTCCATTTCAAGCGGGAGCAATGAAAATACACTCCCATATGAGAACCCTATTTTTTCAGTTTTAGAAAAACTTCTAAAATATGGAGCAATCAATCTTCCACCCATCAAACCACATACTGGTTTTGACCCCTTTTGTTCTATGCTTACATGGTACAAATAAAATGATTACTGCAAATATCATCGTGTTAAGGGTCACAACGACAACAATTATATAACTTTCAAAAATATCATCTAAGAAATGTAAGACAGTGGAGATCTCATATTATATAACCCTAACGCACTGACTAATCAAAACCTTCACATTTTCAAGAAGTCATTCCCAAATCACACTTCATCGTCTAACCAAACTAGCGAACCTTCTACTAATGATAGTAACATTCATGAGGTTCATGTTGTTTTCGACATCATACTAGTTCTTCCTCAATTTCCTCCTCCTCCATCTATCAAGGAGATTCTTGCGTGAGCCCCTTTATCCATAGAGGGACTTGTTTCATCTACTACTTTACCCATAGAGGAGTCTCCCTTATCTCCCCCTTCACCCATGGAGGAGTCTACCATATCTATCGATGCAGTTTCCCCACGTACCTCTCAACCTAACGAACAACCTGCAATATTAACTCTCCTACCCACGAGTGATTCATTCTCACCTTCCTCTTCTCCAAAAGATGAACCTACCTCATCCTACTTGTAATCTCACCCACCCACAAGGGATCCATTAGTAGTGCCCCTTCCTATTAGTGACAATTCTCCATTGGATTTCAAGGATCTTATTGATTTTCTCTCAGTTCTTTTACCTATAGAGTCTGAAGCCATCTATTTCCCTATCTCACAGACATTTTTTATAGGGATTAATACCAAATCAACATCATCTCCCCATGCAATGGTGTTGTTTTCACGTTTGGCTGACCGCTTGTAATATGTTGATAATTCCCTGCTTTAGGGAAACCTTCGGCTGCCTTTCTCAACTCAAATGCAAATGGTGTCTCCTGATACTTCCACGATCTATCCAAAGGTGTTTCAAACAGCCAAACCAACCATGTTGGTGCCAGTTATAACGACCTCTTCATCATCACCCTCACCCACACCTAAACTGTTACCAACAACCAAACATTTTCCAATGCCTAAAGTCTTACCTACACCTATACCTTCCTCTGCGTCAAGGCCCACTGCCACATTGGGAGTCATGCCGACATCAAGCCTAGTCCATACCCCTATCAAAATTTATTTAGCCATGTCCTCACAAGATAGTGCAAAGACTATTCACCTACCTAAGAGGAAGACCCAACCTCTTAGACCACATACACTAGTTTCGCCCACTACCCCTCTGTCACCTTCACCCCTTCCATCTATCCTAGGACCTCACCCATCAACCTTAGCCAAGCAGCCTCCTATCCTAGGTAAACTAAAATCACAACAACCCACCTCCTCATCACATTCCTTAGTTATACCCAAATTACCTACACAATGTATGCCTTTTTCGTCACCTACATCTTTTCTACCACCTATACCTACACCACTTCTAGTACCCTCATCATTACCTATGATATTTCCTTCTCTTCAACCAATACCTTCCACCTTACCTTATCCCACAGGCTTCACCGCACCTCCATTATCACCTTGGCTAACTCGTCCCCTTCCCCCATCTTCCTTCCCTTCTACATCACGCAATCCTTCTGTACCTTTACCCAGGAAGGTGTAACCAAAGTATAAAAACCCACTACCCTCCCAAAAGGTAGTTCAACCTACACCACCTTCAACCACTAGATCATCTTCTACATCTTTACCCAAGAAGGTACAATCCAAACCTAAAACTATAATACCTACCAAAAAGGTGGTCAAACTGACTCAACCTTCGATTCCACCTCTCGTGGTGCCTCTCCCACCAAAATCACCTGCACTTCCATATGGACGGACACTTATTTCACATTGTGATCCATTGGTAGGGTCTTATGCCAACATCTTAGCTAATATTTTGGAAACCTCTGTCATCACGTTGCCACCACTTAGACCTTACGACCCACTCAAACCTAAACCAAAAGGGTTTAACGATACAAAAATTTGCACTTACCATCGCGTGTTAGGGCATGATGTGGAAAATTGTAAGGCTCTTAAGACCATTCTTCTCCAACTATGTCCTCCTGAAGAAAATTTTGATGATGATGATGATCTTTTAGATGAGAACCATATTCCACCTCCACCTATCACCACACATCCTCGTCCTTTACCTATTCATCAGTCTTCATCTCCACTTCCACAATCTTTTTATCCTCCTCCAACATTTGAGATCAATATGGTCCGCATTCATGAACTAGATAAGACCCCACCAAATTGTCAGTGCGCCTAAATTATTTCATAAGAACATTTTTCTTCATTCTCCTGCCGCTCATGCCATTACACCTTTCATGACACACCACCTCCATCTCCCTCTCTTCCTCAGATTAACATGATGTAGGTGGCCACATGTGCACATAAGGACAAAGGAAAGGAGAAAACAACCAGCCCAACCGCCACTCTTTTACCCAATATTCCATCGACACCTGCACCAAAAATCACCATTCCTAGACCCACACAACTTGTTTTTGATGGGGTTTCCCATCGTACAATGATTAAAAAATTACAACAGTATCCTCTCAAAATGTCTTTAAACAACCTGGTCCAAACCTCTTAGTCTCATCGATAAGCCCTATTTTGCAATCTATTGAGGTTTTACCTAATTACCCTACTATTGTGGCATCCATTATCACTCCTCGCCATGTGGCTTCTATTACCACTACACCCTTTTCCTCTTCACCTGCTACCACTCATCACGTAGCCACTCTTAGTTTCTTTGACGACAAGATTATACCCCTCCAATTAGATGAACCTAATCTCGCCCTCTTTATTTCCATCTACATTGATAATACACACATTTGACATGTTATGATCGATGGTGGTACCATTATTAACATCATTTCCACACATGCATACAGCCAAATGTGCATCCTTGCCAATTACATGCATAATAACCTAGTTATGTTGCATTCATTCAACAATGCCATGACTTCCACCCTTGGCACCATCATTCTCCACATTCATGTGGTCCCCCGTACCATTCCAAAATTATTTTATTTCTTAGAGGGGGAATTCCAGTATAATTTGTTGTTTAGTCGACCTTGGATCTGCGTCATGGGTTGTGTTCCTTCAACTTTACACCAATGTTTAAAATTTGAACATGAAGGAAACAACTATACCATTCCAGCTGACCCTTCACCATTCAAGACTTGTAACATGTTGTATCAACCCAATGATGTCCTTATACCAGTTAAGGCATCTACCAGCATTACCACTTCTCCTTCACCTACAGCCCCATCCACTAATGTTGTCGCAAACTCATATACACCTAACTCCCCTATTCCCACTGTTGCCACAACTTTTACAGCTGGTCCATCAACCAACCCATCTACTTCTCAACCAATCAATGCTTCTTCTTCCCAACCGTCCAATAATTCATCCATTCCCGATACCCACATATTAACTACTGATCCCTTAGAGGGTGTTTTTCAACGCCTCACTCTAGGGGAGTACCGCCTTTATAATATTGACATATTCCTTACTCCTCGGGAGTATGGTAAACTTCACCAACATCCCCACTATGATCACCACATAGGTGAGGTTTTCCCGTATGATCATCCCCACCTTCACACCAACTTAACATATGGGGGAATTGATGCTTCTACCTACTCGCCCAAGCCACCTTCCCAAACTCAACCATTTTCATCTGACCTTCAATATCTCACCAATCGTTACTTCACGCATAGTTCCTCCATCGTTGTGCTTTGAAGGGCTTTGGATTTGATTTTTATGAACAAGGCCACCATATTGTCATCCCATGCACCACTCGTAAGCATAAAGACCGTAGTGGTATTGGATTTGATGAACCATCTCCCAAGAAGGCCCGAGTCAAACTCATTGAGGACAATAAACCTTCCCCACCCCATCCACCAACTTCACCACCTTCACCTACAAAGTCTATGGATCTAGAATCCATTCCCCCTAAAAAAAATTTGTGAACACCATTTCCCTAGGACCTCTAACTTATCAATGAGATGGCGAGGCTCCCTCTTCTCTTCCCTTCTTGTATCCTGACATGATTGATGATGATACACCTTTATTAATGTCAGGACGATGAGTCTATTCTCACCTACCTTGGTGCGGAAGATTCTTATATTCACCGATCTTTACCTTCTGAGACATAAACCACGTTGAATGAATCGACCATCAAAATCAATATTCACACTCAGGATGACCTGCACATTCTTAAAATAGGCCAATCTCTAGATGTTGTTGAATAGGAAGATTTTACTTTTTTCCTCTGGGATCATAACAACTCTTTTGCTTGGTCTTACGTTGATATGCCCGGTATTGACCCAAACATTGTGGTCCAAAATATCATAACTATTTCTGAGGCCAAAATCGTGAAACAGAAGTTACGGAAAATGCATCCTCGCATTTTCCTTCTTGTCAAAGAAGAGCTCCAGAGCCTTCTTTTGATTTCCTTCATCCTACCCATTGACTATCCCAAATGGATCTCTAACATTGTTTTTGTCACAAAAGTGAAAGGGGGACTCCGCATTTACACAAATTTCCATGAACTTAACTTAGATTTCCCTGAAAATGACTTTCCTTTACGTGGTATTGACCAACTAATTGATCTCACCACCAGTCATGAGATGTTATCTCTCATGGATGATATCTCAAGTTATAACCAAATATAACTTACCCTGGAATATCAACACAAAACCACCTTCATCACTCCTTGGGGGACCTTTTGTTATTGTTTCATGCCCTTCGGCCTTAAAAACGTTGGTGATACATATCAGTAGGCTATGACTTATATCTTTCATGACATTATGAATCCCATATTGGAATATTACGAAGACGATCTTCTTGCCAAATCTAAACATCGGGCCAAACACCTTATAGTCCTTAAGGTCATCTTCGACTATCTCATCAAGTACTGTGTTCACCTTCAACCTAAGAAGTGTGTCTTCACTGTTCTCTCCTGCAAGCTCCTTGGTTTTATCGTTTCTTTACATGGAATTGAAGTTGATCCTGCTAAAATCAAGGCTATTCTCAAGATTCCTCCACCTACTAATATGCATCAACTTCGTAGTTTGCAAGGAAAGTTATAATCTATTCATCACTTTATTTTGTAACTTTTTGACCGCTACCATCCATTTCATTATCTCCTCAAAAAGGATGTCTCCTTAAAATGGGATGATGAATGCCACAAAGCCTTTGAAGCCTTAAAACAATACCTTCTCCAACAACATGTGCTCATTCCCCCTAAGGATGACCAACCATTTTACCTTTATATTTATGTTAGTGATAATTCCTTGGGTGCCATGCTCGCTCATCGTGACAAGAAACATAGAGAACAAGTAGATTATTATATAATTCATATGCCTGTAGACTATGAAACTAGATATTATCACGTTGAAAAACTCAATTTAGCCTTAGTTTTTATAGCCACTAAAATTTGACATTACCTACTCAATGATAAAACCTTTTTTGTCGTCACAAATATCGACCCCTTACATTACATATACACCAAGCCCTACCAACATCAACGTGTAGCATGTTGGCTCATGCTTCTTGCAGACCTAGATCTCAAATTTACCCATCAAAAATTTGTCAAAGGACAAACAATCACTGACCAACTTGTAGACGCACCTCTCTTCGGAAATCAATCCTCTAACGTCGATTTCCCTGATGAATCCATTATTACCCTTTCTTTAGAAAATATTATTTACCATATGACCTTAATCTTCTATGGTTCCAAATGTCAACGTGGGGGTGGAGTCGGAGTTATCCTCATCCCTCTTGATGGTGAGCCTATGTCATTATCTTTCAAAATGTATTTTGATTGTACTAACAATATCGTCAAATATGAAGCACTTGTGTTAGGTCTTCAAACCACCATAGCTTTAGATGTTAAATCAATTAATATCTTTGATGAATTTCAACTGGTTGTGAACCAAGTTAATGGTATATACCAGTGTTGTAACGAGATACTTCAAAAGTATAAACATCATGTTGACATACTTTTGACTACCTTTGACCATTATGAACTTCAAACCACCTTGCGTTCCACTAATAAATTTTTGGATACCATGGCCCGTCTTGCTTCTCAAATCCCCACTTCCCCCTCCAACTCAAAAATCTTTGTCACAGTACAAAGGTTGCAATCACCTTCTTATCTATTTTGAGACGTCAACCTTGTTAGAAAAATTGAACCTGACCCACATGACCTTTGGTATAAGCAGTTTGTTGACTACCTTTCCCTTTCTATTCTGCCTCCAGATCTTACTCGTAATGGACAACGAACCTTTCTCAAAAGTGTGTTGAGTTGTGGAGCTCAATTACTTCAGATTAGCATGCAATAAGAAACTTGCTAGAAAATACAGTAACCGTCATCGGTTATGGAAGGACCGGTATCAGTCACCTATGACTAACATCGGTTAGGAAAGGAGGAATTGGCATCGGTTAGGGCTAACCGTCTTCGGTTACCTATGCATGGATGTTTTAATTAACTCACAGGAATTATATCTATTTTTAGTATTAAAGTAGATCTATTGATTGTAATTACATGGCTAAGTGCCCTAAGTTTGTATACGCCTATATAAGCATGAAAGCTAGGGCTTAGAAGTAAGAATTAAGAACTTGCAAAAGTTGATGATTATTGTAAGAATAATTTTGTGTGTGTGTGTGTGTGTGTGTGTGTGTGTGTGTGTGTGTGTGTGTGTGTGTGTGTGTGAGAGAGAGAGAGAGAGAGAGAGAGAGAGAGAGAGAGAGAGAGAATTCTTGGATAGGAAGTAAAAGCCTAAGAGAGAGAAAGTATTGTACATCCAAGAGGTGTGGAAGATTATAAATATTCAATTGTATATCTTGTCAAAGCTTTGGATAATAGATTGGCTTGTTTCTTGGTGGACATATTCCACACTGGGTTAACCACGTTAAATCTGGTTTTGATTTATATCTCTTGTTTTATGTATTTCTTATGGTAGAATATAGGCTTTTATTTGCATGTATGGTTAAATCTGATATATTATCTGTAAAACTAGTGTGCTAAACCCAACAATTGGTATCATAGCTTTGTTTGAGGGTTTTGTTTGTTGACAAATTTACTCACAGAGGGTTTTCTTATTTAGTCAGAGCTACAACAATGGCAGAAGAAAACAAATACAAGGTAGAGAAGTTTGACGGCCAAAATCATAAATTATGGAAGATGCAGATTGAGGATTATCTGTATCAAAGGGATTTATATTCACCGTTGGATGAGAAGTATAGACCTACGAAGATGATTGATGAAGAATGAAATATTCTTGACAGAAAGGATTTGGGATCTATAAGATTGAGCCTGCCAGCATACGTGGCTTCTAATATTACAGAAGTGACTTCTACGGTAGATTTAATGAAATCTCTTGCTAACTTGTATGAAAAACCTAGTGCTTCAAATAAATTTTATTTGATGAAGAAACTATTTAGTTATAAGATGCATGAAGATGGATTTTCTTCTAGTCATTTGAATGATTTTAGATCTATTGTAAATCAGTTAAAATTGGTTGATCTTTACCTGATAGTTGGGATAACTTGGTAATGGTTGTTAGTAATACAACATCTGCTAATAATATTTTGAAGTTTGATGATGTGATTAATATAATCTTGAATGAAGAAATTCGCATAAAGAGTACAGAAGAATCAACATTTGGGAATTATTTGAATGTAGAAAGTAGGGGCAAGTAGAAGGAGAGATCCAAGAGTAAGAGTAATGGGAAATAAAATTCAAGGGATAATAGATTTAAATCTAGAGGTAAGGGAATTACTTGTTGGAAATGTGGAAAGAAAGGACATGTAAAGAAAGATTGTTGGTCAAAGGATAAAGAGAACCAACAACCAGATAAAGGTAAAGAAACAAATATTGTTACAACAGAGGTAATGTAAGATGCTCTTATTATTTCTTTAGATAATAGAATTGAATCATGGGTTTTAGATTCAAGCGTTTCTTTCCATGCAACCCCTAATAAGGGTTATTTTAGAAATTATGTCTGGGGAGATTTTGGGCATGTTTATTTGGGTGATGATGAATCACGTAGTATTACTAGTAAAGAGGAAGTTCATCTTAAATTGCAGAATGGAAATACATGGGTATTGAAATATGTGAGGCATGTGCCAAGCCTTAGGAGGAATCTTATTTCTGCAGGGAAACTAGGTGAAGTTGGCTACATGGTTACATTTATAAGAGATTCTTGGAAAGTCACCAAGGGTGCTTTTGTTGTGGAAGAGGTAATAAGGTAGGAACATTATATTTATCTACATGTGTTATTGATTCCTTTTCTACATTGTCTACTTTAGATTCAGATGTATGTATGTGGCATAATTGGTTGGGCCATATGAGTCAAAGAGGAATGCAAATCTTAAAGGTTAAGGGTAAGTTATCAGATTTGAAATATTTAGATATTGATTTTTTTGAGCATTGTGTCTTTGGAAATCCAAAGAGAGTGAGATTTCTCAGATTTGTGGCAACTAAGAAGGATCAAAAGTTGGAGTTTGTACACACAAATGTGTGGGGACTGTATGATGGAAAAGTGACAAGTGAGCGTGGGAATTTACAAGTAACTCTTCCTCACACCCGACCTCCCGAGGTCGTGCCGAGACAGCCGGTGGGGATGGAATATGTGTGAGATACAGAAAAACTAGTTAGGCAATCTAATGTCTTCAATACGCATTAGCGGAATTTGTGAGTCTAAGGCAAAGAAGGCCCTCCTAACTTGAACTGGTGTGATAGATCGGTCAGCAAGGATGACTGCTCGAAGGCTCCAATCAATATCGAGTTCTTGCGTGATTCAATATATAGGTTGTGGAATACGTGAAAAATGACCCAGGATAGTTTCGTGTATTCCTCTGGACAGGGTCATATGGTGGATGGTAAATGTAGTCAATTCTATGGACGATTCTCTGGCCTAGTCTAGAATTCCCTAGCTCTGTTAGCTGCTGTGTCTAGCAAGGATAATTGTTCGATGATGATAGGTGGAAGTGGGGTAGACCAGAATACTACTGTGCGTAGGCCAGTGTCTATGTCTAATTCTCCTATGGATTCATTGGGCTGCGGGATTTGTGGGTCACAACCATATATTCTTAATTGTTGTGAACCTATTATGGTCATGCGTGAAATCAAGTCCTAATCCCTAATATCCAGTAGTCGTATGCTTTCTCAGCTTCTATATTAAGGATCAATAACTATGTGATTTTCTCAAAATACCCTACAGGCGTTCGTGCAACCTAGATTCTTAGGCTGGTATCTATATCTAGAAGAGTGTCTCCTGCATCTGGCTGTGGGACCAAAGGATCACAACCAAAGGTTTGTTCTCTTTCGAACCCTTCTACAGTCATATGAATGTTGCCTAGGGTAATCTATAGTTCGATTGATTTGACCAAAACGTATGTGCTTGGTTGTCTTCTACGTTTAACCCACTCAATTGGGAATTGATTTGTTGCAAGCTTACCGTTGTTCGGAAGACTTGAATCCTAAGATTTTGATCTATATCAGTTATCGCTATGATGAGATTGGGCTGAGGCACGATTGACTCGAATACGTATTCTCTGGGCTCTCTAGGTCCCGTGATTGTCATACAAAAGCAACAATGTAAAACAAACTACATTAAAATGAAATTTAATTACGTCGAATATATATATATATATATATATATATATATATATATATATATATATATATATATATGATTTCTCTATTTTTTTGTGTTTTCTGATGAACTTTACGAATTTAAGAAAGTAGCTATTTAAAATATCTAGAATGAAAACTAAAATAATAATTTAAAACAAACAAAATAACCGAGTGTAGCTATTTGTCTGTGCAATTTGTAGATCTATTCTAAACAATAAAATAGCTTATCTAATCTATTTGCAAGATTCTCGATCCTACCTCAGAAGTGAGGAGTGAATCATAGTTTCTCAGAAACTATCAATCCCCACAGCTTCCCTGGCAATATCGAGAATAGAATTTACTGAAATAAAGAAATTAACTACTCTATTTGATATGATTCTAACTAGAACTTTGAAAGCTAGAACCTGGATTCTACAGAACAGTGGCGAATCTGATAGTGTGTGTGCTCTTGTCCCCTCAGTGTGATTTCCTCATTCCTTCGTGTTCATGTGGATCCAGAAAAGTGTGTAATGCTAGCATCAATAGAAGTAGATATTGGGATAAAGGTAGCTCAGAACACTGACTGAATACAATGCGAGTAGGAGAGGGATAGTGCAAGAGTACAGAGCTTGGCTTATGCAATTCCTAGCGGGATCTATTGCGAGTCATGCAACATAAAACGTCCAGAACCTGAAACTATCATGTTTGAGGAGCAAAACCTACAACTTTAATGGCTTCCTAAGCTATTCTACTCCAATGGATTGGATGAAATAACAACAATGCTTGCACAAGATGGATATGTGGCTTACTAACAGCAAAACAACACTAACTAAGCATGCAATGAAAGAAACTAAGCACTCTAAGCAAAAGGAAAACTAAATCTATTGCAAAGAGAAATCAGAGGCAAATTTTGAGGGGCCTTGAAGCAATGACAGCACTTGCACAAGATGGATATGTGGCTTTCTAACTACAAAACAATGCTAACTGAGCATGTAATGAACTAAACTATGAATCCTAAGCAAAATAAAGGACTGAACTACTGAAATGAGAAAATGAGAGGAAAACTGAGGGGCCATTTGCTTGAGCACAAGCCAACTATTTATAGCATTTGCATTTACCCAAGGTAAAAACCAAATAGAACTCTTAAACTATAAACAATGGCAAAACACTATTCCAGGGAACCAGAATCATAAATGCAAGCTCATGGCTGTGAAAGAAAGCTAGTAAAACGTTGAATTTAAGTGAGTCGTGTTAAAAGAGATTTCTGGAAAATGCATAAAGGACCGCCACCCTGAGCATGGCAGCAGTTACAGGACCACTGCCTTGTTCAGGGCGGCAGTCACGAGACCGCCTCCCAGGCAAGGCGACAGTTTTGTCACTGAAGAGAAAAAGGCTAAGAAAAGAGGGGAAAAGGAAAAAATAAAGCACGTGGGAGCTAAGTGGGGCATGCGGGATGTTAACGCACACTCGGAGAGCTTTTCTGGATCCCGAACACCTTGCGAGGAGACCTGTATCATCATTGGGGCATGTGTCACGTTGTTCTGGCAGTACAGTACCTTAAAGTTTTTGGTTCATACGTTTTTGTGCATATTGATAAGGAAAATAGAAAAAAATTGGATGCAAAATCCAAGAGATGCACTTTCATTGGTTATGGATCTGGTGATTTCAGATTCTGTTTTTGGGATTTAGAGAATTCTAAAATTATTAGGAGTCGTGATATTGAATGGAATAAAAACAGAATGTACAGGGATCAAATGTGTGTACCCAAGGATGCACCGGTTGAGAATTTTTTGGATGAAAATGAACTCTCGAATTTAAAAGTAATACCGACAGGGTTACACATTAACTGGTGTTGGTTGACCCCTGAATGACATCGGTCAGTAGAATCGATATCGATTACAGAGGATCCAAACTGGCATCGGTCAGCATAACTAATGTCAGTTACAGGTGACCGGTGTTGGTCACTAAAAAATTTGGATACAAATGTCCAAGAGGTCCAGAATGAGCCTCTGGTACCCCAAACTCCTGTGAGAAGGTCACAAAGGGTAAGTAAACCTCCAGAAATATTTACACCTTCTCTATTTTATTTATTATTGACTGATAATGGTAAACTAGAAAGTTTTGAAGAAGCAATGCATGATGAGACCCATGTATAGTGGGAATATGGCATGGATGAGGAGATGGAATCCTTGGAACAGAATACTTGGGATTTTGTTAAGTTATTAGTAGGTAAGAGGACAATGCAGAACAATTGAGTTTACAGGATCAAGGAAGAATAAGATGGACAGAAAAGATACAAGGCAAAGCTTGTAGTAAAGGGATTTGCATAGAAAGAAAGTATTGACTTTGGTGAAATATTTTCTCCTGTTGTTAAGATAGCTTCTATTCGTATTGTATTGAGTTTAGTTGTAGTAAAGGATTTACATTTAGAGAAACTAGATGTGAATACGAATTTCCTTCATAGTGATTTGGATGAAGAGATTTATATGCAACAGTTGCTTGGGTATGAAGTAAAGGGTAAAGAGAAATTAGTGTGCAGGTTGAAAAAGAGCCTATATGGGCTCAAACAAGCTCTAAGGCAATGGTATATGAGGTTTGATAGTTTTATGCATGAGCATGGTTACTTGAGATATGAATTTGACCATTGTGTTTATTTCAAGAAACTTGGAAATAGGAGCTATATTATTTTGTTACTATATGTGGATGATATGTTTATTACATGATCAAGTATGCGGGACATTGGTGAGCTTAAGGGAAAGCTAGCTCACACATTTGCTATGAAGGATTTAGGAGCTCCAAAAATAATCCTTGGTATGCAAATACACAGAGATAGGAAGAAAAAAAATTGTATTTGTCTTAGGAGGATTATATCTATAGGGTGTTAGAAAGGTTCAAGATGCAGAATGCAAAACTTTTTAGTACACCTATGGCTAGACACTTCAAATTGAGTAAAGATCAATGTCCTACATCACAAGAGGAGGTCAAATATATGACACGAGTACCACATGCTTTAGCAGTTGGGAGTCTCATGTATGCTATGGTTTATACCAGACCAGACATTGCACAGGCAGTGGGAGTGGTGAGTAGATATATGGCCAATCCAAGTAAAGGGCATTGGAAAGCAATCTAAAGGATACTTAGGTATTTGAGAGGGACATCTAGCATGTATTTATGTTATAGAGGTTCATATATTTCTTTATGTGGCTAGGTTGATTCGGATATGGCTGGAGATCTAGATGGTAGGAGGAGCACTGCTGGATATATTTTCATAGTAGGTGGGATGACAGTTAGCTGGATTTCAAGATTGCAGAAGGTTGTGGCTTTGTCTTCTATAGGGGAAGAGTATGTTGCAGCTACACGGGCTAGCAAAGAGATGATATGGATGAGTAAGTTCATGGAAGAGTTGGCAAGGGAGAAATATGATTGCAAACTGTTTAGTGATAGTTAGAGTGTAATTCATTTGGAAAAGAACTCAACATTTCATTTGAGAACGAAACACATTCAGTTGACGTATCACTTCATATGGTAGGTATTGGAGGATGGGTAGTTGAATCTAGAAAATATTCATATGAGTAAGAACCCTGCGGATATGCTAACAAAGCCGTTAGCAAAGTAGAAGTTGGAGCTACACTCCACTTCTATTGGTCTTCAAGTTTAAGACTTGAGGAGGAAGAAAAAAATATAAGGATCCAAGAATGACGTTGTATAGGTATGGTGCAGTAATTAATCTCCAAGTGGGAGATTGTTGAGTTGTGGAACTCAATTACTTCAGATTAGCATTTAATGTGAAACTTGCTGGAAAACACAGTAACCATCATCGGTTATGGAGGGACCGGTATCGGCCAGCTATGACCGGCATTGGTCAAGAAAGGAGGAACTGACATCGGTTAGGGATAACCGGCATCGGTTACCTGTGCGTAGATGTTTTAATTAACTCGCGGGAATTAAATATATTTTTAGTATTAAAGCAGATCTATTGATTGTAATTACATGGCTAAGTGCCCTAAGTTTGTATATGCCTATATAAGCATGAAAGATAGGGTTTATAAAAGAGGATTATAAGAGTGAATGATTATTACAAAATAATTATGAGAGAGATAATTCTTGGAGAAGGAGAAGCTTGAGGGAAAGAAAGTACTGTATATTTGAGAGGTATGGAAGATTGTAAATCTTCATTATATATCTCATAAAATATTTGGATAATAAATTGGATTATTTCTTGGTGGATGTATCCCACACTGGGTGAACCACATGCGGATATGGTGCTAATTTATATCTCATTAGTTTAAACTAGGAGTTAGAGCTACACTCCACTTCTATTGGTCTTCCCAAGTTTAAGACTTGAGGAGGAAGAAAGAAATCTAAGGAAGGATCCAAGAATGATACCATTGTACAGGTATGGTGTAGTAATTAATCTCCAAGTGGGAGATTGTTGAGTTGTGGAGCTCAATTACTTCGGATTAGCATTTAATGTGAAACTTGCTGGAAAACACAGTAACCATCATCGGTTATGGAGGAACTTGTATCAGCCACCTATTACAGGCATCTGTCAGGAAAGGAGGAACCGACATCGGTTAGGGCTAACCAGCATCAGTTACCTATGCATGGATGTCTTAATTAACTCGTGGGAATTAAATCTATTTTGGAGTATTAAAGCAGATCTAATGATTGTAATTACATGGCTAAGTGCCCTAAGTTTGTATACACCATATATAAGCATGAAAGCTAGGGTTTATAAGTAATAATTAAGAAAAACATGTAAAAGTTGATGATTATTGTAAGAATAATTGTGAGAGAGAGAATTCTTGGAGAGGAAGAAAAATCTTGAGAGAAAGAAAGTATTGTACATCTGAGAGGTGTGGAAGATTGTAAATCTTCAATTGTATATCTTGTCAAATATTTGGATAATAGATTGGATTGTTTCTTGGTGGACGTAGCCCACACTGGGTGAACCAAGTTAAATTTGGTGTTGATTTATATCTCTTGTTTTGTGTATTTCTTATGGTAGAATATCCAATTTTATTTACATGTATGATTAGATCTGATATATTATCTGTAAAATTGGTGTGCTAACCCCAAAAAAGTGTCTCTCATTATGTCATCATGGGTGGTCTTCTTTATAAATGTGGTTTTTTCACTATCCTCTTATGATTTCTTACAAGTTCTGAAATTCCCTACACCATCAAGGAAGTTCACGACGAAATTTTGGGGGTCACTTCAGTAGTTTAGCTATTGCTAAACGCATTCTTCACCTCAGGGATATTACTATCCAACTCTAAACCAAGATTGTTGTGACTATGTCAAGAGTTGTGTGAAGTGTCAGCAACATGTTAATATTTACCATACCCCTAGTCACACCTTATAGGTTGCAAGAGACCTTTGGCCTTTCTCTCAATAGGGTTTGGATCTCGTTGGAGAGATTAACCCTCATTCTTCTCAACGTCATCAATGGATTATCACTGCTACTGAATATTACACTAAATGGGTGGAAGCCATACCTCTTATTTCTACCAAGGCCGAGAAAATATGTGAATTCATTAATCATCACATTATTTGTCACTTTGGAGTTCCTCATCGAATTATCACAGACAATGGTAAACAATTAAAAACAAAACCCTACAGAAACTCTGTGACACATTCTGGCGTCCAGCTTAGTTTCTCTTCACCTTACTATCCTCAAAAAAATGGCCAAGTGGAATAGACTAACAAAACCTTAAACAATGAAAGTGGTTGATCGATACCAGAAAGGATTGGCACACACACATTCCTTTTGCCTTATGGGATTATTGCACTAGTATTCGTACCTCAACTGTTGTCACACCCTTTTTCTATGGTCTACGGTATAGAGGTTTTCCTACCTCTTGAAGTCCATATTCTAGTCTCTTCCTATCTCACTCAAAGATATGCTCAATGATGATGATTTTCACCAAGATCATTTGGTACAACTATGAGTTATTAGACGAACATTGTCTCAATGCTCTCGGTCACCTCCAAATCTACCAAAAACATATCAAACATGCATACGATAAACGTGTCTAGGAACGAACCTTCCATGTCGATGACCTTATCCTGAAGGAAAATCAACATGTAACAAAAGAGGAGAAAAGTAAACAGGGTAAATTTTCTCCTAATTGGCTTAGACCCTATATCGTTACTCATACCTATGGATCAAATGTTTATCATTTATCTTCACTAGAAGGTAAAATAGAACTTGAGCCCCTCAATGCCTTGCATCTTCGACCATTCTATTGTTGAATCAAGTCCTAGATCACCTTATGTCTATTAAGCATTTTTCCCTTAAGCACCATTCATCTTCCACTTACCTAGGATCAATGAATAAACTAGAATCATATGATTACCTGTCACCTTTTAACCTTATCTTCAATATAAGTACCACAACTCTACTCATGGCATGATTCTCATGGATAATTTTCATCCTTTTCAAGATTGAATCCCATGGTCATTCGTCACTTAAAACCTATCTTTCATAGCTAACCCCTATGTGTTATGGTTTTGTCTTCATAAAAGAAGCCTACTCTTCTCTATAGTCTTGTCCATAAACTAATAGTCCAAAGAACAATGCAAAAGTAATATACAGGATTTGTTAAAATTCAAACTCCTTGAGTAGAACTTCTAACAAAAAGATGACTCCCTCAAAAATGACATCTACTCTTTCTATCTTTTTTCTATAAATAGACTACTCCCTCGAAGGACAAGTATACAAAGCTAGCCACAACATACCTAGTCTATCCAAAAAGAAGACTATTCCTGCAAAAATAAAAGAAAAATATTTTGAAGCTTCCCGCATCGCTCAGCTTCATGAAAACCTCAAGGAGATACTCTACTCATCCCACATAGAATTCCCACATCTACCAGTCTATACAAAATAAAATCCAAAAGAAAAAGATGGATTTTTCCTCATGTACTTGCCTATGTTGATATTCGGTCTCTTGCCAAAGAGGCATGTTGTCTCACACCAGGTTACGCTAAAACCAACTTCTTTCACCTCACCACCTTTCCTTTCCACTCTTTTGCCTACTCAAGGGATTAGCCGTTAATGCGACACTTCATGATCATGTGACCATTTTCACCCTTAGAACAGTCAATCATGCAACGAATTTAGGGTTTTATGTTCATACATCATCTTTGGTATGATAGACTCATCACGGTTCTTATCAATTAGGTGGCTATTTTGTCTCTTCTTACCATTCACCCTTTTTCTTACTTATTTTATTCTCCTATACAGGACTAGACCTTCGACACCTACATTTTGGGAATTCCTCTTTCACCAAAATCAACCTAAAATCACCCATACATATTCTACCTCCATATCACCAATGCCTAAATGGCCTAAACTCAAACATGCATGAATGACCTAGACTCAACCATGCCTAAATGACCTAAACTCAACCATGCCTAAATGACCTAAACTTAAACATGTTTGAATGACCTAGACTCAACCATGCCTAAATTACCTAAACTCAAACATGCCTGAAATACCTAGACTCAATCATCCCTAAAAACCTACCAACCCATTCCTCTACCTCATCATATTCTTCCCTAGCTTATGGGAGAACTACATTGCTACGCCCTTAACCTATTACTTGTATTAGGATATGAGTAGCCAATTTGTGGCTTACCATATCATTTTATTATATCATTTATACTTTCTCATGCTTAGTTGGTCAGCCTTGGTGATGGCCATAACATAGGAATAGTATATATAGGGGATTGTAGGTAGTATTTCATCATCATTTCAGCATTTGAGTCTTACTATATGGTTTGAAGGTTGCCCCCTCGAAGTGGCGAAGCTATTCTAATTACATATCGAGATCATTATTTTGGAATATTGTGTTATTTTGTGTTATATTTCTGCTCATGATCTGAATTATATAGGTAATTTCATTACAAGTGGTATCAGAGTTGCGATCTCGGCCAAAATTAGGGCAAAAACCCTAATTTTTTGTTTCCGCCATATATTACAAACCAGAGTGAATTGGTGGGAGATATTTTTACTTGAGTTGAGAAACATTTCCAGTAAGGTTTCTTGAAAATTTCAGATTTTTTTGATTTACTTTGCACACGTTATTACAAATTTAGGGTTTTTCATAAAATCGCTCCCTAGGATGCAAATTGTGGAATTTTTTCAAGTTATTTACAATTTCAGAAAACTCTCAAAAATAGTATTAGTATCTTCTCTATAGTTTTTCTTATTCAAACAAATTCATATCAAAACCCTAAACCCTAAGGTTTGACATCATGGCGGGGACTTCCACAAGAGCAAAAAAGAATCCGGTTACTTCAGGTAAAACCCCAGATAAAGATGGGGTAGTGATTGAAGAGATGGAGTCAGAAGGGGTAAATACAGATTCCTCATCACTAGGGTTTACCCCAGTTGATCATAAGGTGAGCCAACTTGAGTATGAGATGCGAAATGTTCAATTTAAGATGGCCTCTAAAGGAGACATACCCCAAATCAATCATTGGTTGGATGATATCATGCAACATGTAAAGGGTCAACAGTATGGCCCAAATCTGGCCCATATCAAACAAGGAGGATATTTAGTTCAAAATCAGGGACACAATAACCATGTTGGATCATTTTTCTAGCCCAATTAGAATCCAACTTATTCACAACCACAGAACATGATGCCGAAAGTGGTTATGCGCAAATTTGATGGTAAGGATCCCCTGAATTGGATAAATTAAATGGAGAAATTCTTTGAGTTACATCAAACACCGTTAGGACAAAAGGTGACATTGGCATCCCTATATCTTAAACTAGACCAATTCGTTTGGTATCGATGGTTATGTGCTCAGAGGCAGAAGAATGGTCTCAGTGTCACTTGGATAGTTTTTACCGAGGAGTTGTAATTGCACTATAGTTCCAGTGTTTCAGAGAACTACTTTAGTCAATTAGCAAAGTTATGGCAAATAGGATCAGTTAAATATTATGTGCATCAATTCCAGAACCTATCCTAAAGGGTGGAGAATATTCCAGAAGAGAATCTGAATGACTTGTTTCTTGGGGGTCTTAAGGACCACATCGAGCATGAGGTACGTATGTTTAATCCACTCAAGCTTTCTGATTCTATTATCATGGCACATCGAGCAGAGGAAAAATTTATTTGTAGTAGGAGGCCACCTTTCAATAACACCAGAGACCATATTATCTCTTCCCCTTCATTTGCTAGGCCAATTAGACTAACTCCTCAACAAATGGAAGAAAAGAGAGAAAAAGGATTATGTCTTAACTGTGATAGCAAATATAGACCGGGACACAAATGTGATGAGAAGAATTTGTTCTATAATGACAGAGGTAATGAGGATGATGAGGAATCTAAAATTATAGGAGAGGCTAAGGAACCAATAGAAGATGAAGTAGAGGATCACAAATCTACAATTTCTTGCCATGCCTTGTCAGATATTAGTACTCCTCAAACACTCAAGGTTATTGGATAGAAATTTGAAGCCCATAAATATTTACGAGAACTTGATGAGGAAGGAAGAATCATTTTGGAGCCAGAGAAGATTATGCAAAAACGTACTAAGCGGCTACGAACTAGAGAAATTAAGGAATATCTTATCAAGTGGAAGAATATGAGCATAAAAGATGTGACCTGGGAGGACGAAGGTTTTCTGCAGCAACATCCAAGATTATTCAATGTTGAGGACAACGTTGGTTTAAAGGGGAAGGGTATGTTATGCCCTTAACCTATTACTTGTATTAAGATATGAGTAGCTGACTTGTGGCTTATCATATCATTTTATTATATCATTTATACTTTCTCATGCATAATAGGTCGGACTTGGCGATGGCCATAACATAGGAATAGTATATATAGGGGATTGTAGGTAGTATTTCATCATCATTTGAGCATTTGATTCTTATTATATGGTTTGGAGGTTGCCCCCTTGAAGTGGCGAAGCTATTCTAATTACATATCGAGATCATTATTCTGGAATATTGTGTTATATTGCTGCTCATGATCTGAATTATACAATTAATTTCATTACATACATCGGTCTGAGGCCCCTATTCGTTGGGGCTATGCAAGTAGCACTTCGAGGGCATGGGGCCCTTGGAGGTTAGCTCGACCATCTTTCATCTTTTATATTTTTCATCTTTCCCCCTTCTATACCTTAACCCCTAATCATTTTTTCTCCCTTTTACATTCACATTATACCCTAGTTAGTTTCCATTTACACCAAAAACTTGGAAATTAATATACCACAACAAACATTCATTATTTCATCATTTACCATTTCATTACCATATCCATATTCTACCTAATTATTTTAACATTTTCCATGCTATCAAACATTTGGAAGATTAAACCGCAAGATACATATACATCTTCATTTGTTTTCCATGATACCAATAACTTAGGAATTAAATCAAACACAAAAACCATACTCAACCATGCCTACATGACCTCAAATCAACCATGCCTAGACTTGACTCCACCATGCCTAGACCTGACTCTTCCATGTCTGCGACCTAACTCTACCATGCCTATTTTGGACCTTCTAAAAATTTCTATGACAATAACAAAAGGGAAATATAACCAAGATCATCATCAACATCATATCATATGAGCAATAAACATCACCATAAACATAAATATACCACAAATTGAAATGTTTATACCTCAATATAATGAATAGGTAGAAATATAGACAACAAGTATCTCAAATCACTCAGATACAGCCTCACTATCTTCGGCACACAGGTCGGTATAAACATCACAATCTCAAAACTCTCATATATAATCTCGCCAAAATCTTCGACACGTAGGCCAGTATATATATCAAAAATCATACAATGTCACGTCTAGTGACTCATCACCCCCACCTGATATCCTCCTCCTCTGTCTCACATGTCTCCTCCTCCCCCTCCCTACCTGTCAGGCACCCTGCTAGTATATCTCCACCTACCATGGGTATCGACCTGGCCTCCTCCTAGCCCTCACCTGGTCCTAGCCTCCAAGAACTGGTAATCTCTCCCTAGCCTTGTCTATGGGCTCATCATCTCCTTGTGCTCTCTAAGCTATGAGTCCTGGTCTGCTCACTATAAGTTTTTTATGCCTTGTACTCAACATAAGAGGGGACATCAATGCTTGTGGTCATCAAGTGATCCTGATAATAGTGAACCTTGTTCAGGGCATCCCTGAATCTCGCCATTGACACTACCTATGGTGGTTTCATGGGTCTCACAGCAACCTATGAACTCTTCCCTGCTAGTAATGGCCTCAGGCCCTATACCTGTGATCCATGTCCTCCTCCATGTACCATGGGACCATGTCCCTGGGCCTGTGGGGGGTACCTATGATGCAACCTAGGCCTGTAAGTCCACTACCTGTGCCTGTGCGGTGGCCAACTACCCCAATAAACTGGACACCTATGTCTGTAAGGCATATACATGTCCTTCATCACCATCTCTGCCCTATGCAGGCACCTGTCCCTATACTAACTAGGCTTGTAAGGCCATCACCTGAGCCTGTAAGGTGGCCACCTGTGCTTGTGCCCCTGACAACTATCCTTGCAAACCTGTGATCTATTTCTAAAGGGTGATCAGCTGCCCCTGCAGTGTGTCCCTCTACATTGTGATCGTAGCTAGATCTGGCTGCCCTAGCCTCAGTGGTGTTGCCCATAGTTGTGCCACCTACCACTACCTATATGTATTGGTGACACCTACGTCATCAATATGTTGATCTCAAACATGATCCTCCACCCCTGTCAGATCACTCGGGCATTGTAGAGACATGGGTCTCTCCACGTCAACTCTGTGGTACTGTGGGAAGGGTGGAGGCACATCCTGTGGTAGTCCAAACTGCCATCTAACCCTGTCAACAGGTATCATTTTGTGCTCTCTGACACGCCGCCCCTGTATCCACCTCAACAACTGTAGTCCCTCTAGATCCTATATCATGCCCCTGTATGATGGATAACCAATGTATGGCCTCCAAACGATATCAACTTCTGAAAGACCCTCCAGCAACCTCATATAGTATGATACGTCATACATGGACCTTTCCGCCCTCAGATGCCCACCGACTGGTACCCAGTGTCTATAACCAACTCTGATAAAGACACCCTCAAGCCAATCTTATCATGGCAAACCAACTGGGCACACACACACAATGGGCTCGTATGCCTAGCAATTTAATAAAAAATTACAACACATCCCAAATCTCCTTAATCTCCCATAGGCCCATAGCTCCCTATACAACTAGACTAGGAAATAAGGTGCCCAAGTGAAGCATATCTACTCCTCTATCATATCCTAGAGCATTCCCATCAGTTCTCATGGGAATCTCCCACCCTCCGAATCTAGCAAACCAAAACATCCCACTACCTCCATCATCAATACCAACAGCCTCATCTCCTGTGGATAGGCTACATACATGTCTCCATAAGTGAGACTCACACTGTGATAGCTCAATAGGCCCATCGCCTCACTGAACACTGCCACTATCGGCTCCATGGATGCCTCAGATGAGATGGAATATATTGGCTCCCCAACAATAGGCACTTGTAGTATCCTGTACACGCCCTCTAGTGTGACGGTCATCTCACCTATTGGTAGATGAAAATTATTGGTCACTGAGTCCCAGCTATCGATGAGAGCAACCATCAAGCTATGATCTTAGGCTTTACGCCTATATCGCCAAATCATAATAATTCTAACCTCATTCATGTGCTCCCACTCCTCCGTAGTCACATTGGGTCGTATCTGTACCAAAAGGGGTGGTACTCTATCTTGCATCCTTAGCTGATCTCTCACCTACATCATCCACCACGACATTGTCAAGACTTGACCATCTTAACTCACCTATTACCCACCACACACTACCCAAACCACGTCCTTCACACCTCCCCTTTTCACCTAGTTCACCAATAAATCTACTGTCTCTCATCATCCTTCCCACTATCTTAGTTCACCTACTTACCTATCCCTTTTTACCTATTTTCTCCTAATCCCAACCAACACAAGTCTTCTTAGCTGTCATCAGTCCCCTTCGACCAGTGTCGGTCACTTGAGACTTGACCGATGCCAGCCAAAGCCGTCCGACATCGGCCAACCCTTGACAGACATTGGTCTTTTTCGCGGTGTCAAAAAATTAAAACCCATCTCCCCATTATAAAAAATTACTAAAACTAGCCTAAAAACCTACTCTAATCCACCCAAACCTATCCTAGCTTCATTGCCAACATTATTTAAACCTATTTTTTACCTTCCCACCCCTCTTTTCCTTCAATTTTACCCACAAATTAAAAATTACAAATTACACCCAAATTTTCAATAAAACCATTTTCCACACACTATTTTCAACCAAATGTGGGGTTCGGATTGTCGCCTACCTCTAATTGGCACCATCTCCATGGTGGTACGTCTAACCGTTGTACCGGTGGTCCACCCGCTCCCTCTCCCACCTCCGTCATGTCAAAATACACTCTTCACCTCCAAACCAATCAAATCAATTGGATAGATCTCATGGGCCTACCAATCGAATGTCAATCACCCGCCACAACAGCTCGTCCACTCACCTCTACACCTTATCCTATTGTTTTCCACCTTTCACCTTCTCCTCTGTCATTTTCTACAAACGGAAAAAAGACAAATGAATCCGTCAAAAGTGTATTTTTCCTTTTTTATCTCCAAATCAACATGACCGACGTCGGTCATATCGTGCTCTAGCCAACTGACGTCGGTTACCCTGTAACTGACATCAGTCACCGACATCGGTTTCCCCAAGGCCAACACCATCACCCATGGGAAATGGGGTTTATTTTGGATTTTCCATATCTGACGTCATCGCCCATGGGCGATGGCATCGATTATATATGCTTGATAAACCTACCCTCAATTACATCAATTTACAATCATTTGTTTACACCTATAATTGTTCTTGTTTGCACTATTTCACACTACCTTGCACTTAATTAGCCGACTTGGAGTCTTGGAGCTTACTTTTACATTTGGGTCACCATAATGAGTTAGGACTGGAGATATTTTAATTGAACTTTCCCCTTCTCCACCCATAGTGATTCTCTCTTTGTGTTGTTGTATGTGGGGACGATTATGTATCAGTGGTCACACACATGGTATAGTTAAGTATTTTTAACCCTCTTTAGTCTTTCATTTTGTATGTGCATGTTGTATATTGGTCATTCATTTCTATAGACTAGAGAAGATGTATGTTGGCTTCGATCTATTGCATTGTCTTATTATATTACACCCCTTGATTTATCCATTGCTTGGTAACTCTTATTTCCGAATCCTACTAGGATACCTATCTGTATCTTAGTTATAGGCCTTGAAAACCTATAACTATCCCAGGGTTAGGGTCATTGTCCTCTATAATTTTGACACTAACGCTCCCTAAGCACCTTTTTATTTACACAATATGACTAATATTAGGTTAGATCCCTATACTTGGAAACCCTGCTAGGATCTTATCTTTTTCCCATCATACATGTTCCATGTTCGAAACCGAACAACAATCATTTAATATTGTAGAACTTTGTAGCATCCTTTAAATTTAAAGCTTTAATAATTATAGGAAAACATATGATGTGTGAACACCCATCAATAATTGACCCCCTCCAATAGTTTGTCATATGATAAAATGTATCTTTTAACTATTGATTGAAAGTTTTAGACCGTGAATCCATAGGTTTTCTTATGTTCTGTGAAAATCGCTCCTTAATTTTGCAATGAGGGATTTTTACTAATAAAAACATCAAAGTGTACTATGTGTTGTTTGGGTTTGAAAGAGATTCCTTGACTAGGTAATTTTGTATAAGAAATTTTGACTGATATGGTATGCTTTAGATGTTTGCATTATACAAGCCTTTGTACCATCTTTGTTATGTTGACCCAACAACATTGTGCCTTAATCTCTTCATGTGATTGAATATTATGATTGATGTTGAATCTAATGGATACTACACATGTTGAAGCTATAACAACCATTCCCATTATTGTGTCGTGTTCTCTTCAAAACCCACACATAGAGCAAAAAAAGTGTAGGTCTGTGAGTAGTTTGCTTCAAAACTACAATAAGTGATAACAATATCCTTCTGCTTAAACATTTGCACTTGAAATCTCATAATGAGTTTATTTAGCAATAGAATTGGTGAAGAAGAGAATTGAGTTACTTTATTTTTTAATTTATACTCATCTAATGCTATTCATTGATATGGCTATGGCAGAAATATGTCAGAGTAAACTCATTCGATGCATTATCAGTGACTTTGAAAAATTCCTTTGGTGTCAAAAAAGCATGAGTGAAGTCGATCTTTAGAGTCGAAAAACATGGTGTTCCTTTCTTTCTTCCCTTATTTTTGGTCATATTGACTTCTAAATATAAATACAAATATTAATACCAACCTATTATAACCATAATACAAAAGAAAAACACACCAAATTTCTACCTAAATAATTTATTTTAATAACGAATCAGAGCTTGAAAAGTGGAGGCTAGGTAGGTATTGGTATCAAAAATGATAATACATATCTTGTAATTATTTTTCTAGTAAACCTATTTGCATGCCTGTTATCCCAAATTCCCCCCCGCCCCCCCCCTCCCCGCGGAAAATTTGGTCAAGACAACTCCTACACATAAGGGAAATATGAAGGAAACGACTCAGAATCGCGAGATCACATTCCAGGATGAAAAATAGGTTACAGGTGGGCTCAGAAATGAAATAGCAGAGCCAGTACAAAGAGCCACATGTCCTAGCGGTGCTTCTCCAAAGATGAATCCAAAAATAGAATCTCAAATAAGCGCCACTTCTCCACGTGTCTTAGGAGGAAATGGAGGCAGGGGCAAATCGTCAAACAGAGTCAAAAGGCAGAGCTTCGGGGCAATGAGAGTATTTTGAGTTTTGTTTTTTTTGCATAAAATGGCAAAAGATAAGTTGGGGACCCGTAAGCCCGATTTTCGCTCTAATCTAGTTGCCACATGTCCCATATCAAAAGGGAAGCCCAAATGAGTGCCAAGTTGTCGCGTGGCCCTAGTAGGTGAAAAATGAAGAAGAGAATTCTAGGCCATTAACGCAGAATATAATCTCTTCAACTACTAGATTTGATTCAATTCAATCCGTTGGGGAACCAGAAGTGGCATATTGTGGGCAGATTTACAGAAGGCATTGATATTCAATGGTTGAGATTTCAAGCCAGGATTCAATTTGTATCTCATGGTGGTTAGAGCAGGATTCGACTTTTCCCTCTTCTCTCTCTTTTCCTTCTATATATACTGTAACACTTCTCATTTGAGAAAGAGAGACATTCTAGGCATAGAGAAACTCTGTCAAATTTGTTTCTTGACGCCATAGTTGAGCAGTGAACCTTCTCCCATGCCTGACAAATGTATTTGTGCCTCTATTCCAAAAATGTAATGGTATGTGCAACTTCTAGAGCAATAAAAACGTGTTTTGTGGCTTTCTTCAACCCTTTGCATCATTTTGTTATTTCTTCGTGCCTCTTCCTTTCAGTCTTGGTTTTCTGTGCATGTATTTCACATTTGTAAGTGCAGTATGTCATGTTTCATGGATTTTAATGGATGATTTGTAGATTTGGGCCGTGTCACTTATCTGACCTCCCTCATCTCCATTTTTCTATTTCTTTCTCCCTCAATAGAATATTTTGCTCCCTTTTCTTGGTGATATCGCCTCGTTAGTGTAGGATTTCCCTCTTTATGCACTTTCTCTCTCCCCGTCTCCTTGGAATTGTTAGAGTAGGAGTAGATAGTTGAATTTCCTTCCTTAGGAAAATTTTAGCATTAGGATTAGGAAGAAGAAGCCAACTTTCTCTGAAGGGCCATCTCAAGTTTGCAAGTCCCACAGCTTGAGAGATGGTCCCATGTTATGCAAATCACACTAAATGACCCTGCCTTAGAAAAGTAGATCCATAACTCATTTGGGGGTGTTGTGATTTCACATTAATATTTTTGGCACACCCGATGGGACAGGTATGAAGCACCTTACCACTTCACTTCATTAGGTGTGATATGCTCTTGGTGAATATTTTAGCCTTTGGAGGCACTTTCAAGCACATCTGGGAACTCTGTTTGGTAAAAAACCCATTCTCTGAGTTGCATACCTTTTCCATTCATTTCCACTCATTTCATCCATTTTCTTCTTCCATTTTCTCCCATTCCATGAGGTTGTGCAATCATGAATTCATTCCCTTCAAGGAACTCACACTTACAGCAATACAATCCACCTCCAATGTATTTTCCAACTCCTCCAAATCAGTATTATAATCAGATCCAAGACCACTATGCTTACCCATATGAGCAGATTCAAAATCATTTTGGCCATGGAGCCTATCAAGAACAAGGGGAAACATATAATGGCAATAGTTAAAAAGAGGATGTTGATCTACTGGAGAAGATTCAAAAAATGGAGGTTGGCATGGTTCAATTAAGGGCAACAATTCAAATGAGGGCTTTAAGCATTGGTTGTAGGGTACCTTGTCCATGGGAGGGCCCTTTTCCAAGACACTACAAGCCCTCAGGAGAAGCTGGACTTCATGATTGAAATGCTACCCCAAATTACACACTAGACAGTGGAGATTGGGGCTTATGAGCAAAGTGCGGGAAAACCTTGTCAATGGGTAAATCCTACACCATTATCTCGTAATTTACTCTCTACTCCTCAAGCAGCACCATCTCAATTTGGGTTTCAATTTTCCAAGATTTCCATTGAATGCTAGCCCAAGTGTGAATTCCATTTCTCCATCCCCTAGTCTTCCACCTCATCTAAATTCTTCTTTCATTTTCCCTTCCAAAAAGTCATCCCCTTCGAAAAAACAAGAAGTTCCACCTCCCTCCCCACCCACAAACAATTGTAAAGCTGGTTGAACCCTAACCTGCCACTCCTCTTTCTTTCCCAAGCCCATGTTGGGAAGAGATTCAAGAATCCAGTCAAGAAGAACAACAAGAAGAGTATCCCAATAGAAAAGAAATGACAGACAATCTAAAGAGTTGGGCTGCCAAATTTGGGTTTCCAAAGATCCCCTTGATGGTTAAACCAATATAGGAGGTCAATATTGAAGAACCAGTGGTGCCTGAGGTCGAGTTTGCAGTAGAAGGAGAGAAAGAACAAGAGGAGGAAAAATCATTCCCAAGCCCCATTAAAGAGGAGCAGCTAGGAGAGATCAAATTAGTGTTGAGGTCAATCAATGAAGAAGGCATCATTGAAGATTTTTTGCTTTCATTTCAAGGGCCTGATTTGATTGATGAACCATGATGGAGGAGGACCATACAATTTTAGAGGCCCCAAGTGTGGAGCAGGCCATAGAAGAACCTTCAGCTCTTCCTCCCACTTCATCCCCTTCAAGCTCTTATGTTGAAGAAGAGTTTGATCTTTCAAACTTCATGTTTGCGAGTGAAGGGAGCCATGGTGATCAAGTTGTAGATCAGGAAGGCACCATGGAGGAGGTAGAACACATGCAATAGGATAACAAGGAGGTAGACCATCTGTCAGACTTCAGAGGTTGCTTTGATGGAGGGGAACCCATGGATATCACATCATTTTTTCCTCCATCTCTCACATCCCACACACATGAACCTATTGCCATGGAGGAGAAAATTCAAGAATAGCAGCCTACACTCCAAAATGGCCCTTTGGAACCAAGATTGGAAGACATGGACTCTTCCATGTTCTTCTCAAAAAGAGGAAGGGAAAGAGCAGAAGAGTTTCACCACTTCTTCTATGACATTCATCCACGAAGGTCTACAATAAAAATTCATTCTTGGAGTTGAAACTCATAACAAAGGGCACATCCAAAGGATCAGACCGTGCCCAATCAGGTACTTGGATTCATTAGAGCCAAAGGAGAAAACCAAAACCAATCATGCCTACTTCAGGGCATGAGGATGAGCATCAAAGTACCAAGGGTCACCATCAATACCTCCAAGAGCCCAATGCAGGTCAGCTTGAGGAGGTATTTCCCATTAAAGATGATAATTTGATGATTTGGGTGGGAAGACCGGCTTATTGTCGGTTTTTCACTCATCTAACTAACCATGTTTCAGTGAAAAAATCAATTGTATGGCTACCATTTTTTAGGAAGGGAAGCTATTTATCCGTGCCAGTTCTAGGCTTTGTTTGATTTCCCTTTGCTCTTGGTTAGAGTAGAGTAGGTAGGTTTTTTTTCAGTAGAAGAAATGTTTTTACACACTGTGCATATCCCACTTGGGGTATGTATAATTTTCAATTTGTGCATAGTTTTTGGTGGTTGTTGTTTTGCTCTTGCATAATGCATTTGGTTAGATTTTGGAGAAGTCCAACTCCAAGTTTCAGTGGGTTTCCAAATGGCTCAGAAGTCAGATTTTCAAAGCTCATATCAGTTTCGTATTTATCAAGGCAGACTCTATGCCTAATGGATGCTTCAAGGCCACTGGTCTCTTTCATCTAACAAGTAGATGTCCCTATGAGTCGCCAAATTGTTATCCCAAATTCAGCCCCCCCGAAAATTTTGGTCAAGACAACTCCGTGCACCTAAGGGAAATATCAAGGAAACGACTCAGATCCCTAAGCTCACATTCCAGGACAACAAACAAGTTACAGGTGGGCTTGGAAATGAAATAACAGAGCCAGCAGAGAGAGCCATGTGTCCTAGCGGCACTTCTCCAAAGATGAATCCAAAAAGAGAAGCTCAAACAAGTGCCGCTTCTCCACATGTCTCAAGAAGAAATAGAGGTAGGGGATAAATGGTAAAACGGAGTCAAAAGGCGGAGCTTCAGGGCTGCGGGAGTATTTTGAGTTTTACATTTTTTGCGCAAAATGGAAAAAGATAAGTTACAGACACACAAGCCTGATTTTTGCTCTAAATCTGGCTGCCACGTGTCCCATATCAAAAGGGAAGCCCAAATGAGTGCCAGGTTGTCGCGCGACCTTGGTAGGTGAAAAATGAAGAAGAGTCTTCTAGGCCATTAATGCAGAATCCAATCTCTTCAACTACCAGATTTGATTCGATTCAATTCACTGGGGAACCAGAAGTGACATATTGTGGGCAGATTTGCAGAAGGCAATGATATTCAGTGGTTGAGCTTTCAAGACAGGATTCAATTTATATCTCAAGGTGGTTGGATTAGGATTCGAATTTTCCCTCTTCTCTCTCTTTTCCTTCTATATATATTGTAACACTTCTCGTTTGAGAAATAGAGACATTTTGGGCATAGAGAAACTCTGTCAAATTTGTTTCTCCACGCCATTTTTGAGCAGCAAACCTTCTCCCATGCATAGAAAATGTAATTTGTGCCTCTATTCCAAAAATGTAATGGTTTGTGCACCTTCTAGAACAATAAAAAACGTGTTTTTTGGTGTTCTTCAACCCTTTGCATCATTTTGTTGTTTCTTCGTGCCTCTCCCTTTTGGTCTTAGTTTTCTGTGCATGTATTTCACATTTACAGGTGTTGGATGTCATGTTTCATGGTTTTTAATGGATGATTTACAGATCTAGGCCATGTCACTTCTATCTGACCTCCCTCATCTCCATTTTTTTATTTCTTTCTCCCTCAATAGAATATCTCGCTCCCTTTTCTTGGTGTTATCACCTCGTTAGTGTAGGATTTTCCTTTTTATGCACTTTCTTTCTCTCCTATCTCCTGGGAGTTTTTATATTAGGAGTAGATAGTCGCATTTCCTTCCTTAGGAGTAGTTTAGCATTAGGATTAGGAAGAAGAAGTTGGCTTTCTCCTGGAGTGCCATCTCAAGTCCGCAAGCCCAACAGCTTGAGAGATGGTCCCATGTTATGCAAATCACACCAAATGACCCTGCCTTAGAAAAGTAGATCCATAACTCATTTGGGGGTGCTGTGATTTGGCATTAATAATACCCATATGATAAATTTCCCTTGAAAAATAAGGAGGATTACAAATTGAAACCACCTCCTATATTATGTATGACCACAAGCGGAAGTAGATTACAAACAAAGATGGTGAACAAGAATGAAAATTATGTAATGAAGATCTTCAGATCCCACACAATGCACATATCAAAATAAGTTGAAAGAATGGATGCATGATTCACTCATAGAATTTTGAATCTAATGGATGTTGCACATGTTGAAGCTACGATCACCATACTCATTTTTGCGTCGGATTCTCTTCAAACCCTACACACAAATAA
This sequence comes from Taxus chinensis, assembly GCA_019776745.2. Taxonomy (NCBI): domain Eukaryota; kingdom Viridiplantae; phylum Streptophyta; class Pinopsida; order Cupressales; family Taxaceae; genus Taxus; species Taxus chinensis. Next base: position 544,385,727 of record CM034155.1, read on the forward strand.
AACAAAGGTTTGGGTCTGTGATAAATTAGATTTTAAAGTAAAATAAGTGACATAAATTTCCTTCTACAATAATGTTTCCACTTGTCGATCCGTAAATGTGTTTATCTAGCTGTGGAATCTACAAAGAAAGATAATCCAACCATATTAATTTTTAAGACACAACCATCCAATGCTAGTCATTGATACGGTTATCACAAAATGTGTCAAAGCGAGATGGGTTGATGCATTATGAGTGACTTAGAAAAAAATTCCTTCAACCGTAATTATAAACATGTTGTTCTAAAGGGCGAGGCCAAATGAATTATAAGAAATGATTTTGAGGATAATCTATGTTTTAGTCAATATCACTAGGGAGTACTTAATGGAGACTTTTGTTTTATTTTGTTTTCCACATTTTGGTTTTATCAGAAAAGAAAACTATTATGTATTACTAATGAGGGTTTATGAATGGTATTGTTGCAGCTTAAAATTATACCCTACTTTGAATCATAGAAAATCTAAAATTTTGAGGTAATATGGTACTATGACAAAGTGTAGGACTTGCAGCTTGAGTTAGACCTCTAGAGAAGGTCGAATTCTTCTATTCCAGATATTAGAAAACCCCACATAACACAACCTAAACTAATGCTAACACTACCAATTCCAAGGGACGAGGGAAAGAAAGAGATGCATGAAACAAAACCTAGGATAACATGGGCAGTGATAACACCAGAGAAGAAGGGTTAATCTCCACAAGGGGAAGAAAGGGAAGAAAACATGGGAGATAAGGGAAGACAGACGTGTCATAAGCCAAAACCGTGTAGACTTTCCCTTCCCATACATTTTCAACACACGAAAATGGAGAAACCTGTAAGTGTGACACACAACATACTAAACATGATCAAAGAGGAGAGAACATAATAAACACGGGAAAAAGGTAGAGAATAACCACAAACACCTGATTTCATTACTTAAAGTATGCACACTCGGTTACATTAATGGAAGAAGGAGAGAATACATAACAAACACTAAGTTCAAGGTCTAAAACTTGTGGGAAATGGATACCATTTTGACATGGTGCCATTACAACAAAAGAGGATCCCTTTTAATGAGTTTGAGTTCCATATTTATAAAGAAATGAGAAGAAGAAAGAGAGATGGAGAGAGGTTCCAATAGGAGAGATTCAACCACCAAGGACCAATTGTCATAGAATCTTGAAGGAGGTGTGGGCACATGGCATGTATCAATTCACACAACATCAAATTTGTAGGAGAAGGAGACGACACCCATTTTTCATTAAATTTTGGTTGTTGGAGTTGTTGAACGTTGCTTTGAACAAAACAAGCACATGTTATGTGTTTCCTGTAAACTTCAAATGTTCCCATGGATTCCCCTGGATTTGACACCCTTAATATGATGCACAGACTCATTTATATGCCCCACAAAGCATTAAAACCATCCACACAATTCTCCTTCGTTCACCCATGAATTTTCTTCATTTTGTGGCTTTACAGTGTTTCGCAGCCTCTAACCTTTTGTTTGAAAAATTTCACATTTGGATTTCAAACTTTACTGATATTCCACAGAGTTCTTTCCTTGTTCTTACAGTGCTTTACACACGGATGTGTTTCTTCATTCCATAGCTCTGTGAGAACCCAAAAAATGCTACAATTGGGAAACCTGTGGAACAATAGGATAGTGTTTCATAGCTTCCAAAATTAGTCACATTTGAAATTTATTTCCTTTTCCACGTGGTGCCCTGTGGCATTGATTCTTTGCATCACGGATTTTAACTTGGCGGACTTCATCCTTGGTTCCTAGGAAAAGACCATCTCCGTAGAATGCTATGGGTTCTGAGTCTGCGTGACACTATGTTTCTCCATGCTTTGAAGCACTAAGCTTCTCATTCATTGCTCAGTATATTAGATTTTTTCCCTATTTGATTCTCTAAATTTTCTTGGGCCTGAAATACATGATGGTTTGACTTGCCTTCGACCCAAGAGAGATTGATTTGGTGTCGCGAAAGTATTCGTTCATCATAATTTTGTCTAAGTCTGGAATTAATGCTCCCTTGTCCTTTGGGTTAGGAAAACCCGTAGGACACTACGTAACTACACTTTGTGGAAGATTAACCTAGTCTTGTGTGGAATTCATGAGAAAAAGAGTGGCTAAGTTCATTTTTGATGAATTGTTCAAAATTACGTGGGGGTATAATTTTCGACAATATTTTGGTGAATTTTAGGGCAAATCTTCTTGCTAGATGATGAAGACCAGTAACCTTAAATCATCCATTAGGCATGGAGTCAAGCATAACCTTGAAGAAAAACAAATCTCAAACTTTAAAACCTGTCTCATGAATCGGTATGAACTTAACAAAGTATTGAAATTAATATGTGGATATCTAAATGAAAATTGGAAATTACTCCAACTATCTGATTCCACCATGAAACCTACTCTGAAATGGACTGTGCAACAACATGGACCCACAAAAACTATAGTACAAATATTAAAATCATACGTGTTCCAAGTGGAAACATGCAGAGTGTGCACAATGCACTTGTTTTTCAATAAAAAACCTAATCTAAGCCTAATCTAACCAAAGGAAAATGAAGCTAAACAAAACCAGTGATTAGTTGGGAGAAATAACTTCCATTCCTTACAAAATGTGGCCATGCGATTAATTTTGGAGCTAAAACACATGATGGAAGTGAAAGCATAGCCCACACTTCCTTGTAATTCAAAGTATCAACTACAAACAAAATATATACCTCCTCAAGTTTCTCTGTATTTAGTTTTTGGAGGTGTTGAAGCTATTCCTCATGCTCTGAAGTGAGCATGACCAGTGGTAACTCTATTTTTTGATATAGACTAGCCAAATATTTGATTGGGAATGAGATAATCATTGTGATTTTCTCATCTTCTTTAAGCTCATCCCCATAAATGGGGTCATCATGTAGACTTTCCTCCTCAAGATGGAGACTATTTGCAAGCTGAATTGGACTTGGTTATTTTTCTACAAATAACTCCACCTCCTACAGATCCACATCCTCTGATTCTAACTGATCTCTCTTTAAATTAGATGCCATCCTTTGTACATTTTTCACAATCTCATCTTCCCAATCAAAATCATGCCAATCTTCATCTGGCCTATAATTTTCATCATTGATGAAACTGTTTGGAGATAAAACATAAGCAAGGGGCCGTTGATCAATTGCATTGTTAGACAACGATGATTTGGAAGGAGAGGGAAGAATGGGAGTAATGGGGATGGGTTTTCTATGGCTAACTTGAATGAGACTCTTCTTATCTTGTATGGCCATGTAAAAATCCCAAGGAAGAGTGTTGCCTCCTAGTGCTTGGATCAATACAACCAAATTAACAACCAAAGACCTCAAATAATATAAGAATACCATACCTTGTATGGGTTTTAATTCTTGAGGTATTCTGAGCCATGGTCCTTGAGAATTTGAGGTTGAATAGGAGATGAATTCCATTGAAGCTTGCTTTATTTTGCTGAGGTGTTCCATGAGAGAAATACCATCTACATCCTCCTTGAACCAGAAGTGTAGTTGTTCTCCTAGCATGATCCCATGTAAAAATGGATTATAAATCCAAACTGTTGTATCATTGTCTTGCTTTACCTCTGTATGATGAAATAAGAAGTCTAAGGAAAATTCTCTCTTTTCTAACATTATGAATGGTACAATGGTTGGATATGTCTTGAATGTGATTAATGAGGAGATTGATCTCTATTTCTATAGAAAATAGGCAAGTTTATAAAGAATGTTTATGGAATATCATACCACTAATAAAAATGTAGGGGGAAGAACTAAAATGAGAGAATGGAAAATATATTTGGAGGGCCATGGATGAGATGGACATATGAAAATGAGTTGAAGGGTGAAGGGAAATGAAGACGGGAAAATTTCTGCGGATGAGATAAATGGGTTTGTCCGACCAATGAAGTTGTCAAATGTGTTGAAAATTACCTCCAAAGTTTGAATCACTAAGAACACATCAAATTGGTGAAATGAAGTTGTAGAGCGCTTCAAACTTGTCCCACTAGGTGTGCCAAAAATATTGGAGCTCAAAATTACACCCTGAACCGAGTCATGGAAGACTCAGGATTTTGAGGCAACATGGGACTGTCTTTAAGTGTGGGACTTGCGGCTTGAGACAGACCTTCGGAGAAGTCCAAATTCCTTGTTACGTGGATTTAGGAAAACCCACATAACACAACCTAATTCTAATGATAAAATACTCCTAAGCTAATTCCTACTCTAATGATTCCAAGGGACCAGAGAAAAATATGCAAGGAAAGTAAGTCCTAAGATAAGGAGGTGGTGATAACACCAGAAAGAAGTGTCGATCAGTCTCCATGAGAGAAGTGAATGGAAGAAAATGTGGGAGGAAAGGCCAGAAGAAAGACGTGCAAAAGGCCAAAAATGTGTAGAATCACCCTTCCCATACATTTACAACACACAAAAATGGAGAAACCTGCAAGTGCGACACACATCATACCAAACGTGAACAGAGAGGTAGAAACTCAATAAACACAGGAATAGGGAAGAGAATAGCCACAAACACCTGATTTCATTAATTAAAGTATGCAAACTCATTTAGATTAATGGTAGAAGGAGAAAATACATAACAAAGACCAAGTTTGAGGTATGAAACTTGTGGGAAGTTAGCCACCATTTTGGCATTGTTCCGTTACAACAAAAGAGGATACCTTTTAATGAGTTTGAATTCCATATTTATAAATAAATGAGAAGAAGAAAGAGAGAAGGAGAGAGAAGTGTCAATAAGAGAGATTCAACCACAAAGGACCAATTGACATAGATGTTTGCAAGAGGCATGAGTTCTTGACATGGATCAATTCGTTTGCCATCATATTCTTAGGAGACGGAGGTGAAACCTATACTTCATTAAACTTTGGTCGGTGGAGTGTTTGACCCTTGCTTTGAACAAAACAAGCACGAGTTCTATGTTTCCTACGGACTTCAGATATTCCCATGGATTCCTGCAACTTTAACACTCTCAAGATGATGCATAGAATTGTTTCTACCCCCTGCAAAGCATTAAAACTATCAAAGCTCTTCTCCTTCATTCATCCGTGGATTTTCTTTATTTTATGGCTTTACAATGTTCTGCGGCCTCTAACCTCATCTTTGAAAACTTTTGCATTTATCTTTCACCCTTTACAATTATGCCGTGGAGTTTTTTCCTTCTTCTTGCGCAACACTTTACCAATGAATGTGTTTCTTCATTCCGCGGATCTGTAAGAACTTGCAGAATGCTACAATTAGGGAACACACTCGCGAATTCCAACCTTATTTGCATTTAAAATTTATTTCCTTTTCCACGTAGTGCCTTGTAACACTGCTTCTTTCCATCGTAGCTTTTAACTTGGAGGACTTCATCCTTGGTTCTGTGGAAATGACTAAATCCGTAGAATGTTGTGTTCTAAGTCCACGTAATACTGTGTTGCTCCATGCCACGAAGCAATAATATTATCATTACTTTGCATCACAGATTATGTCCTTAGCCAATTCTCTAACTTTTTGCGGGCCTGAAACCCACGGTGCTTTGACTTTCCTTCAACCCACAAGAAGAATGATTTGGTGCTATGAAAGTCTTTGTTCATCAGAATTCTGTCAAAGTCCCAAACTGATGCTCCTTTTTCCCGTGGGTTAGGAAAACCCACATGACACTATGTGACTGCACGAATTTCTATAGAAAAAGAGTGTCTAAGTACATTTTTGATGAGTTGTTCAAAATTACACGTGGAGTTAATTTTTGGACAACATGTATTTGAGATTAAAAAACTATACAATATTTCAATTCCTCCATGAAAAATAATATTTTAGAGGACATCATTAGATTTATAACTTGCATTCAGATTTAGCCCATTAGGATGTGTAGAGATGGCCACGGCCTTCTAAAAATAATGACACCAAACTAACTAGTATGGATAGAAAAGAGGGAGAAAAAGATGGATTTTGTATGATTTCCTAAACCTTCCACAAAGAAAAGTGACATCAATTGCATTTTATTTGAAACTATTAGTAGCATAATAATCCATAGTTCAAATAGAGATTTCACATTGATTTTATTCACATTATTGTTGTCCGAATAAATTATTATGAACACATGAATTAAATGAAAAGTATACATAGATATATGTAATATTAATAGGGTAGTTTTTCAAGTTGATTCTTAAGGATAGTTATCTCTTACTAATAAAAACCTTAAGATGGTGTAACATCTACTTTTGTGTTCTAACTCTCTTTTGAAATTTTATTAAAATAACCCCTTTTATAAATGACAAGAGGATTAGTAAACCATCTAGTTGAGAGCCTTAGTGGGTGTAATAAAGAGATGGTGGAGGGGTAAGTGCATGGAAATAGGGGATCAAAAGGGAGTCAAAAGTGGCCACTTTTCCTAAAATTAACTAGTAATTTTACATATTTGTGCTCAAAAATTTAACAATTCGATAAGAATAAGATCATAATGCTCAACATCTAGTTTTTTTAAAATACCATTCTTTTTAACAATGGAAAGAGATTAAGAGGGTAAAATGTGGTGCACACACAAAGTGTTCATGTTTTTGTGTAAAAAAATATAAAATAGGGTTGTATGTGTGCCCTCCCACCATTTTTTGAGTTATGTAAACTAATTTTACAATAATTTCAATCAAAGTTAGTTAAGATCATGTATTAGGTCCCACTAATTTTCCTATTTTTTCCATGATTTATTGTTTTTTTACTAATTTTCAAGTGAACGCATCTTAAAAATAAATATTCATGTGCACACCCCTCTAATGTTGAGAAAAACAATTAAAATTTGATTGTTTAATGTGTGTAGAATAGGAGCGTAGATCATGTCGAGGTATTTTTTTGAAATTGAATGAGCAGTTAAAATTTACATAGAAAAAACAATACGTGTTTTGGTGGAAAATGAAGACACTACTAAAAGAAAATTAAGGATCAAACTTTAAGCTATTCATATTTTAGAAATAAATTAATCAACACAAACCGAAGACAAAGATTGACATTGTAGTCATGTTTTTTTGGAATACTTTCTTATAACACATGAGAAAACGAGACGTATACTCAAGATTCTTATTTTTTTACAAAACAAAGATTTAGTCACAGAGTAGACAATCCAACCCTTATGCTTAGATATCCTAGCCAAATCCAAGCCTAAGGGCTGGTAATTTCCAACCCAAATAAGACATAACTTGAGCATGTTATAACACACTCACATTTCTCTCTCTCTTTAAAAATGGAATAAACACACAAAATAAAATCACTCATGATTTTGGTCCCATAATGCATGTGAACTGCAGTTTTTTCTTCATATTCCTGCGATGGTTTATTCTTTTGAGACATTTATATGACAATTGAGTACTATTTTATTTATTTATATGATAGAGCATTATTATTGTATCTTTGTCTTATATTGAATCATTGTTTTTATTGTTTGAGAATTTTCATATCATTGTTTGAAATTTGAGTGTTTTTTTCATTTTTTTATTATATTCCTAACATTCATAGAACATTTTTTTGTGTCAATTGTCTTATGTTGATATACATATGATAATTATGGGGATGAGACCACGAAAGAAAACACTCGAGGAGATGGAGAAACAAAGGGGAAAATGCAAAAAGGGAATGAAAAACAAATTGAACATGTCTTTGCCAAAGATAGTAAATGTTGACAAAGATAGATTCTTTAATCCACAAGAGCCAAGAAAGAACAAGAAAAAGAAAAAATAAGGGTGCGAGTGTAAAAAATCTGTGAAAGAAAGAAATAAATGTATGGATGTGAAGGTATGTCATCTCTTCCAAATGAATTTGACATTAAAACATATCTTCAAAAACTAATTGAATCCATAAATAGTGAATGTTCAATTAATGATGATGCAATGCCAAATTTAAATTTATATGTTACACCAGATGAACAACCTATTCAAAACACACAAAATTTGCCAAATTATGAAGATGAACAACATACAAAAAATTAACAATGTTTGCATGATGTTCAACCAACTTTATCATTGAGATCACCAGTTAAAATTTTATGTAAAGCACTTAGGATTTTATTTGATTTTGATGAAAATATTTTAAATCCAATTAATTATAAATTGGTGAACAAGCGAGTAGAAGAAAAGTTAATAAGATATGGAAGACATTTTTTAACGATTTAAATGAAACAAGAAGATGTCAATTGTTTGTTAAAATGATGAAAAATACTAAGTTTAGGCCCACTATGAAGACCCTTGATCTAATAACATCTAGGACCAACAATGGAAAATCCATTGTAAAAAATCTAATGAATGCATACCAAAAAAATTAGGTCCAACCTCATGTCCCAGAGATAGTAATATTACCCGACACTTTAGTACATCAATTGTAGTAAGTAAAGTAACAAAGAAATATTGTTTGATTAGGAAAACAAGTAGTGCACTAAAAATAATGGAAAAACACTATTGAAAGCTATTGAAAGACACGAAAAAGTTGAGGATCCCAATGATAATGAATTTGGGCACTCTCCTCGTAGACTCCTATAGAAAGATAAAGACATAGTTGAAGAGTTAAAAATCCAAAATGGAAGAATTTCGAAAAATTAATACAAGGGTTTCACCTAATGTATAAACGTTTTAAAAAGAATAATTGGCTGTCAAATTTGTGAATTACATACTAAAATTTTTTGATATAACATTATTGGTGAAATAATTTTTCGTATGGCAAATTATGTGTTTCCACCAACGCTCACGTGGCTACACCCCTCCTTGTGTATTGGAAGGCTCCCATTATTGAATGTAGTTATCATAATTCTATCTAAATGTTGTGGGGTAGCCAAATAGGTTGGCATCACATAGGCACACTTCACTTAACTTGTGGCAAAGTTCTTGTACGATGTATAAGGGAGAAATTCACAGCGGTGAGGGGGTTGAAGGAGAGAAATTAGGAAAAGGAAGATTATTGTTGTGAGTAGGCAATTGCAGAGTTCACACCCAATAACCAGAGTATTTAACATTCAATTAGAGGAAAGCATCATTGAAGCATATAGCGATACTAACAAACCAAAGACACACAGTTCTTTAGGTTTATTTATCAAGGACACCAAGTTCCTTCTTGATCACCATAGTTGCAAAGTTACAAGAGAGAGAGAGAGAGAGAGTAGAGGAAAAACATGAACAAAGAACATGGATGAATGTAGCTTTTATTTCTTGTGTTTGTGATATAAAGCTCAACACCCAAATCACAATCCACAATTGCTACCAAGAACTAAAATTTAGGATCTTTTGGAATGGGGGAGCCATTCCAATGTATGGCATTGTGAATTTCCTCTCCATCTACCCCCCACATGACTCTTCATGTCTCCATTCAACTTGTGACTTTACATTTTCCTAAGAAGTGAGAAACAAGTTCCCTTTTTATAAATCAAAGGGACTTTTACAATTCAACTTTAGAAAGTCACTTAAGTGAATGAGATGAATTACCATGATTATGCACAACGAATAATTAGAAAGGGGGAGAGAAGAAAGAGGGAGGAAAAGAGAAGAAGGAAGGAGCGAGATTTGACAGATGTGATGAAGTTCTTTCTAATGAAGAACTTGCTGATAATGATCACAATATCCTCCTTCTCCATGATACACAGACACCTTGGGTTGTTGAATGAGTGTTTAGAAACGCTGTTGAGAGATCTCCTAATGTGAACATTGAGATGACAAAAAACATTGTTCATGATGATCCCTCTTTGATCTGTCATGGAAGTGAGGATCACTCATTCACTCTTTAGGTTTTCACAATTAGCCCTTGATATCTCATAGCGCTCAAGTTGTTAGATGTTCGTCTTGATGCTTGATTGGTTTAATCAGCTCCCTTAGCTCATTGAGCTCATTAAGCTCACTGGGCTTACTTGACCTGGCTCACTTTCATATGTTCCTTATGGAAAATGATGAGATCTTCACTAGCTCACCTAACCTGGCTCACCCAACTCACCGTGACCAACTCAACTTAATTCAAATCATCTCAGCATAACTCACCAAAGTAGCTCACTGAGCTCAACCAGATCTGTGAGCTCACCTCAACTCAACTCACTGAGCTTAGCTCAACTCAACTGTCATAGACACGATGGTGACCTCCACTGATGAATTAGGGTTTTCAACGAGGTTCTTGACACTTTACGAATCTCTGACACCTGCACAATGTCTCATACTTTCACCTGATGTACCTCAAAATGCTCTACCTTGATTCGGGCTAGCTCAATCGGCTCACTGTAACCAACTCACTTCAATTCATCTAGCTCAACTCACCCAACCTAGCTCAAATCAACTCGAGATGTTTCAGGGTTCTCGTGAAGAGCTTATTTAATTTTTTAAGCTATGAGATCATCCTACAACTTTGTATAGATGTCAAAAAGTGGAAAGATGAGTGAAATCAAAGCCAACTACAACTTTCAGCATCCAACGGAGACTTTCTATTTTTAGCAGGTACGCCTAAGACCTGCTATTTTGGGACATATCTCCTATTTTCCTCAAATTTGACCCTATAAACCCTGTGGAACATTCAATTCTCCCTTATTTATGATTCCTTAATATTTTTAGCAAGTTTCTATTTCTAGCAAGTTGCTTTTTCCGGACCTACTATTTTGGAAAAATTGACAATTTTACCCTAATTTCCACAAATAAATTTAACCAGAAATAAACACAGGCTTGTAAGAATTTTTGAATAAGTAAAACATTCAATCCTTGACCTATATATGCATTTAAATCTCCATATTTACAAAAAAAAAAGTAATGACAATGTCTCCTCTCTGTGTAACATTGTTCAAATACTTGAAAATGATCAAATCCTTCAAAATATTACCGTAGTTAAATAATTGTAATCATGCTCATCCCTCCGCTCCACTACCACTACTTCTTTCCCCCTTCCCATGGCTTCTTCGCATTGTCTTCTCCTCCCCAGGCCCAATTCAAAGGGTGGCGTTGCATGTTCCGTGTTGATGGTTACTTTCCCCTGTACAATCAAAATCCTCAACAAACTGCACCTCTCTATTTTTCAGTGTTTTTTGAATGACGATGTCATCACTATTGTTGATGAGTAGAACTTTGCATGAAGTCATCACCTTCATATTCTACTTCCACTTCACATCTTCATGTCTATATTTATGTAAGGGCTAAAACTACAAACACAATTTCACTTCCGAAAAAAGTTTTGTCGCTCCTTACGTTGACAAATAACTCTTCATGTTTTTTTTCACATCCTCTAAGACAACATCCAAGGTCTCCTCAAATGATTGACATAAAGGTGATGTCATTTTTGTATGTTTCAGTTTCACATTGATTCTCCTTTTTGCTTTCTCCACCCTCTAACCCCTTCTTCTTCACCCATCTTCCTCTCCCATTGTTTCTCTCACTCCAATATGAATCCTCTAAAAGATCCCCTTCAGCATTTCCATCATACATTTCATGTACGATTGCTAGTATTATTTCCTCTTGATACATGTCTTATTATCTCAGTTGGATGTCTCTTTAGTGGGAATTGCTTCTATGACTTTAAAACCTTCATTCAATCAAAAATTAATTCTACATTAGTTGATTGGCTTGGCCGACAATAACATATATATCTCAATATATAGCCATAATTATTCCAATAGGAGTGACGTCAGGCCCTATCACTAACATAATATGTCAATAGGGTTGATGCCTTGTATATGACCCTCGACATAACAATTGCACCCCCTTTTGGTGCAAGTGCTAGTATAAATATGCATGTCATATGAGAGTCTCTTATTGATATATGATGTATTAATTTCACCTAGTACAAATTAAATATTGTGTTTGTTACAATTCAAAACATAGGAAAATAAGTACCAATAAAAGTGCACGAGATGGGTCAACGTGGCAAATTCCATTACATGGTACCTATATTGAAAAAGGTGCAAGGGAATTATTGATAGGCAATTTTTTGGGAGAGGTCTTTCAGCCTAAATTTTCCAAAAAAAAATTTGGCAGAAGTTGATTTCCATTTTTTTCCAGCATACGTTTACCTACACATGCTTTTCAAGAAACGAAAAGTGGTTTTGTAGTGTGAGACAATTTTTTCAGGATTTTTTAGTAGTGAACCAGCGTGAGACAACTTTTTTGAGCATTTGTTAGAATTGGATTCCAACATATAAAACCTATCAACTAATTAAACTATGGGACAAGAATCGAACACTTCCAAGCAGGGGTTAAATTTGATGGCCACCTATACGTGTCAAACAATTTTTAGGTGAAGGTATTTTTTAAGTATTACTTTTCAAAAATGTAAAAGAGTGTTATTTATATACTAATAATAAAATATAAAAAAAATTATACATACATACATATAATGAAAGTCATATTTTAAATATACAAGTTATATGAGATGATTATTTCAAATATTTCCAAAGTATTTATGGTTAAAATCATGAAATGTGTCTAAACGACCATCAAATTTAACCCTTGCTCCCAAGGAATCACATACTAGATGATGTTGTGGGTTTGATAAATGCAAACAATAAGCGCAGCTCGAAACAAATATTGCAAAGGTCTTGAATATTTTGAGGGAATGGGTGGTATATGAATATAGTTGTATGGGCCAAAGGATGCATGCTTGCGCCAGTGATATTCAGTTGAATAATAAATGATGTTTGCAATGATGGTAAAGAAAATAAACGAACTAGTAGAGAAGGGCACATTGATATATTATTTTCAAGTTTAAGTTTTTAAATTTCTGGTTTCATGGTCTAAGAGGCTCTTTGTATCAATCTAATTTTTGTGTTTTTGAGGTTTGCTTATTTTTTGGGTTCAGATTTTTTGAGCATTTAAGGTTTGATGATTTTAGATGTTGGAGCTTTCAAGGTTTTAGGTTCAGATTTTTCGAGATTCAAGTTTCAATTATTGGGTTTTGGGTTTCTAAGTTTTAATGTTTTTTGATTTCACACTTTAGATTTCGGGTTTAAAATAAGATTCACATTTTATATCAATCTAATTTTTGTGTTTTTCAGTTCATGGTTTGCAATTTCTAGTTTTAGAATTTTCAGGGTTTTCACGTTCGAATTTTCTAAGATTCAGTTATTGGATTTTTTGGTTTTCAAGTTTTAGGTTTCAGTGTTTTGGGGCTTATGATATGGTAACCAATAATGTGTATTTCTCTTCTGCATATGGCTCAAATAAAAAGGTTACATATGACAACTATGAATTAGAAGGTACCATATGACTATCCAAAACATCGAAGAGTTGTAGTCCAATTGGTGCAAATGATGATTAACCATTGTTTCCACACCATCCACTAGGGTACGAATCTCAAGATATACAAAAAGGATGAGACTTGGTTTGAGTTCCAAGCATATTTGGCGTAATGGATACCACTCAAACTGTAGCACTAAGCCAATTAAGGTTAGAGTTTTATGTTTTGGGGTTTTCAAGGTGTGAAACAAGAACAATTATTCTAAGTAATAGAATTATATCACAATGATATTTCTCTCAAATGTCATGTCCTCTACTTTAAAAATTTTCTTAGGGTGCATGAATTGGAGTGGTTGAAACATTATTGACTATTTCAACCATTGACTATAGATGAGTGGGTCCATCCCCACATCAACCGATATTATGGTAGGGGTTTTGTTTATTTTCATGTGGGTGACAAGTGTGTTGTGTGCAAACAAGGGACACATAGTTTTGAAATTAATTAATGGGGTAGGGAGTTAGAAGAATGAATAAAAAAATATTAGAAAAGTTTGACTTGGGGTAGCAATGGGAGATGGAGGAAAAGAAGAGTTAGATAACAAAGAAAATTAAGAAAAGATTGCACAGAACATGAGATGAAGAAACATTTCGTGCAACGACATCCATCTGGTGGAATAATATTGTGTAGGTTCTCAAATTCATCTTAAATATGACTAGCACCTATACTGAAAAAGGTGTTAGGGAACTATTTATGGTAAATTTTTCGGGAAAGGTTTTCCAACATATATTTTCCTGCATATATTTTCTGACAAAAATTGGTTTCCAATGTTTTCCGATATAGGTTTTCCCGCATACATTTTCTTACGCATGTTTTCCGGGAAACAGAAAGAAGTTTTGCAAAGTGAGACAATTTTTTTGGACATTTTTTGGTAGTGAACTGACATGAGACAACTTTTTTAAACATTTGTTGGAATTGGATTCCAACATATAAAACCTAAAAACTAATTACAGTATGAGACAGTAATCAACATTCTCAAGCAAAGGTTACATTTGATGACCACCTATGTTAGACAATTTTTAGGTCTATAACCTTATAAAATGTAAAAGGGTGTTATTTATATACTACTATATATATATTAGTATAAGAAAAATTTATGTTTATATACATATAAATATAAAATGATAGACATATTTTAAATATGCAAGTTGTAAGAGGTGTTTATTTCAAATATTTTCAATTATTTTATGGTTAAAATCACAAAATGTGTCTAAATGACCATCAAATTTAACCCTTGCTCCCACTTAATGTAATGCAAGGGTTCTTACTTGAATTTGGACTTATACTATTCTAGAGCTTGAAGGTTTAACATTCACCAAGTTGGTCTCTTAATTTCAAGGGCTCAAACCTGCTCTAAAAGACCGACTTACACTTCCACCTACTTTGAGGATCATGTTCAAGAGGCTCTATGCCCTTTCGCCTATGCTTCCAACTCCTTGAGGTATATTGAGATCTAAAGCATACTCATACATGAAAAACAAACCACTAGAAGGGCTTACCTGATATCAACTACTCAAAGGTGATCACTTTGTGATCACTGCATAAATGCCTTCCCAATATGCAAGACTCCTATATTCACATGCAAAACAACTTCAAGCTACCAAATCCACTTATGAGGTCCTCAACATACATACCTCTTGGGTTGTCTTAGCTACACCTTACCTCACTATGGATTGCCTCTTCAATGGAGTTACAAAAACATTTCCACCTGATTAAACATGTTCAAGACATCAAACCAAAGCCTTAGGCTTCCTTACTAGTGCTCTAATATTGTTCTTCAATGTGGGTTCTGGATACTCTGCCCTCAAGTTCTCATAGCTCTTGTAGGTCCAACTCATGCCCTGAAATGTGATTCAAAGGATCTCACGCCTTGATTCCATGCTCTATAGGCATCATTCATCATGTTTGAAGTATTCACAAACTCCCATGCATTACTCCTATATTGGTTTTGCTAGCTTTCTTCCTTGAGCACCTTTCTAATGACTTAGTACAGTCATAAAACCCTTGTACAAACTGATTTTTCCCAAAAATGAAGGCATTCTCTCTTTGAACTCCCCCTAGAATCACTTAAACACCTCAATCATACCTAGATAGGTGGTTTTCAACCTTTCACATACTGTTTCTGAGTTATTTTCCCAATTCACAACTTCTAGTAACTCTTGAGTGCTTTAGTACAGTCTGCACAGTCAATCTTTATATGATTTAATCGTGATTGCTTCATTTATTAACCCTTGGGATCATTCAAAGACATCAACTATACCCGATGTCACCTTCATACATAGTCTAGGATCATGATCTATCAAGTTATGATGAAAATCCTAATTGTTTCCCACCTTGACTATATATTGTAGTTTCCTTGTTCTGCTTGAAAATATTGTTAAGGAGATCTTCAACTACACGCACCCAATCACCACAAGATTTTGGGGGCTTCTAATTCATACTCAAACAAAGATAAATTGAAATTTTTCGCAAGATTCACTGGTTTAGTCAAAAGATGTAGGAAGCCCTAGTACGAGCCCGAGAGTGAACATTTTGCAATAACAATCAAATTACACAATTTCAAGTCTTATAAAAATCATGGAGATGATCCTTGTTACCTGTAAAATCTTTCTAGCTTGATAGTCAAGAGGATTTAATCACCTAAGTGCCACTGAGGGTGTATACCTCACTGTCCAAGCACAGTCTTCATCACAGTTTATTGTAAACATGCAAATTCATTCAAACAGAGGTCTTTTGCATCTTCCAAAACATCTTACTTGCATCATTATTCATTATTCCATCTCTAAAACCAATGTCTTACATCCATTACCTTGAATCACCTATGAATATGTGTTCATTAGCTAAGTATAGAGTTTTAACAAGCTCCTAAACTAACTCAACAGCTCCTAAGAAGATTCAACAACATTCTAATCCTAGAATAGTGATGGATATCACTCTAATACATTTGACAACTTGTGCATAGACTTCTCCACATGGTGACATGACATTTAAAAGACCTTATTTAGCCTATATTTCCCCTTTTGCCAAGTCAAACTCACCTTTTACAACTTATTTACCCTTACAACACTCTTACAAGCAATTACTAACCTTTTACTACATATCCAACTTTAACACACCTAGAATAACATTCTCTAATGGTCTTATATGACCTTATTATGCTTTGCACTTGATGCTCCTACATCAGAATCACATACAACATGATGTTGTGGGTTTGATAAATACAAACAATAGGCACAACTGAAAACAAATATCGCAAAGGTCTTGAATATTTTGAAGGTATGAGTGGTATATGAATATAATTTGTATGGGCCAAAGGGTGTGTGTTTGCGCCAATGATATTCAATTGAATAATAAATGATGTTTGCAATGGTGGTAAAGAAAATAAATGATCTAGTAGAGAAGGGCACATTGATATATTATTTTCAAGTTTAAGTATTTAAGTTTATGGTTTCGGGTTTAAGGGGCTCCTTATATCAGCCTATTTTTTGTGTTTTTGAGGTTTTCTTATTTAAGTTTTTTGGCTTCGGATTTTTCGAGCATGTAGGGTTTAACAATTTTGGATTTTAGAGCTTTCGGAGTTTTAGGTTCAGAATTTTCGAGATTTGAGATTTAGGTTTCAGTTATTAGGTTGTGTGTTTCTAGGTTTCAATGTTTTTCAGTTTCACGCTTTAGCTTTCGGGTTTTGAATAAGATTCACAGATTATATCAATCTATTTTTTGTGTTTTCAAGTTTGAGGTTTGCAATTTCTGGTTTAAGATTTTTTAGGGTTTTCATGTTTGAATTTTCCATTATTTAATTATTGAATTTTTGGTTTTTGGGTTTTGGGTTTTAGGTTTATGTGTTTTGGGGTTTGTGACATGGGAACCAGTAATGTGTATTTCACTTTGGTATATGGCTCAAATAAAACATATACATATGGAAACTTTATTAATTAGAAGGTACCATATGATTATCCAAAACATCAAACAATTTTCCAATTGGTGCAAATGATGATTAAGTGTTGTTTTTACACTTTCCACTAGGGTACGAATCTCAAGATATACAAAAAGGATGAGACTTGGTTCGAATTCCAAGCAAATTTGGCGAAATAAATACCACTCAAACCTTCCCATGAAGCCAATCGAGATTAGAGTTTTAAGTTTCAAGGTTTTCAAGGTGTGAAGCAAGAAGAATAATAATTCTAAGTAATACAACTATAGCACAATAATATCTTTCCAATGTCATGTCCTCTACTTTTATATTTTTCTTAAAAAGATGAAGTGGAGTGGTTGAAACACTATTTATTGTTTCAACCATTGACTATAGATGAGTGGGTCATCCTCATATTCCCCCATATTAAATTATGGTAGTGGGTTTTGATCATTTTCCATACTATTGATTGTTTCAATCATTAACTATAGATGAGTGGATCATCCCCATATCAACTGATATTAAATTATAGTAGAGAGTTTTGTTCATTTTCTAGTGAGTGACAAGCATGTTGCATGTAAGCAAGGGAAAAATAGGGTTGAGATGAATTGATGGGGTAGGGAGTGGGAAGAATGAATAAAAAAAGTATGAGTGAAGTTTGACCTTGAGTAGCAATGGGAGATGGAGGCAAAGAAGAGTTAGATAAAAATGAAAATTAAGAAAAGAAGTTGCATAAAAATATCCAACCAAACCATGAAAAGATGAAGTGATGTCACATAAGAAAGTGAGGAATTAGTAGTAGATAAGTGAATGAATTACATATATGGTAGGGCATCTTTTATGTGGAAGTGTGATAAAAATAAATTAAAAATTGAAGGTTGGAATAAATTTTGCATCCTTTAGTATACGAGTTAGAATAATCAACCTTTTTCAACTTAATATTAAGCAATGAGAGGCACCTAATTTCGTTCCAACACCTATACCAATGGACACAAACTTTCTCCAAAGAGACCTTTTTTAGTGTGTACACTTATATAACCCACTATGAACTTAGTCACAAGGGTGCACTGCACATGAGCCCTACAAGTAGAAAATTGAAAATGCAGGTCAGGAACCAACGTGGAAATGGCTTTAAAATAAATATAAAAGTGTATTGGAGAATAAAAGTCGGTCATTGATGCAGACCCAACTTTTGGTCTTTGTCTTTTGGTTAATAATTCCTATGGATAGATGAGAATCTGAAGTTACCTTTTGATAATTAAAAAAAAAAAAGTTGGTTTAATCTTTTGGTTAAGGTTTTGTAACCACAAGTTCAATTTCACTTCTCTTTTGAGGAGAATGTTTATAGGTCTTTATGGTAAGGACTAGAGTCTCATCTTTTGCTTAAACGATCCATATCAACAACTAGAGGTCTCAAAGTCTTTCGGGGAAGCTTATCTCTTACATACTACACCTCTTTTATTTCAATATTGCCATAGGTCACAGAGGTTACAACGTGATCTCTTTTCTGCCACTTACCATCTGAGGACACCAATTTATTGTTATCACTCCTGCACATCCTCGAATTGTAATATGTCTTCCACTGGATCGGCTGCTCCATCCTCTTCTACGTATGATCTCATCGATTCAATTCTATATTCTCGGGAGGATGCGCCAGATTTCAATCTAGAGCAACTAGTCCACGATATTGACAGTGTTCTTGCTCATTATAACTCAAAAGTAGAAAACATGTCCATCTTTCTAGGATTCCTATGTTTGCTCGAGTCAAGGATGTTTTTTGAACAACATGGTTGATTTTTTGTTGCAGGGGAAAATAAATCCATCTCATGGGAGACTGGCTTCTGTGGCATCTGGCCTTCCCTCTGCAAGAGATGTATCCGATTTCTCTGAAGGCGTGTCAAAGAATGTCAAAATAATTTCTAACCAGGTTTGTTCCTGCAACAACACATGCCCGATTTTATAGAATAATGATTTTAATGA
The DNA here is from genome assembly GCA_019776745.2 of Taxus chinensis. NCBI lineage: Eukaryota > Viridiplantae > Streptophyta > Pinopsida > Cupressales > Taxaceae > Taxus > Taxus chinensis. The sequence continues at coordinate 544,404,879 of CM034155.1, forward strand.
GCAGAGCTTTGAATTTTGTGTTTTTCTTGGAAAAGGGTATCAATATATCTATTAAGATCAAACCATAAATTATATCTAGATGTTAGTTAAAATAAAACGTTAATTGTGATTCTTAATACTGCTGTTGATTGTGAAGTTAATTGCCATTTATGAAGCAGATATCAGCTTCGTCCGGAGATGAACATGGGACAGCAGTAGCAGTGTTGACTGCCATTGGAAATGTTCATTGGGTTGGAGTGGGTTTCTTGCTGGTGGCAGCAGTTTTAGAAAGGCTGGATACAATTGAATCTAACAGGAAGGAACGTTTGAAGCTTCTTAAGTCTATGAATAATTTGTGCAAAATAATCATGCAGCTCAAGCTTCATCCACATTTAAAAAATGAGATGCAGACAAAGATAAAAGAATCTATACATTTGATAGTGGAAGGAGCAATACTGTGTTGTTTTCAAAAGAAAAGAAAAGTACTTAGAAGGTAAGCCACACAACAGATTTCCCTTGTACATTAGTCCAGGCTTGTTCAAATTATAAGTAGACCAAGTAAAATATTTCTGTTTTGAGTCTGCTTCCTTCAAAGTGTAATAATGAATGAAATTCTTCTAGATTCAACTGTGTACGATTGATTTTGTCCAGGGTTAAAAAAAAATCTATTTTTCTTTCTATCCTATGTATTAATTAATAAGAATTTAATATACGAAATCAATATATCCTGCCCAGATATTAAACCCGATCACAGAAAAATTGTAGATTACATTGTATAGACTTCCTCCAAACATATGATAAAGAAGATTGCCATCGTTGTTGTGGTCACCAGGATGACTGCCAAAAGAAGCCAATCAAATACAAAATCCTTACCTACTTCGAGCACGTCTCTTGTTGTCATTACTATATATCAAAACTTAAGCTTGTCATATGCAGAATATGTGACATATTTGATAAATATCTTCTGTAGGTTGTACATGGCATCAAATGATAAACAAGCCCTCGATGAACTCAAATTTCAAGTGGATGAGATGCAGAAGACACTAAATGAACAAATGAATGTTTGTATTTTAGATAGTGTGCATAGCAGTACAGTATACAGCCCATCACAGGCTCCTTGCCTAAATGATGCAGGTAAATCATTTACTGTTGAGCTATTTGCTGATAGCAACTTATGATATTGTGTGACTTCTGATTTGTTTTTGTCAACTTCTTGAATAGTTGGGATAGAGCAACAGATTTCTCAAGTCATTGAACTGCTTGATTGGGAAAATGATAAGTCAGCCATAGCAGTTGTCATACATGGAATTGGAGGAGCAGGGAAAAAACACTCTAGCTGATGCAATCTATTCATCTCTAAAAGCAAAACTCCATGGTTGGAAACTTTCCAAAGCTACTCTCGTGCAAAACCTAGGAATTAGACCCCAAAATAGAGGATCTGCAATCCCAGATTATACAGGATTTGATAAGGGTGAAAAAAATTGTACGAGATATCAGAGTGGACGGCATTACTTGAAAGACATAATCGAAAAGAAGAAACTGTCTTTCTATATATTGACAACGTCCTATGGAGAGATCATCTGGAGAAGCTTCTACCTAAGGAGGTAATGAGTCCCAAAAAACTTAGGTTGCTTCTAACAGCTAGAAAAACCAATGTATTGGGAATGGTTGAGGACTGCAGGATTAAACCTTGTAAAATTCATCCAATGGAGCCCCCCTTCTATTGATGCAGCCCTACAAGTCTTATGCAAGAAAATAGACAGAGGAAGGGACGTTAACTCAATATTGGATGAAAGACCTCAAGCCAAGGAAATAGCAAAGAAATGCAGTTGCTGTCCTCTGTTTTTGGAAGTGGTAGGAGCATATCTCCATAAACGGAAGAACAAAGATGAAGCTTATGAAAGAGTTGCCATTTGGCTTCAATGTGGAGAGGTGTTTAGCAGCTACAAAAAAGAAAGTTTCGATGAGTCGAGGATTCTCTTTGCATATGAGGAGCTTCAACCAAGGTGCTCAGGAAGCATTCCTTGACATATGCTCATTCTTCTTTGGTTGGGAGTGGGAAGAAGTTGCATGCATTGTCGGAGAGGAAGAACTAGAAAGCCTCGAAGAGGGAGCTCTGCTCAAAAGAATAGAGCTCGATGAAGGATATGATGTCAAACGAAAAGTAAACAGGATAAGTATTCATGATCTTATTCTAGCAGCTGGTCGCAATAAATCAAAAGACAACTGAACCATGAGTTTTAGATTATTTCTCTGCAGTCCTGAATAATTAAGAGGTATGAAATATATTAATATTCAAACTGCAATTATGCAAGTTGTGTAAGAGTGTTATATTTTCAATTGTGTCATCATGGCCTCCTTGAATTTCAACAGGTTCTGCCTCAAATAAAAGGAGTTTGGTTGGGATGGAATAGGAAGTCATTTCATGTATCAGCAGAAAAGCTAGACAGAATGTGTGGTTCATTACGAGTATTTGCAATTGGAGACTCAATAATTGTAAAAGGAAAATGCCATCAACAATTTAATGGGCTGAGGTTTCTTCAAGTGGGAAGAGTACCCAATATACCATTTGATATATCAAAGCTCAAGCGTTTAACTTTCATGGATGATAACTCTGAGGAGAACATGGTTTTGAATTTGTCCAAGGTAAGTACTCCCTTTTTTGTCTAAGATTTTTGTTAGATGTCTTTTATGTATGAACAAATGATGTGCAACATTTTTCTTGCTACAATTTGTGTTTTTTTAGGCCATCTATCGTAATTCCTGATTCAATGGCGAGCCTTCAGTGGATGCGAGATAATTTTGTTAACTGTAATTGCAGATCCAATCAAAGCTCAGAGTTCTTAAGCTTTCAAGTCAAGCCAGATGCCAAAAACTTGAAATCAGTCCATACACAGTAGCATCATTGAAGGATCTACAAATATGTGTATGCCATTTTTGTGAATTGAAAATACTGCCAAAAGTGTTCCTGCATATTAGAAAAGTTGTTTGCAGTTAAAATTTTCAAGATGCCAATTCACAGATATCCCTGAGAGTTTTTGTCAGTTATATGCACTGCAGAAGCTAAACTTGTCCTTTTGCCGAGATCTGAAAGAGTTACCAGATTCACTAGAGAAGCTCTGCTCTTTGAAGGAATTGGATTTGAGGTATTGTAGGAATCTGAATAAGTTGCCAGCAGGGTTTGGTGAATTGAAAGCTCTCACTAACCTTGATTTAACGTTACTGTGAGATTTTACAAGAGCTTCCAGGCAGTTATGAGAAGCTGTCCTCATTACGGTCCCTGTCATTAGAACATTGCAGCAGTTTAATTGAGCTCCATGAGAGGATTGGAAATTTAGCATCCTTGACTACTTTACGGTTAGGTGGATGTGCAAAGCTGAGAAGTCTTCCGGACAGCCTTGGAGAGTTGACATCCTTGTCAGGGTCCATGTCATTTGGTGGGTGAATTTGCAAACTAACAATGATGAAAAGTACTTCACTGAAGAGGTGTTGTAGTTTAAAGATGCTTCCCAGTCGGTTCAAAGAACTCAATTGCCTGCAAGAGTTAGACTTACAGGGAAGTGAAACATTACAAGAAATAACAAATGACTTCATCATCTAGTGGCATTAAGAAAATTGAACATGTTCAACTGCTGGAGCTTGTTAAGGCTACCTCAAGGTTTTGGTAAACTTGGATGTTTGGAGGAGTTAGTTTTATCAGGATGTGATAAATTAGAGGAATTGTCCAGTGACTTCCATTGTGTTAGAGCATTAAGAAAGTTAGACTTATCTGGATGTAATACTTTGTTGAAACTTCCCAACCGTTTTTGGTCATCTTGGTTGCTTGGAAGTGTTGGATCTATCAAGATGCTCTCAATTGGAGCACCCTTCTGCGAATTTTCACTGTCTACCATCATTGATAAGACTGGAACTCTCATATTGCGAGGTTGAATGGGAAATGGATGGATAGTGTGGGGTGTATCGAGAGCTTGTGGAGTGTAAACCTTAGAGGAAGTGAAAGGATGATCCAACGGTGGATGGAAATGCAAAGGGAGAAGGATGAATGGCATTTGGTGTTCGTAACAGGCAAACCACAGGTATAGTTGTGATTTATGTACAGCTAATACTTATTCAGAGGCGTAAATGCGTATATTGCATTTTCCACAATGCATACAAAGAAATGAAGATCATATGTAATTTTTTTAACCTGTGGATGATTTTAGTAAATATTGAAATTTCATTCAATCCATTCCATGTTTTAAGGCTATGTTTGTGTATTGCAGGAAACACGGAGAGCTTTGTTATTGAAAGCAATCATATCAAAGTTCTTTAGTGAGATAGGGATTCTTGTTGACACTCATCAACATCCATTCTGCCCGTCATCTCTTCCGCCAGACATTTCTGTCATTTTGATCATTAGTATGCATGACATTGAACCCTTGATATGGGAATTATTGGAAAAAAATATCCAGCGGCTGGAATCCAACTGTAAAGTCTTCAAAATCATATATGTTGGCAAAGCATTCAGTGCCTTACCGACTAAGTTGATAAACAGAATCCTGGCTTGCACACCTAATAATTCCAGGGCTTCCTTCTTCTTTGACAAATTATTTACTTCAAAGTTTCGTACTTATGAACCACTTGCCTTCTATAGCACTGATAGTCTACAAGAAAAAGGGCTTAAATGTTTCTCAGTGTGGGAAGACATCTCCTATATACTTAATGAGGTGTGTTTCCTCTTAACAAACTCCAAGAGAGAGCAATATTGAGCTGTTGAGAGCGTTGTTGGTGACTGCAGAAACAGATTTTCTTCTGCTCAACAACAAACAACAGGTATTTAACTTTTTTCAGCTACTATCTAGTGTTTTTTGTTTTCAATTGCATTTCTAAAACATTACAAACACACGTTTGTTAGAATAAGTTTTTTTAATTGATAATGTAGGTGAAGGTCAATGATTTACAAGGAAAATTGATTCTATTTCTCATTACAACCATCAACATAGCTGAAACACAGACTTCAGCGTTGAAAGATATGTATCCCAAGATGCTAGCCAGGCATGACCATCTAGCAGAAGTTGGTATGGAAAGCAAAGGTCCAACTCCTCTATCTGGGGAGGAGACCCATTTGCATTTGGATGGATACTCAAGAAGAAGCTGTTTATGAAATGAAGAGAAAGGCAATGTCTACTATTCCAAGCCTCTCATTCCTAGATGCATATAAGTTTTGGCAGCGCGTTGTGTATTTGTATAATGATCTGAGCAGAATGAGAGCTGATGAAAAGACAGTAAAGGTGAGAAAATTGCTGTTGGGCCTCCTGAATCAGACCAATAGAGATGCGTGGCTAATTGTGGTGGGTGAAAATGGGGAGATGGTGACTAGTAGGGGAAAGGAAGTAATAGAGGTGCTGTGGAAGGAGGGTAAGGATGAAGCGGAAATGCTATGTGATATTAAACGTGAAGGGCTTAGACAAGTTTTGAAGACGAGATGGAAAGATGGCATAGTGTCCAACACTCTTTACCAGTAGTTCAGAACTACATTGGTATGACAGTTCTGCCAAAGCAGTGTATTTTAGTTTATAGAATGTACCAAAATTGTTTGAATTACAATAAGAACAATGAAAGAGAGGAATTTTAACAGACCCAATTAGAATTCTAACTTATGAAATCCATATGTACTAAGTATGTTTGATATTTGAAAAATTACACCGCAATATGAATTAGACTGTGAAATCTTTTACGAGAATTTGGTTTTTGTACCTTTCAGAGAGAGACTCCTTTTTTTCGGCGATCCGATATTTTATCCTGTCTTATCCCTGGTAAAAGACGGTCCCATGGAGGGGCTACAGCTCCTATTTTCCTGTTGCCGTAGGTCCAGTGATTAATTTTGCAACCAGCTACAAGAAAAAACAGAATCTAAGCCTGAAAAATAGGAGCTCCAGAGGTAGCTGGAGAGGGGGGGCTGACAATTTCCCCCTATAGTTTAGGTTGTTTGTTTCTATCTAGCAACAAACATGCATTCCTTCTACTCTTTTTAGGTCAATTTGGGGGGAAAATAATCATTATATACCTACAAATTGTCATTATTTTTCAACAGGAATTGTTGAGGAAAATAATCAAATTCATGGGACCCTAAAACAGCTAAAATTCTCTCAACAGCACCCGCTGAGATATTTATGAAACCCCCACTCCATGGAACCATGCCATAGCAATGAAATGCTTATTGAACAGTTTGCAGGGCAAATTCATGATCCTATTGATTACTTTTCCAACCTCAAATCATTAGGAATAAATACATGGAGACAAAGTCATATGTTGGGTATTCTGATCACTTAATAAACAACCTTTTCTGCTCGATTATTAATGAACAAACCCAAGAGTTACCAACTTACCTCGTCAGGTTTCACTTCAGCCAGTTTCATTTGGGGGAACAATTAACAGATTATTTATTGCCTTGTCGAATTGTTCATTCTGAACATAGCCTGAATCATTTGCATTCCAAAAAACAAACTGCACCATCAAGCTTAATATTTCACTTTGCTGAAAAGTGAGTCCATTGGCTTCTATCCCGTCAAAACTAATCGCCAGGATCCCGAACCTTAAATTCTTCACAGCCATATTACAGAGGAAGGAAGCATGCCCAACAGGGCTTGAACTTGAGTAATCATCATACCAATCACTCTACCTTACCACTAGAAATAGACATTGACCACAGTATACAATCTTTCATATGGTGTTGTTAAGTACCTGGCATGCATTTTCCATACATCTGCATAGGCAAGAGGGTAAACCCCAAAAATACATGACTCGGAGCCATTTCCAATAATGTAACTTCTAATTTTCCTACCCCCAAATTGCATACAAAGCGAAATGAACACGCCGCAGTCACGCCATCCAGTTCCATTCTGATTGTTTGCATTTCACTAAGCCACTTTTAAGGCTGCGCCACAATACCCATTACGAGCTTACCCTGACATCATGGCATTCCGTGACACCACCTCTCTGTGACATTTTGTCATATACATTGCAGACATAGTCCGCACTCCTGCATTTTGCATGCTTGGTCACGGAGTCCTTCCCCGCATAAGCCACCACTTCAAACCCATTCCTGTTTATACATTCATAAAAATTATTTTCCTTTTATAGAATTTGTACGTTCTTAATTAATCATTATTATTGAATCCAAAGTTGCAGGGATAAATTGCACAGAATTCTTAAGTTTTATTAAACATTTTGTCTTAGAACTAGCACACACCAGTCTTTTTTTCAAAGAATTCCTTGAATTGAACTATTGAATTCTGCAATTGGCAACATTCCATCTCCATCACTTGACCACAAGCTAACAAGGCAAATAAGTGTAAGATTTTTCTTTTTATTGTGAAGGGAATAGTTATAACTCCATCATTATCTCCTTAAGGTTAGGTGTTTCAAATGCTCACTTCATTATTTCCTCTTGATTAAGATTATCACTTTTGTGAGTTATATATATCTTTTTCATTATCTCATTTATTTAAGGTTTGATTTTTGGGCGCTAACACTATATCCCGTCTCTCCTCATTAAATTTATCTTCGAGTGAGAGTGTCGTTTGAAGTACAAGTTTCAAACTGCTAACCTTAACTACAAATGTTGATCGATCTACTCTCCAAACCCATTAAACATATGACTTGAGAATATAGTTAATACTATTGTTCACCTAAGAGGGAAATAACAAAATAGACACAATGAATTCGGTAATGAATGAGGATTAAATTAATTTAATTGTGCTCATTTCAAAAAAAATACATTCTAGTAATCATAGGTGGAGTGTACGATGGAAACACTGAAGGGATGGAGCGAAGAATTAAAAAGTAATACATTCTGGTAATCGTAGGTGGAGTGTACAATGGAAATGTCGAAGGGATGGGAATTGGCGGTGAGGGGGCAATTGGAGTTTTAATGATGGCAGGAGTGGGTGGTGGTGTGTGGCAGCAGCTTGACAGGGCATGGCCGCCCCAAAGGATTTTCCTGGCCTGTCAGTTTTTCCTTGCATAATAAGGCAAATGCTTTAATGAGAACCAGAGGCAATAACCACACTGAAACCGTGTTGACATTGCAAATTTAGCAGTATTTGGACAGTTGCAGCGACGATAGTTTAGAAGGCATGGGTTTCCTCACGAGGTAGGCACATTGTTTCATCTATGCAACAAACATGTCTCCAACCAGATCGGTTTACATTTGTTTGGGTACTCTCAGCCTTTGCCAAAACATGAGCTCTGGGGAGAGTATGGACATCCATCAAAGCATAATAAATATTTTAATTTAGTTTTTTCTGAAGCAACAGATTTAGAGGAAAACCCTGCAAACATTCCATGGTTATCTCTATTGATGCACTTGAAGCTCTATTTCCGCAAATGTCACACACATTGTTGGCTCTGTGAATCCTTTTTTTTAATTATGGCTATGGTTTTTATGGTTTCAATCAATCTCCCATGGTATTTACCTCAATTCTATGTGGTGTTCATGTTGCTTCTGCATTGGAGAGATACTTTCTTGAGCCTCTTAGATCTATACCTAGTCAAGCTTGTTCGTAAGTTTCCATTTCCTATGATTTTCCCCCATATCTATGTGTTGGGGCTTGAAATGTTTTACTCATGTGAAAGGAGTGGGTGAACCACCAAGAGTGGCCTGGCAAAGGAAATAGAGACTCTATGGAAAATCAATCTGATACACCTCCCTGTGAAACGATTTCAGTTGATATGTGAAGAGATGTGGCCGCATGGAATGTTTCGATTTGTAGGGTATGCACAAAATGTTTACTTTTTAAATTGTTGTTGGCTTGTGGTGATGGCATGGTTTTGTTTGTTGGGGTGCTTGGGCAAATGGTAGTTGTGTCATCCTCTCCAATGAAGCCATTTGCAATAAACATGGGAGAATAGAAAAGGCAAATGACCTATTTGTTAAAATGTTTCGATTAGATGCACAACAATGGAAAATAAGAGACGGTGTGTGGAGCTTTAACAACAAGGTATGGACAGTAAGTCAAATCATAATCCAAAGATGAATCTGTCAAATGTTGTAGTTACAAATTCTTAGTTAGGCATGTACGCAGAAATGAATGCAAATGTTGCAGCATATAATGATCTACAACATGGATGATTAAACCGATTTCAGAAGAAATGAAACCCTTCTATGTAAGCAACACAATCAGTCAAAATATTCCTTTTATTGAAATAATGTGTAGGGAAAGTTGTAAATTCAGAGGAAATGGGATCCACATATAGGTGGGTACGGAAAGAAGTAATCTATAACAGAGATATTAACCTCCACAAATTCATAGGAGTGTTTGGAGGCGTTAAAAGGCTTTAGAAACCTCTAAGGAAACGCCAATGAAAAATGTGTTTCTAGGCTCAATAAAACTGTTCCAACATTCTCCCAGCTCGTGTTCAATATGGAGCCTTGACCAGGCCCTAGACAATTGTCAAAACATAATGGGAAACATATTCTATTGGAAAATTTCAAGTGATCGAGAAGATATGTGTGTCGTCGTGGAGGTTAGCTCAATGCTCATGAACTGTTTGACGAAATGCCGAAGTGAGATGTTGAACCGAATCCCACGTTTTCGACTGGCTTCGTTCCTCCAGGCATGGTTTCTCTCTCTTTATCTTGCATAATTCTTGTCATTTAGTTTTTCATTTGCAATAAGATAAAATTTTAAACCGTAGGAATTATCATAGCTATGATTGTTTAAATAATTGTGTTTTCAAACCAATAAGATGCCATATCGTAACTTATGCAATCCAAATATTCCTTGGTGGGGAAACCTTGAACTCAAACCCTCATTTTGAGATGGTCTAACAAACTTCCTGACCAAACTAAATTGCTACAGTACCCCTTTTTATTGACAAGTTGAAGTTGACTTCCCTGTAAATATGTTGACCGTTCCCTTGTTAAAGTAGATAAATCACGATTTTGGAGACTTGCAAAATAACCTTCGTAACTCCAGAAAGGATTTGTTAAGCTTCCTTCGTGTACCTTCTTAAGTGAGGAGTCACTTCAATTCTTGAATCGACCTCGAATGATCGTCTGTGATCTTTTTGACGCCCTTCTAGGAGACCTGTTACACCATTTTGGTAGTTATAGGAAGTTGCTAAAATTGAAAAGTTGGGTTTCGTATCGGTTCGTTGTTTTAATCTTGGACAATGCAATTCTTATCTGCCTTTGCAAACCTCTAGTACTTCCAATAGACAATTTCCTAGAACCATCAATTTGGGAAAAATAGTTTTCTAGATAGTTTGGCAAGGTCATTTTGTAGGCCTTTAGTCGTAGTTTTGACTAGGTCAAACTAGACCAATTACGACTGATGACCATGAAAAAATGGCCGCCAATCGTACATTGTTCGCTAGTTCTGAATTCCGTCAGTTCTTATGAATTATTGGTGTATAGGACATGTAGAAATTTACCCATGGTGTGCTTGCTCATCATAAGACAATGATTGAAAGCGGTTTCTTAGCCTTCGAGCCTAAAATGGGCATTTTTGACAACCATCATGAAAATGTAAAAAGGAAGTTGTAGGACCCCCCATCGAGTTACCAAACCAAAGTGGAAACTTGTTGACACTTGTAAATAACTATTTGAAACTCTACTGTGTGGCTTGTGTGAAATTGATCTTTTGGAAAAATAGCGTTTTCTCTCTTTTCCCTATTTCTTTCTCTCTCCTTGGTTAAGAAATGAAGTGACCTAAAATGAAATAAATGTGTCTCTAACCCTATCCTTTCGAATGCAAATTATTAATGTTATTATGTAAATGCTAAACTAAATATGTTAATCATGTTAGATTAGGGTGGATACCATGCCAGCAATTTATCGTTGATTTCATGCTCACATGGTTTTGCAGGATGAAAGAAAGATGGCAAAAAGGTGTGTAATTCATTTTTTATTATTGTATTTTTATAGGTCATTGTAAAATATATATATATATATATATATATATATGTATGTATGTATAATGTAGTTCCATGTTACAAAAAGTTATATTTGAAATTTGCTAGTATGTATGAGATGCTAGTTTTAGGGATACCTTGGGAAATGTGCATTTAATCATAGGTTCAATTTTGATTCATAATTTATGTATGGTAAAAAGGGGATTGGATATATATGTTAAGCGATATTGTAGAGGATAGTTTTCATTTGTGAAGTATTGAAAGGGTTATTAATGGAGTTATGTAATAATTTTCAGATGCCAGTGTTTAAGGGGAACACCCATTTGAACATGGGTGTCTTTTGATTCCAATATTGTATTGTCAAAGTTGGATAAATGTGTTAAACGAAATTGAAATTAATACCTTGTAGTGCATTTCCATTGTGAAATTGTTGATTAAATAATTGGTGTTGTGTTCCTTGCCTTAAAAATGTAATAAATAAATTTAAATAAAACAATCGACCTTAGTTTAAAACTTGCGCATATCTACCTTCCTTGGATGATCCTTCTTAGCATAGAAGAAATTGAAACCATAGAATGAACGTAACTTTACACTCTATGACACCTTCTATTTAAGTAAATAAGAGCCCAAATTTTATAGTTGTCGGCATAGCCTGTATGTTTAGTGACATCGTCGTAAACTTGAAAGTTAGGAACGACATGGTCAAACTTTATCTGGAGAAAGTAAAACTAACACTTCCTTAGTATCCTAGTGGACTACCTAGTCTCACGAAGATTTAAATGTATTCCTTGTGGGATCCAGATAACACAATGGAGCTAGTGAAATAGTTGTATTATTCATGAAACTCTTGTTAATGATCTCTTTAGATCCTCTCAGCTAAATGTGTTACCTTGGCTAGTAAAAGTATAGTGCATGGGTCCTTTGCATAGGCTTGATAGGGTGTAGATCCCTGAGTGTAAATTGGAATTAAACTAAACCATAGTTATTTTGGAGGTTAACTGATGTGTAGAAAATTGTAAGTAACTCTTTGCAAATGAAATTGATTTGAAAGATGTTGACTTAAGAGAAACCAGGAAACTGAACACTTGGTTCTGTAATTCCTTGTTATGTCGCTTATAACATTAAGAATAAAAGAAATTTCTCTCATGGAATCACGAAATGTGGAAACATGGGATCTCACTTTGAAAAAAAATCACTTGTGGTTCGTGTATGGTTCTAATGCTTCAGATCATGTACTTCTTTAAGATATTAAACAAGTACTTTCGTAACTCTTTTGTTATAAAGTGATGCCAATAATGAGACCATAGTGCAATGTTAGAGTAAAGCATATAAGAGTAAAGCGAGATTCGAGGTTAGGAATAATGTCACTCTTAGAGTCCTTGTAACCCAATTAGACATTTAATTGTGTTAAAAAGAATATGAATTGCCTTGGTGTGATCAAACTTCGAGAAAACAAAATATTTATATAAATCTATATAAAATTTCTTGATGTGGAAATGTTGGATGGATTCAACAAGTTTTTGAACTATTTTAACTACGATGGGAGATAAGGACACCGTGATTAAAAAATGTTTTGGGAAAAGGTATCTTGAATCTGAATCTGCCTCAAATCCTAAGATTTTTGTCTTGACATCACGTCAGATTCACTATTGTAGTAAGGGTAAAATTTAAACATTGAATAAACGTTTGAGAAACATAATATTAACATCAGAATGAGAGAATTAGGAACTTTGTATGCATTTTGAAATATGACAAATAATTATGTAAGTTATGGAGATTGTCGTAAGGGATAAAGGACCAACTTAAATGGTCAAACTGTAAGTTGAATGTGAAATGAATTTAAGAATCTGTAGGTGGAAAAAGGATATAATTATCCTTGCACATAATTGTTCTTGGAATTTTAATTGTAACTAAGATGTAATCATGGTAATGATGTGTTGTGGGTTTTCCAACCCTTAGGTCCCTTCCTTGCGGTTGGGTCATTTCTATCATTCGTTCATTGGGGAAAGTGTGGCATCGACATGTATATGGTGTTATCATGTGTCTATGTGATTCGATGACTTATGTAAGTGTCTTATGCGTTGTTGAGTTTCTCTTCTTGGAGCCTTGTGGTATTGTGTAGTGAGCAATGTAAGTAAAAAAAAATCTATTCTGGTATTTTTAACTGTTGTATTTGTGGGTGTAAAATGTGGGCGTTACATTTGGTATCAGAGTGGAGGTTCATGATCTCGAACCTCTGGGGCAGATTGGAGTTGTGATGGTGTTGCATGATGGTGGTGGATATTGGAAGAGTAATGTGATATATGTTGTAATGTGAACAATGTTGTAATTGTGATGTTAGGAACGCACATGTTGTGCATATCACTTATTGCATATTTGTTATCATGTTTATGTGCTTGTGATGAGAATATTCACTCTCCTTTTCGTGGATTCTATGAAGAGTTCACATGTGATGTACCACCTTGATGTGTGTGAAAAATAATGTTATTGTGGATTGCGGAGTGTTGGAACATTTTGGCATTATGTGATATGTAGGTGTGTTGATGTGTTGTATGAAATAATTGGTGTATAGTGAATTGGATGGTATCGTGATGTTACCACCATGTTGTGATGAATTGTGTGTGTCACCATGTTATATAGAAATTAATTTTATGTTGTAATGTTACTTGTGTTCATCATACGTATTATTTTTGTAATATGTGATGGTTCATGTCGTGATTTAGGGACATATGGTGAACGTATGATCTCTATTGTATAGTGTTTGCACTTTGAGTGTATTATGTGGTAATGTGATGTATTGAAACCCATGAAAGTAATGATTTTGCTATACCCTATATATATACCATGCGTAAGAAGCTATGGTTAATATGTGTGAATCACCATTGTGTTAGTGATGTAGTTATGTGTTATGTTGTGAACCCTACACTAACCAAACCTAAGGGAAATCGGTAAAAGGTGTATGTTTGGAGTGCAGAAATGTGTACCATTGACCAATCACTCGAGTTGAGTACAAGATAGAAAGTTGAGTCTTATATAGGCTGAAAATCCACTTTTGTTCTTTTAGTATGTGTGGCACTTGCTCAACGGGTGTCATGTATATTGTGTTTTGTAGACACCTTAGGCTCAGTACATGGCGACTTGTACTCCTTTCTCTCTCCCTATATGGTTATCGTATGGATTCAACCTAAGTGTAGTTGCGACTATGTTGAGCCTTGTGGAAGCGGTGGAGGGATGATTTAGACAAAGATGATGAAAATTATATTATTTGATATGTTATTTTATGAGTTGAGGCTTGATGTCCGAGTGCCAGCAACTCGTAAAGTACCCCCCTTGTTGGTCGTATAAGGCCACATAGTTATCGTAATGTGTTATTCCTATATATGTATTTTATTCATAAATTGTAAATTGAAATATATATATATATATATATATATATATATATATATATATATATATATATATTCTCTTTCCTTGCAAGGACCAACAATTTTCTTGATTGATGTGTTCTTATGTTTTGGGCATTTTAATTGGTTGTTGCAGTAACATGTAGATTTTTGCACTAACTATTGCTAATTAGCCATTTGATTTTCTTAGTCTTAAATTTACGTACCAATTTTAAAAGTTTTATAGCCTAGCCCAAGGGTTTGTATTTTTGCCACTTGGCATTTGAAATGGATTGTTATGTTGGTTCTAATGTCGTAATGTGTTGGAATAGGGTCATGGGATTCACCATGGAGTGGTGGAACCTATGGACCTAATTCGTTGTATGGGGGTATGCCCCAAGGAGTTACAGATAACTAGTGGGTTGTTGAACCACGAGTTATTATGTCACTTGAGTTAGAGGTAACTGGACTCTATGCGCCTAGGGCCATAGGGTGATTGACCTCTTTTGGGGAGCGAAAAGGAAAATTTTATCTTTATTTTATTGCTTAAGCGAGGCATAAGAGACTTGAGGGAGGCGTAAGAGACTTGAGGGAGCCATAAGAGACTTGAGGGAGGCATAAGAGATTTGTGTGGGTGTGATTGATGTTTTGGGAGGTATATGGAGTTGTTCTGTGATTTTTGGGAGGTATATGTATTTGTTGTGATGCTTCGGAAGGTGTATGGAGTTGGTTGAGTTATGTATACTCTTGATATTCTAGTTTATGTCTTGTGATTTTGTTTCCATCTTGACACTATGTACCTACAATTATGGTCTAGAGTTTTGTGAAACTTTTGTATGTGTACATGTTGGGAATTCCATGTTGTTGTAGTATGCTTATGTTCGAGCACTGTTGTGTCGGGAGAATGTGTGGGGGCTATGTATGTTATTTCCATGGTTTGGTTAAGTTCTCGAGATGTGATCCAGTCGTAAAAGTATGTAACAATATGTCCTGAGGACCATTAGTGTTGTGTTGGCCCTAATGTAGTATTGTGATGTCAGTTCTATTGGGCACCCACGAACATAAGAAAACTAAAATCTTAGACAATGGAATACCAAGAGTTGAGATTAATAAATACTTTAAAGGAAAATACTAAGTAATAAAGAAGAATAGAACTACCAATCTTCACAGAACATTAAAATTTAGGATATTGTCAAAATTAGTTTGTTTCATTCTAGTCGTGTTGTACCGACAAGTTGTTTTGTTAAATGACAGGTTTCATTAATGACTTTCTTGCCTGCCTACCCTTTGAGCTTTGGTATTGTGTCGCATTGAGGACGAAGATCTTATAATGGGAGGGAAATGTAGTGGCATGTTAAAAAAATAAAATAAATAAAAGATGGGATAATGGGAATTGGCGGTGAGGGGGCAGTTGGAGTTTTAATGATGGCAGGAGTGGGTGGTGGTGTGTGATAGTGGCTTGACAGGGCATGGCCGCCCCAAAGGATTTTCCTGACCTGTCAATTTTTCCTTGCATAATAAGGCAAATGCTTTAATAAGACCCAGAGGTAATAACCACACTGAAACTGTGTTGACATTGCAAATTTAGTAGTGTTTGGATAGTTGTAGCGACGACAGTTTCGAAGGCATGGGTTTCCTCACGAGGTAGGCACATTGTTTCATCTATGCAACAAACATGTCTCCAACCAGATTGGTTTACATTTGTTTGGGTACTCTCAGCATGTGCCAAAACATGAGCTCTGGGAAGAGTATGGACATCCATCAAAGCATAATAAATATTTTAATTTAGTTTTTCCGAAGCAATGGATTTAGAGGAAGACCTTGCAAACATTCCGTGGTTATCTCTATTGATGCACTTGAAGCTCTATTTCCGTAAATTCAAACACATCGTTGGCTCTGTGAATCCTTTTTTTTTATTATGGATATGGTTTTTATGGTTTCAATCAATCTCCCATGGTATTTAGCTCAATTCTATGTGGTGTTCATGTTGCTTCTACATTGGAGAGATACTTTCTTGAGCCTCTTAGATCTATACCTAGTCAAGCTTGTTCATGAGTTTCCATTTCCTATAATTTTCCCCCAGATATGTGTGTTGGGGATTGAAATTTTTTACTCTTGTGAAAGGAGTGGGTGAACCACCAAGAGTGGCTTGGCAAAGGAAATAGAGACTCTGTGGAAAATCAATCTGATGCACCTCCCTATGAAACGATTTCAGTTGATATGTGAAGAGATGTGGCCTCATGGAATGTTTTTATTTGTGGGGTATGCACAAAATGTTTACTTTTTTTATTGTTGTAGGCTTGTGGTTGATGCAACCTAGAATTCACTAGATAACACCCTAGATGCGCTAGCACATCACTCAGCCTAGACTGAGCGCTCACCCAAAGCGCCAAAAAGGTACCAGGTCCCTCTTTAGGGTTGAAGAATGACACTTAGGTTCAGTCAATATCTTTCATCTCTTAATTATCACAATAACACAGAAGCTTCTTACAATACTGGCAATCTATGCTGATGTGCTCATGGATCTAATACGGTAATCCAGAAACATGCACATGTCTATGTATACTTATCCCTCACACACACACACACTATGTGATCTATCTCTCTATATCCATTGTCTCCCTACCAGGTAATTCACTACATACATATATATATGGTGGGCACTTTCCCTTCACCGCTTATCTATTCCAAAAATAGGTTGCATGTTATTAATAGCCACGCGCCGTTTTCATGCATAGCCACACATGCAAATGTGTTATCTATAGAATATTGATAGTTAACTGAGGTGAAAATCCTATTCTTAGACTATCTCCATGCAAAAGCGCTCTGAATCCAATCCTCCAGAAATAGACAATGTGTGGCGCGCATGTCTCTACATCGTTGGTGTGTTTTGCACACTATCTTCTAAAAATAGATCTTCATGCCCAAAAACGGCTAAGTTCTGAATGTTGAATTTTCCTGCGTGCGGTTTCTTCCTGTCCCTTTGCGCCCTTGAACCAGGCCTATTTTCCTGCGTGGACTTCTTGTGTGAGTTCTGTCAAGTGTTCTCTGATCAACATTACCCCACACTAATCTCATTATCACCCCAACAATGGGTATCTCCAAAAAAAATGTTGAATAGAAAGAATCAAAAAGAATTTGAATGAATAAAGAATGCTTTTATGTGGCAACCTCATCTATCTCATCTTGAAGGATCAACTCTAGATACTCCTCTTTTATTTCGGCCTCTAAGGCCTTCCACTCGGTGAGAGCCTTCTCTGATTTCTCTGAAATGTCCACAATGATGGACTCAAGTTCATCCTTCGCAATTTCCCCATTTTAATTTCGCATGACCAACACGATGCTTGACATTGCAGTCATCCTTCCCTCTAGTAAATCCATCTTCTACGCAATGAGCTTCCCAAGATCCTCCATCCGATTCTTGTGTGGATCTTATGATGCTTTCAGGGCCTCGCGCTTCTGCTTAACCATTGATAATCTTTCTGTACGGCCCAATGTGTTATCCTTCATCAATTTTTGAACCTCATTGTTCTCCTCCAAAGTTCTTACATTGATGAGCTCTTCTGGAGTTGTGCAGATATTCAAGGATTGGTCTGCTTTCTTCAATTCTTCTTTCAGCGCTTACAACAGTGCCTCATAGGATGCAATCTTCCACATCACTAAAGCCTTTTCTCATTCTGCCTCTTGTGTTGGATCCTTTGGTGCTGGCATACGCAAAGGTTCATCTTCAAGCACTAGGTCTACTAAGGTACTTACATAGTGTATCTCTGAAGGAAATGTCTTTGGTACCTTTGGTTCTAGGTATGGCCTAGCCTTCATAACAATATCACCAATTTCCTCTGCGAGGCTGATAAATACAACATTTTTCTTCTGCGCCAAGTCTCTTTCATGTGTTAGGTGTGTTATTTCCCCATCCTTAGTTTTAATCTCTTTCCTGAGCGACCTAATTGTGGCCACCTTGTCCATATTTTTCCTTGCCACTTTTGTTGATACTTTGACCAATGCATTACTCATATGTTCATCTGAGATGATAGTAGGCTTTATTTTCATATGTCTAGCTTGGGGTGCCTTCTTCAGCCATCTCGATATGCATTACCCCTTGCATACATCAAATTCAGGCTCATCCATGTGGGTGTGCATTGACCATGATAGTTGCTTTTGAGTGTACATGGTTACCATATCCTCATCCATTAGCTCCCAACCAAATAAATCCTTATGTGCTATCGTGCTCTAGAAGCGGGCACAGAAAATCTTTCCTGAGTCCTCAACGTATCCCATGAGTGGTGCACTATGTTCTCCACTCATCCTATTTGTCCTTGGCCCTTTTGGAACTTGAGCTTCAAGGTTAGGAGTCTGCATAGTATCCTGGGTAGTCTCATGTGTGGTTTCAGATGTTTCCTTCTCTCCTTCTTCTCCATCTTTCATATCTTCATCTTTTGGATCTTCTTCTTGCTCAAGTGGAGTAGGAGATCCTGATGCGCTCTACTCCGATCCTTCGGCCTCTTCATCTAGCTTCAACTTCCTTCTCCTTTTTGGCTCAGTGGACTCCTTGTGTAGAGAGAGATGAGGTGATCTCCTTACCATTTATGGGGTTCCACCTTGAGTCCTTGTGTGTCTAAATACTTTCTTGAACCTGTTCACTCCCTGTACTACCCTCGTATCGTCTTCTTCATCCTGCCCCTGTGCGGTGGAGTAGTGGCATGTTGTGATTCCTTCTTATCTGAAGGTTGCCTCCTTCTATGCTCCAAGCCACCACTATCTTCACGCTCTTCTTCTTCATCTTCTACGCCAATGGTTTCTATGGGCTTCGGTGCCGGTATGTTCTCCATTGTATGTTGACCCTTCGGCAGCCCTGGGAGTGCAAACTCATTCTCCACGTACTTATTGTTTTCCATCTTGGGCTTCAGCTAAAGGTATATTAGTGCTTCCCCAATATCTTCTGAAAGCTAGACTCATGGGATTTATGGTCAATACTTCTGAAATGAGCCACTCGATATACGCACTTCACCTTGGATACACATATTTCTTTCTCAGGGTGTGGTAGTCATAGTCTACCTTCTTTGCATTGAGGGTCAGGTGGCGTGTGTCTGTGAATATGTGGACTGATGTTTAAAAGTACCTCGCTGTGAAGGCATAAAGAAATTTGCACCAAGGGCTCCAGGATCCATCTTTCATTGGGAAGCACGTGATGCATAAATGCTGGATATACAACAAACTAGACTTGTTTCCCTATTACCGAAGGTAGGTCCTTCGGGATGCGACACTCTTCTTCAAAGGCCGCGTGGAGCCCGTCGTACCATTTCTTCTCTATTTTCTTAACATCGTCTGTCATGGACCCTTTACATAGGTATTTGTTGAACCTTTCAACTGGTGACTTATTCTCCATGGGGTATTCCCATATCTTCTCCTTCGGTCCGTCTGGTACTCCAATCTCCATGAATACCAGTGATAATAGAACAACGCCAAAGCTGATTTTTCCTTCCGTGCACGCTTCCTCGACTATCTGTTCTGTAATGTAGCCTACAATATTGTAGACTACTCCTTCTGACATTTGCTTCGCAACATGTAACCACATGGTGTTCACCTATGACCACCTCTCCTGGTCATTCAACTTTGTAACAAGATGTGTTACTGCTTGTACAACCAGACAATTATTTAGTTTATCAATGTCCATATTGCGCGGACCCTTCAAGTATCCCAACTCCTTCCTGGTTTCTATAATCACCGACCTTATTCTGTTAGGTCAAGTCTTTATATCCTCTTATGTGGCCTTCAAACCTGTCACTGTGGAGATCAACACGGATGAGATTCTGACTCTGCGTCCTGCAAAGTAGAAAAATTCCTCATGTACTTTGCTCATGAGCCATCGGTATAAAGGCTCATACTTCTCAAAATATGGAAGCTCATATAATTGGTGGACTCCAATTCTTTTCAGAAGTTTCTCACCTGCATCTTCATAAAACAACATGTCATCTGTCATGTGCATTTGTTTGTCTTCGTGTTGAGCAGGGAATTGAGTTCCTTTTTGTTCTCTATGGTCCTGTGGTTATACTCGTTCACTTTTCTTTTTCTTATATTCGAATCCCACTCCTGGCCGACTATGAAATCCTCTGGATATTGCATTTCAAAAAAATTACTTTCAGGTGTCATCTCTTCCTCGTCTACAACTACCTTCTTCTTCCCCTTTGTTCCCACTGCAGCTGCTTTCTTGGGTACCATTTTTACCTTGCAATCCTTCTGTAGACACTTGCCTCTTCAAATCTATAATGCCCGACTCAAACCCTAGCTCAAGTTAGTGTGACCTAGGTGAAATCATGTGACATAGGTGAAATCGTGTGACCTAGGTGAAATTGTGTGCCCTAGCTCCTCTCTTTCGTCTTGCTTCGATCAAACCCTTCACCACCAGGGACACAAGCTTCTTCTACGCACAAATCTTCTTGTCATGTCAGGTTTCACACCCTTTGCACCTCAAATCGATTACTCAGCTCTTCACACTTAGCTCTTTCTCAAATACTCTTAATCGCAATGGTAAAAATGAACTTGCATCTCGTCCTTATATAGATTTTCAAAATTTGATGCATTTATTACTTCTCCACCTACCAAATATCCTCTCATTTATTGACCAAATTTATTCTTTCTGCATGATACATATTCATGCCCCTGCTATAACCTTCTAGCACGTCTTCCTACCCTCTGGTCATATAATTCTCTTCAGCGTGCGCCCATGTGCCCGAGTACTTCATCACTGTACCTTATCCTAGTAGTTATCATGGCCTCTGCTTACCTCACATTATATTGTTCCTTCATTCATCTCCATCCTTGGTCACTTTTGAGAAGTAATCTTTTTACTTTGAAAAACACCCGTAGCTTCTTATGCCTTTCCACCTTTCAGTTCCAGTAGTCATGTACATTGATATCAATAACCACACCCCACACTAAAAGTATGTGTAGTCTGCTGCACATCAACATGCTCCATATTGTAGTTAGCTTCATGCGTGCAAGCATGCTTATTATACAAGAACAAAAACTAAAGTGATAAAGCATAGCAACAATGACGGAAATACATTAAGGAAATACAAAATCTCAAATTTCTTATCCCTTATGTTTTTGTCATGCCATGCTTTCTACCTGGCATTTTCCTACTTCTAACTCCATCGTGATATGGCTCGTCACTCATCCAGTTGAATCATCTTCTCAATACGCTCTTCCAAAGCCTACTCATTAGCTAGACCTCCAGTACGTGCAATGCACAAAGAAGGTAACAAAAATTCTATAGGGAGAACGGGTTCTGCGCCAAACACCAACTGGAATGGTGTGGCTTTGTTCAATCTCTTATAAGTTGTTCTATATGCCCAAATAATAGCTGACACTTTATCATCACAATCCTTTCTTCCAATATCACAATTTTTTGTCAATGTCTGGCTCAAGATCTTGTTAAAAGCCTCAGTAGTTCCATTTTCCTGAGGATGATAGGGTGTAGTCTTATGGTGTGCAACCATATACTCATCTAATAGGATCCTGATTGTCTCATTCAAAAATTGTGTGCCCATATCACTTTTCAAGCTTAAAGGACATCCATATCTTGTAAGAACATTCTCCCATAGAAACCTAGTTGTTATAGCCATTGTACAGTCCTTTGTAGGTTTTTCTTCTATCCACCTTGTGATATAATATGCACAATTAATGATATAACGTGACCCATTCCTACGCGCAGCTGGCGAAATAGGTCATACAAAATCGATGGCCCATTTCTCAAATGGTTCAGCACTATTAATAGGTCTCAAAGGCATCTCATCTCTTTGCCTTGGTTCACCTAGACGCTGCCAATGGTCACACGCTTTGCAATACGCTTTACAATATTTATACATTGTCTCCCACCATAATCCAACAAGTAGGAACTTTCGGGCAGTTGCATCACCTACATAGTGGCCTCTTGCAATACCACCATGTGCCTCCTCCATTATATTCTTATGCTCATACTCTAATACACAACGGCGTAATACTTCATCTCTTTCTAACTTGTAGAGGTCACCATTGATTAACATAAACAGTGTCGCGCGTATATGAAGTTGTTTCTTTTCTAATTCCTTCATTTCGTCTGGTGCCACACCAGTCTGTAAAAAGACATCAATATCTTATAATTTTGATGGCGTGCATTATAACCTATATAACTATGCATCTGGCATGGTTTCTTCAATTGTCTGTGCTTCTTCTCCTGAGTGAAGTATAGACAAATGATCTGGTCCAGAGTTACTTTTCCTTGGCTTCACCACAACTGTGAAGTCAAACTCTTGAAATAGGAGTACCCATATGCATATGTGCCCTTGTGAAGCTTTGTCATGTGATGTGTATAAAACACAAATGGTGTTACTAACAAGTACTGTCGAAACTTGTGTAATGCATAGATCATTGACAAAGCTTCACACTCTATAGTTGTATAATTTTTTTCAGTAGGAGTCATCTTCCTACTAGCAAATAAAATTGGATAATCTATAATACCTTCTCTAGGTTGAGCTAACATAGCACCAATGGCCATGCTAGAGGTGTCCACATGAACATGAAATGGTTTATCCCATGAGGGGAAGCACAAAATGGGTGCGGTAGTAAGTTTCACCTTTTAAATCTCAAACGCACGTTGTTGTGGTTCTTCCTAATAAAATGTACCTTTTCCTTTTAATAACTCTTCCAAGGGTGTAGAAAATTTGGCATACCCTTTGATGAACTTCCGATAATATCTTGTGTGACCTAAAAATCCGCACACCTTACTTTGACTAGTAGGCGCTTCCAGACCTAGAATGACTGCAACCTTTGTTGGATCAACCAGCAAACCTTCCTTGCAGATTATATGTCCTAACAGTATTCCAAAAGGTGTAGCAAATATGCACTTCTTGATGTTCAAAGAGACACTCAATTGTCTGTATTGTTAAAAAATTAAGCGCAGATTGACACAATGATCATTCATAAGCCCATATATTGTCCAATCATCTAGATAAACTTGTAAGATGTTGTAAATAAAATCCTTCAATTCTTGAACAACTATCCACGAGAATACAACAGGCACATTTTTTAGTCTAAAAGTCATCACAATATAGGAAAAACTGCCCCATTCAGTAGTAAAAGTTGTCTTTTCTTGATCCTCCTGAGCAATCCTAACCTGATGATACATGGAAAACCCATCTGTGAATGAATATATTTCACGCCCTGCCACTCCTTCCAGTATTTCCTCAGTGAATGGTGTAGGAAAAGGGTATGTAACACATGCAGAATTCAACTCCCTGTAATCTACACAGATTCGAATCTGACCATCCTTCTTGATACTTACCACCATAGGACTAACCCATTTTGACTCATCCAAGGGTTGAATAATCCCATATTTCAGCATCTTATCAATCTCTTCCTTCACCTTGTCACGTAAATTGGGATTCATTCTATAAGGTCACTTTCTAACTAGGCATGCACCATCCCTAAGCTTTATCTTCATTTCCCCAAGTGATTCATGCACACCTTTAAGCTCATGATAGCGTTAAGGGAATAAGTCCTGATAATCCCTGAGTAACTCAATGATATTTTCCACTTCCGATTATGACCAATAATCTCCAATTATGACCTCCTTTGGCTCAGCCTCCGAATCTATATTCACCTTCTTTGTCTTCATGGGTTCGTGATAGGCACATGTATCCTTGTTTGCACTGTCCAAGACCTCGTGCACCCCTTGCGAATGTTCAATATTTAGGTTCTCAATTTCCTCATCATCCACTATGTAAACCATCTTTCCTTTCTCTTTCTTAAGGCAGGTGCGTTCAATTAGTATGGAGTCCATTTCTTCTTCCTTTTCAAAACACACTCCAGACTCCGTCTCACTAAATATTTCCTAAATAAGCTCTTCTGCCTTTGCACTATCTCCCATAGTTAAGCGCTTGAGAAATTTTAATGCTTCTTCTATTGGAGGTTTAGTTAAGAAGTAGTCAAAGGTCTGGATAATTCCTACAGTCAAATTCTGCCAATTCCCAGTCTCTCGATGTAGTTCTGCATATACATACCAGGCACGTGCGTATCCTTGTAGAGTGGAATAAAATCTATGCACCCAAAGTGAAGGTGGTAATGCTTCATGTCCCGTTGTCTAGAGTCTCTCACACCACTGAATGTGATGTTGAACAAGTTGATCACCATTATAAGTGCAGATCTGCATAGGTGTTGTCGACACTAAAATTTTCCTCCATAATTTCTATTTCATTAATGTATGTATTAGGAATAAGATGTTGTTAAGTGTAATTAGTAGTAGCGTCTGATAGAAGATAACGACACTGCCAGTACGACGCCACCAATAATGTATAGTACGGTAATAGTCAAAAGTACAATAGGAATGTTGTGGTAAAAAGTAAATATTTGTCGTAAGTGGTCCGGTAATGTTAAAATGTCAAAGTTGGGGTAAGTAGAGAAGTAGGGTCTACATGATTAGGAATTAGGAATATTATATTGGTAATAAGGACAAGGAGTGAGGTCATAAATATTTTGTGTATTTTATTTGTAAAAAGTCTAAAAATGTGGAACCCATGTGAAATGATAAGGTTTATTTTATCTTAAAAGATAAGCTTACATGTACAGATAAGAGTTAAGGTATGGAATATGATTCGTCAGAGTGGATTTCTTATCCTATCTTAGAGATAAGATGGATAAGCCTGGAAGTTCTATAAATAGAGAGGCCACCCCCCTCATTTAGCATAGAAGGAAGTAGTGAGAAATATTGTATGAGTAAGTGTGTAAAGGAAGCCATCATTTTGAAGGTGTGTTAAAGAAGCCATTAAGAGGTGTAATTGTGAAGTTTCTCCCATAGTATTGGTGGAAGGCAAGTGAAGTCAGTAACACTTGAAGTACCTCATGGGTGAGATTGTAACAATTTCATGTTAATATTATAATTTACACCGATATTTCAGATTTATCATCATTCCTTCTTATCATAGTCTATGGTATTCTTGTGTTATGTTTGTTGTTGTGTTTCCAGATTACATCCACCAAACTAAAAGTTGTGCATTAGTTAATAATCATAGCACGAGGAGTTCTCGGTGAAGAATTATCATAGTGTCGGATTGGTGATGACATTTTGGTTTCGTTGCCGGGACCATTCCTCGTTGGTGGATTTTCTGGAGAGATATTCCCACTTAGTCAAAAATCATTTGGAGGGTAACCTTGTTTTTACTGTGCATAGTAGTTACCATAGTAAAGTCACTTTTTTTCATGAATGAATAGTCACTTTTTACCGTATTTAGTAACTTCACTTTTTACTGTGAATAGTGTTTACCACAGTAAAGTCAGTTTTTACTGCAGTAAGTCAAGTTTTACCATAGTTTACCGTGGTCATTTCTATTTTCTATTATAGTGATTCCAATTATTTGTGCACATAAGTCTTGTTGATTGTACTTGTGGGTTGGTATTTCACTGTGGTTACTTTTGGAAATGGGGAAGATTCCTGTTTTTTCAGCCCAATCTAATGAAGATGCTTCCTCTTTCATTCAAGAGTTTAAATGATCTTGTATTTGTAATGGCCTTATAAGAAGGGAACAATGGACTGAATTTTTTCCTACCTTTTTGGATGGTTCAGCCCTTAGGTGGTTTGAAACACTAGGTGATAATGTGAAAAACTCATGGGATTTATTAACTAAAAGTTTTCTTGAAGAATTTGGTGAACAACAGAAATATGCAGATCTCATGATCGATATCACAAAGCTATCCCAAGGAGAGAAGGAGAAGATAAGGGATTATCATGCTCATGTTCTAGAGCTAAGGAGGAAGCTCGATGCCTAGATCCGGAAGGAAGGATTAGCGGATGGGTTGATGAATGGCATGGATAATCTCCTATGTAAGCACTTCATTCTTGGGATGAAGCCAGAGATCAGACAACGAGTGAAGTATGACCGCCCAGCTACCATTGAACAAGCAAAGGAGATTGCAAGAAGGCAAGAAGAAAGCATGGAAGAGGAGCCCAAAGAAATTGTTGCTAAAGTAGAGCCTACACCAGCACCTTTGGTCCAGAATCCACAACCACTCTCGGTGAGCACAAATATTTCTCCTAGTACATCTACTGAGTATGAAGATCTGCTCAAGAAGATGGGTCAGTTAACTATTAATCTTCTTCAAGGAAAAGAATTTAGTTCTCAGGGAGGAGATAGAGGTCCAAAAAGAAATATTTCTGAAGTTGTATGTTATGGTTGTTATAAAAAGGGTCATTATAAGTATAATTGTCCAGATAGAGCTTCTACATCTGGTACAAGAGATAATGATAAAGGAAAAACACCTGTGAATTCTTTTGATGTAGTAGATAAGAGCATAAATAATGAAGTAGATGTGTTTGTAACAAAAGGAAAGAAAGAAAAAGATAATCAAGATGGAAATGATCCTAAGAAGATGAAAGGAGAAACTAGTAAGAAACATAGGAGAAGAAAGTTGGGTGTGCAGGATTTTCTGATTTCACAGGGACAAGGACCATACTCCATATTAGAAGATCTATCCAAAAGGCCTGCAAATATTACATATGGTCAACTCTTGGCTATGTCTTCTGAGAAGAGGCGGGAGCTGCGAAGTGGACTCAATGCTCGACGAAGGAAGGAGGTTGAGGTCCCTGTTTTGGAGGCAGAGGCAAATCCCTATGCTCCACAAGCTGAGGTATTATGTAATGGTATTTCAATTCATGATGTCTTAGTTGATGGAGGTGTTGTAGTTAATGTAATGACCGAGTCTGTAATGAATATGTTGGGTTTAAAAATTGATCGCCCCTCAACACTTATGTTAAGGTCATTAAATAAGGAAAAAACTAAACCAGAAGGTGTAGTTTCAAATGTGGCAATATCTGTTATGGGTGTTGTATGTGTGGTAGACTTTCAGGTGATGAAAAATGGTACTGTTGCGTACCCAATGTTGTTGGGAAGGCCATGGCTAAGGAGAGTTCATGCAAGAAACTACTAGAATGAAGGCTTCATGACACTTGGACGTGGTAGAGAGAGGGTGAAGATAAACGTGATCCCTCGGCATCATAAGGCAGAACCTGTGGATTCAAGTGATGAAATTGATGATTGGACACCCTCTGATTACTCTAGTACCAATGAAGTGGACACAGAAGATGAAGAAAGTGAGGTTGATGTTTCAGTCATGGATATCCTTCCAGTCACACCGACTCATGAACCCATAAAATTATCTGAAGAAGAAATTAATGATCGTCTCCAACAAATAAAGATTGGTGATGCTGTGATGGAGAGTGAGAAGGAATGCTACCTCCAGCTCTTTCGAAGGTACATACACCTATTCACTTTTGATTACAAGGAACTCTGTCAAGTAAGTTGGGTAGAACATTCTATTGAGCTGGTAGATGGTGCTAAGCCCATAAAGCAAATGCCATATAGAATGAATCCTAATTTTTCCAAGACTGTAAAAGAAGAAATAGATAAGTTACTTGATGCAGGATTCATATTTGCTGTGGAGAATTCAGAATGGGTTTCTCCCATTGTGATCTCAATAAAAAAGAATGGGAAGCTACGCATTTGTGTTGATTATAGGAAGCTCAATAAGGAAACAAAGAAGGATCATTACCCTCTTCCATTCTCAGATCAGATCTTGGACGAAGTAGCTGGCCAGGAGTGCTATAGTTTTGTTGATGGATATAGCGGATACAACCAAGTTTGTATAGCAGAGAAAGATCAGTTGAAGACCACGTTCACCACTCCTTGGGGAACGTTTGCTTATAGAGTTATGCCTTTTGGGTTGTGTAATGCTCTGGCAACGTTCCAGCGTTTGATGAATAGGGTGTTCGAACCCTACATTGGGAACTTCATCAGAGTATTTCTGGATGATTTTTGCATCTATGGGAGCAAGATGGACCACCTGCACCAGATGGAGACAACATTTCAAAGGTTAGATGAAGCACAAGCCTCACTAAACCCTACAAAGTGTGTCTTTGGATGTTCTAAAGGTGTTTTTTTAGGGCATGTTGTATCTAGAGATGGTATTGGTACTGATCCTGATAAAGTTTCAAAAATCAAAGAGTTACCATTTCCTATGAATAGAAGTAAGTTGAGATCATTTTTAGGCCATGTGGGTTACTATAGAAGGTTCATCAAGAATTTCTCAAAGATTGCACAGCCACTAACCTAGTTCTTGAAGAAGAATGTTACTTATGAACCAGGAAATAAGGCGCATGAAGCTTTTGAACAACTGAAGGAAGCCCTGGTGTCTTCACCTGTTCTAAAGAATCCAGATTGGAGCAAGCCATTCATTGTGTACACTGATGCCTCAGATGCAACACTAGGAAGTACTCTGAGCCAAAAGGATGAAAATGGGAATGAACATCTAGTTTACTTTGGGAGTAGACAAATGAGTAGTGCTGAGGTAAATTATACTGTAACTGAAAAAGAGGCTCTAGCTATCATTTTTGCTGTAAAGAAGTTTAGGAATTACTTGCTAGGGAAAAAATTTATAGTTGTAACAGATCATCAGGCTCTAAAATATATTGTAAATAAGCCTAACCCATCAGGGAGGATAGCAAGATGGATAATTTTGCTACAAGAATTTGAATTTGATATTATAGATAGGCCAGGAAAGAAGCATGTCAATGCAGATGCACTCTCTCGAGCCTATGATGGTTTAGGTTCATCTTGTGATGATGATGATTTCCCAGATGCAACATTGTTATCCCTTGACACAATCCCTAGTGAATACATAGATATTTGGAATTATCTGAATGAATTCAAGTTTCCTGATGGTGCCAATGCAAAGACTAAGAGGAAGATTACTCAAGCCAGTCGTCCATATTCTATTCTGCATGGAGTATTATTTCGAATAGGACCTGATGGACAGTACAAGAGGGCAGTTGGACGTGATCAAGAGAAGGAGCTGATAGAAGAATTTCACAATGGTACATGTGGAGGGCACTTCTCTGGACAACTTACAGCAAGAAGGATCTTGGATGCAGGTTATCACTGGCCCACTCTTTTTAGAGATTGTTATAATTATTGTAAGACATGTGATATTTGTCAAACACATGGTAACCGTAAGACTTCATCAACTCCATTATGCCCTATTCTTCCACTTGGTCCCTTTGAAAAGTGGGGAATAGACATTGTAGGTCCACTTCCAACTACCCCACGCCAAAATAAGTATATTGTAGTTGCCACAGATTATTTAACCAAGTGGGTTGAAGCTAGGCCATTGAAAACAACTTCCATGGATGAAGTGGCAAGGTTCATATATGAACGCATTGTCACCAGATTTGGTTGTCCATTAGAAATTGTAACAGATCAAGGAAGCCACTTCATTAATGAGGTGGTAGAAGCCCTAGTCAATAAGTTTTCTATTAAGCACAGGAAGGCAACAACATACAAGCCAAGCACAAATAGACAGGTGGAACGAACAAATTTTGTGTTGTGTCAAATTCTAGCAAAAGATGCAGCCTTATAGGTACATAAGTGGGATAAAAGGATTCATGCAACATTGTGGGCATATAGGGCAACATCAAAGTCAGCAACATGATACTCCCCCATTTCAGTTGGCTTATGGCATTGATCCAGTTCTTCCTATTGAGTTTGATATTCCCACTGTGAGAGTTATGAAAAATGAAAGGATGGATGAAAGTGATTCAGTAAAAGAAATGTTGGTACATATTCATTTGCTAGAGGAAATGAGGGAAATAGCGAAGGATACAAGCTATAAGAAGAAAATGAAGCAGAAGGAATACTTTGATCAAAAGATCCTTTGGTCTCCATTTCATGTGAATGACTTGGTTCTAGTATATGATTCCAGATACAAAAAAAGAAGACAGAGAAAATTTCTTCCAAAATGGATGGGGCCCTACAAAATAGCAGCTGTGCATGAAAATGGTACGTATCAACTAGAGGAATTGGATGGCACTCCCATTACGAAATGGGTCAACCACGACAAGTTGAAGATTTTCCAAGCACCAGAATAGTCTACTCTGAGGACGGAGTAGAAGCTAGGAAGGGGGAAGATGTCGACACTAAAATTTTCCTCCGTAATTTCTATTTCATTAATGTATGTATTAGGAATAGGATGTTGTTAAGTGTAATTAGTAGTAGCATCTGATAGAAGATAACGGCGCTGCCAGTACGACGCCGCCAATAATGTATAGTACGGTAATAGTCAAAAGTACAATAGGAATGTTGTGGTAAAAAATAAATATTTGTCATAAGTGGTCCGGTAATGTTAAATGTCAAAGTTGGGGTAAGTAGAGAAGTAGGGTCTACATGATTAGGAATTAGGAATATTATATTGGTAATAAGGACAAGGAGTGAGGTCATAAATATTTTGTGTATTTTATTTGTAAAAAGTCTAAAAATGTGGAACCCATGTGAAATGATAAGGTTTATCTTATCTTAAAAGATAAGCTTACATGTACAGATAAGAGTTAAGGTATGGAATATGATTCGTCCGAGTGGATTTCTTATCCTATCTTAGAGATAAGATGGATAAGCCTGGAAGTTCTATAAATAGAGAGGCCACCCCCCTCATTTAGCATAGAAAGAAGTAGTGAGAAATATTGTATGAGAAAGTGTGTAAAGGAAGCCATCATTTTGAAGGTGTGTTAAAGAAGCCATTAAGAGGTGTAATTGTGAAGTTTCTCCCATAGTATTGGTGGAAGGCAAGTGAAGTCAGTAACACTTGAAGTACCTCATGGGTGAGATTGTAACAATTTCATGTTAATATTATAATTTACACTGATATTTCAGATTTATCATCATTCCTTCTTATCATAGTCTATGGTATTCTTGTGTTATGTTTGTTGTTGTGTTTCCAGATTACATCCACCAAACTAAAAGTTGTGCATTAGTTAATAATCATAGCATGAGGAGTTCCCAGTGAAGAATTATCATAGTGCCCGGATTGGTGATGACAGTGCATTGCTCCTTAAAAACCTAGTAGATAGGGCGATTCCAATCTCCTCCCATTCTAAAAGATTATCTATGTGGACTACCCACCAGTGCGTTGTTGTCCCGCATAAGGTATACACTAACATATCTCTTCTCTTAATATTGATCTGTCCACTGTGCTGTCATGGCTTTCAAAAATATAGGAATATCTTTTGCCCCAGTATACCAAGGTACTGCACTACCTATCCGTTGAACAGAATGAAGTCCATTCTTGCGCGCAACCACACTTTTTATCTTACACCCTACTATTTCATATGTACCATGAGCCCACTTGTCACAAGCAATACTCATAGTATCACTAATAGAATGAGAGTCTTCCCATTGTAGGATGCCTTCCTTTGATGGCTCATTGACCTCTGGGTCCTGAATAACGCGTACATAGATTTTGTTTAAGTCCTCCTCACTTAGAGGCTCAACATATGGTGTAGACTTCTCATATGTCAAAGGTATTACAACCCTTTCCTCCTTGTTCTCAAAGCTGATATACCCCTTATTGAATCTCAAGTCAGCATTATTTGCATAGCACCAAGGGCGTCCAAGCAAGGCTGGAAAGTTGTCTGCTTCTGCAAGTGCTTATACCTCAAAATCCCCAGTGAACTTGGCCCCTTGTATGGTTATAGATGCATCCTTTCAAAACTCCTATGGGAGTGGCCTTATTCTGGTATTCCATAAACAACACATTAGACAATGGCTATAATGGAGGTCTCCCCATTTGTACCCATACATCTAATATAAGCACATTCGCTTCCGTACTTGTATCAATCAATATGTTGCTCAGGAGCCATCCATCCATAACAACATTCAAAGTAATTTCCATGTCATAGTCAATGCTATCAGGGGGAAGATTTTCATGTAGGATTTTCTATTCATTCTCAGTGCTTGTGAGCGAGGTATTCCCCTTCAAACCAATTTCCTAACAATGGAATAATATTCTTCTGACACAACATTTTACAAACCTCTCTGATGTCATTAATATCAAAGGGGACTTTTTCTGCTTCTTTCTTCTGCTCCATCTTCCTTGACTGCTCCTTTAAGCACTATGTATCACCTTGAAGATTCCTTGAGGACCTCCATGGTCTCTTGATAGACTTCCTTCTGATGAGTAGGATCTGGGTACCTTGCATGCAAAACCTCTTCCTTGGTGATTGTAGGATTCTGGTAAAATGCCTCTCTTACGCGCGTTGCTTCATCTCGCGTAGTAATCTTCATTGTTAATGCCTCATGTCCTAGTGCTATCTTGGGAATCCACTGATCTTCTACCACACGTTGGATTCAAACCATCCCGGTGCCTTTATTTTCTTTCTTATGTTGCTTACTCAGATGCTCATATAAGTTTGGGCACTCTTCATAGCTATGATTCTTTCCGTAGAAAGAACATGCAATATTCTGGGGACATTCGTGCCTATAGTGGTCAGGAGATCCACACGTATAACATGTTCCACGAGGGAACTCACATCTTCCTCCACCGCGGCCTCGTCCTCCATATCCATCGTGATATCCACGTCCTCTTCCATGACCTCCTTCAAAACGCCCCTCATTCTTGTCATAGCACGTTTGATTATGATCCCGATCCTGGTGCTCATTCTTACCCTTAGAATTATCCTTTATGCTTGTCTGTCGTACCCCAATGTCTATAGCATCCTAGATCTGACCAATCAACTGACAATCTTCAGTATCATGGGTCTTAGACCGGAAAATTTTACAGTAACAAGATACATTCTTCCTTATCACGCGCTATAACAAAGGAAAGTGACTAGCATCATGATTCAAATGATAGATCTCACAGTCCAATAGTAATGAGCATATAGATCTGCAGGGGAAACTATCCTTGGTGTGACCTTCCACTTCACAATCTGTACACCAAATCCTTGAGTGTGTTTCATGGGTTGAATTTGTTAACTTCTCTAACTATTTTGCCATAGCTGTAATTTGTGCCTCTAAGAATGGACTAATGCCAGTGTCAATGCTCCCAATTTCCTCAGCATGCAAATTTTCTTCTAGTGCTTCACACGGGTCAATGTATGTCTTATGTGAAAGTGCTCTTCTGAATGGTGTAATCAATCTGCCAACGAACCATTGTGCATGTTGGCTTGCGTGAATATTATAAGAAAGCTTATATAGGAGTGTTTTAAAACGGGCATCATACTCACGTACACTCTCAGTAGTGTCTTGTTTGATATCCTTGATTGCGCTTATACTCTTCTACTCAAATTCTAGGATATAGAACTCTTTCAAGAAAGCATCCTTCAGTGCTTCATAATCCACGCAAGTTTGATCAGGGTCAAACTTCCTATACCAGCTGTGTGCACATCCCTGTAATGTAGTAGCAAATTGACTTGCCTTGCACTCAAAAGCCATGATCCCTTTCACATGCCATAATATTTCACACATATGCACATGCTCAGCAGCATCCTCTATGCCTCTATACTCATTATTTCAAGTTTTCAACCAATTTCTTGTATGGAATAAGATTTTCATCTTTAACATTATACTCATTATTAACTTGTCTAATAATAAGGTGGGAGTCACCAATGACTCGTAGTTGTCTGATATTCCAAGTGATAGCCAACTTAAGGTCGGAGATGAGTGCTTCATATTCTATAGTGTTATTAGTGCAAGGGAATCCCAAATGAAGCACTTGTAATGACCTTCCCTGTGGGAGTGATGAGCACGACTCTTGCTCTTGATCCGTGGAAGGGGAATGATCCATCAAAATGAACTTGTCATTCAAAAAAATCTTCAACATACATCATGGATGCATCTGGAAGATCCAGGAATAATGGTTCCATTCCAGGTAGGGGAGCTTCTATTAACTGATCGTCTAATACTTCTAATTAGTTGTCTTTACCTTTTAATTACTTCTAGTTAACAAACTCAATATAAAAATTCACTTAGGAGAATGATCCAATTAGCCATTCATGCCGTAAGGGCGCATTTGGATAAAAGGTATTTGAGAGGGTCAAATTTGAATATTAGCTTGGTTTTATTATTAAGGAGATAATGACGTAGTTTCTGAAAGGTAAAGACAACTGCTAGGCAAGCCTTTTCAATCTGCGGGTAATTCAGTTCATAGGCAATAAAGGTGCGACTAAGTTAATAAAATGATCTTTCTCTGTGGTCTAGGTCAAATTGGGCAAGCAATGCACCAATAGCAAATTGGGTAGTTGAAATTTAAAATAGGAGATGTTTGCCCAGGGTATGTGGCATGAGAACAGGTGGGTGGATGAGGTATTGTTTAAGTAACTCAAAGGCCTTTTGACAATCGGGTCCCTAGTTGAATGTAACATCCTTTTTCAATAGATGCATAAATGGATGACACTTATCTGCAAGCTGTGAAATAAAATGGTGGATTGCCTGAATTTTTCCTTGTAAACTTCTTAGTTGTTTGAGATTTTTAGGTGGAGGCATTTCTATGATATTTTTAACCTTTGCACGATCCACCTCTATTCCTCTTTGTGAAATGATGAAACCTAGGAGCTTTCCTGACAAAATTCCAAAGACACACTTCCTAGGATTCAAACATACTTTGTAATCTCGGAGACGCTAGAAAATATGTCTCAGCACTTTAGGGTGCTCTCCTCTGGTTTTAGATTTTGCTAAGATATCATCAACATAATCTTCCATGATGTCATTCATCATGTCATAAAAGATCATTGTCATTGCTAGTTGATAGGTGGCCTTGACATTCTTGACCCCAAAAGACATGACCTTGTAACAAAATTTTCCCCAAGGGGCGATGAAAGTTGTCTTGTGTTGATGCTCCTCTACAATTTTGATCTGGTTATAACCTGAAAAACCATCCATTAAGGATAACATTTAATAGCCAGTTGTGGAATCGATGATCATATCATTATTAGGTAAGGGGAAGTCATCTTTAGGACCTGCTTTATTGATGTCGTGGAAGTCAGTGCAAATTATTATACCAACCTATTTCTACTGACCTGGGACTATGTTGGATATCCAATCTGAATAGTCAATGGGTTTAATAAAATCACTAACTAATAACTTTTCAAGTTCCTCTTTGACAAGTAGCACAAATTTGGGGTGCATCTTTCTCAATTTCTACTTGATAGGCTTGGCATCTAGGTGCACAACAAGGTTGTGCATGAATAATTTTGGGTTTAAACTAGGCATATCTACATATGACCACACAAATATATATGCATATTCTCATAATAGTTCCATAAAAACTTTATGTTGTTATGCTGAGAGTGAAGCTCCCAACTTTATCATTCGAGGCTCCTCTTCTGAGCCAATATTGACACTGATCATTTCTTCTGCAAGAATTTTGGAAGCATCCTCCATCTGTGTAGGATCAGGGGGAAGAGTAAGATCAACCTCGATATGAGGTGTGAGATCATCTTTATAAGGATGTTCCACCT
Source organism: Taxus chinensis (assembly GCA_019776745.2). NCBI lineage: Eukaryota > Viridiplantae > Streptophyta > Pinopsida > Cupressales > Taxaceae > Taxus > Taxus chinensis. The sequence continues at coordinate 544,440,450 of CM034155.1, forward strand.
TTCTATGATTTCTTCATTTTTTTATCTACTAGGGTCTTAAAAAGTTTGTCACTATGAGACTTGCGCTTGTTCTTCCCACAAGGATTCTTTGATGTATTCTTATTCTTTCTTACAACCTTCTTACTCAAGCATCCACACATCTCTGCTTCTTCGAAATATTCGTAGGCATCTAATTTGATGGAAAAACCTTTCTTGTGATTCCCAATTGCAATAGAATCCTTGAGTCCCATGAAATCCGTAAATGCCTCGTCATTCTCAAAGAAATCGATTGGCATGTGAAATTTTTGATTCCAATCTACAAGTTTTGGATATACAAGGGTTACTTGGAAATTTGGTTAGAAATTTGATCCGAATAAGGTAAAAATAGCTTAATCAGAGAATAGGTTCGTGGAGGAAAGATCCTCGTAGAGGCTACATTGGGAATTTGCATCGCTATCTGAATGAGATGAGTCGTCCTCACATTCAAAAGAGGTGGCATCTATCTCAAAATTTTGATCGTCGTGAGGTCTAATTCCAAGAGCATGTTTGTTTGACTTAAAATGATGAATAGGAATGGGTTCAACTGTCCTTTTGCATTGATACCACATCCCAATCCATTATATCCCATGACATACATCATGCGGTGGCCTTTGATATACTTTGGACCTTGATGACATGATGCCATGGTACCTTCAGGTACCCTCCTAATCGGATCTTCTAACATATTTTCCTCAGCTATGAGACCACTAGGAATGAACTTCTCTAATTTTTTAGGGCATTTATTCTGAGTGCTCTTGAATTAAAAATAAGGTTTTCCCCGTGTATTTGGGCGATACTGAAAGATCTTATATAAGTAAGGCCTGTTGAAGAGTAAAATTCTCACCTAGGCCATACTTTGCAGACGTTTCCTCACATGATATGAAAGGTTTGACCAACGAAAGAAATTTTTGATTACAAGGAGTGAGTGAATCCGGATCCACATGTTCCTTGATAACTTCTATTTACAAGGAAACAACAATATTTGCATAAGGACATTCATAGGCCACACGAGAAAATTTTTGCAATGATCTACAATGTGTGAATGGTTCTGGATCACCTTGAATGGTGAAAATATGTCCTTCGTGGCATGTCTTGATGCACTAATGGAAGGTGGAGGGAATATCCTGCATGACGTGAATCCATGGGTGTCCCAAGAGCATATTGTAAGGAAGATCCAAGTCAAGGACATGGAACTTCGTATCATGACTAGTCGTCCCTAATTCCATTGGAACCACTATAGTACCTACTAAATCTTGCTCCTCATTATCATATGTTGTGATTGTAATAGTTTTAGCCCCTAGATTTGTTTCTAAATGGCCCAACGTCTTAACCAGCTTCAAAGTGCAAATATTTAGACTGGATCCATCGTCCACAAGCACTCTTTTTATCTTATGGTGAGTAGCAACTACTTCTAGGTATAGGGGTAAGTTGTGTTCTGGGTCATTACTCAGGATTGCAGTGCAATCAAAAGTGATATGATCATTGGAATCAAGGTGTGTAATCATCACTTGAAGTTGTGTGGGATCTACATCTATGGAGACTCCTAAAATCTGAAGTGTTTTATATAATATGTTCTTATGAGCAGTAGAAAATTTGAGGAGATCTAGTATTGAAATTCTAGATGACGTCTTCTCTAACTATTCTATTAAATTATACTGGCCTTCCTGAGGAATAGGTAGGGGATTTGGTATGATCAAATGAGTGTGTCGTGTTCCTACAACACAATTTTTTTCTAAAATCCTAATAGTATTGACCAACTCATTAGATGAATGAATATAACCTATAAGGGAATCAAAGGAGCTATCATTAGTTGGATAAATGTAGGTAGTAGTCCTGTAATCATTAGAAGTTTGTCCATGATCTGGCTTCCTATTCTTCTTATCTGCGTGGTTAGCGAAGGGCTCTTTGAATATACCTATTTTCTCGTTGGGAACCTGTCCTGAGTATAGGGGTGAATCTACGGTGATTTTTCCCTCTTCGATGAGGTCTTGTATATAATGTCGTAGTCTTAAACACCTATCATTTTTGTCTCCTTTGACATGATGGAAATCACAATACTCGTGCTCTTTGAACCAACCTTATTTGGGAGCATCTTCTGGGTATGGTATTGTCGTGGTTGGGTATTGCACCATGTTTACTACGTCTAATTGTTTAAGTATGGTATATAATGATTCAATTAGTGGTTTAAATATGCATTTTGTAGGTGCCTTTGGGTGAGGTCCTTGCGAAAGCTTTAAAAGTGGACCAGTCTGTACAGTTTGGATTCTTTTTTATTTTGTGATGTTTTCACCAACTACATGTTTTCTTTTGTTTAAGAACTTTGGTTTATCTTATGGTTTTGTTTTATGTTTTTCCTTTATGACCGGTTTAAGTGTACCTTTCATAATGAGATCCCTTTCAATTTGAATAGCTCTCTCTAAAACTTCTTCGAAGTTAGAGCTGCGATGCATTTGTAAATGAAAGGCCATTTTTTGGTTCAAGTTAGGGATGAATATGCTTAACAGTTATTTTTCTTGTAGGGCACAAGCGAAACAACTTGCCAATCCACGTCATTAATCTAAGAAGCTTATGAAGGTCTCATTAGGTTTTTGTTTTACATTGTAAAGGTCGTTCATGGTGATATCATTCTCCATATTGAAGGAGTAATGTCGCACAAAATTTTTGGCTAGTGGATGTCACGTCGTGATGGATCCCTTGGGTATACTAAAAAACCATTCTAACACCAGTGCTCCTAGGATGCGAGGAAATAATCCTATTAGGAAATTATCAATGTATGCAACCTCTTGACAAGCCATGCAAAATTCTTTGATGTGGTCACGGGGATTTTAGATACCAAATTTGGGTGACACTCCCCTTAGACCCCTTTAATCAACTAACACAATATATTTAATTAATCATGACCCCTTCATCATATACTAATATTCATCCTCACATTATTAATTAATTTAATTATCTTAATTAAGTTAATTTCACCCTCACACCTCCACCTCATCCTTACACCTCACCCAGAACCCATTCCAGGGGCATTTAACTGACAATGACCAAGTCATCACTCTCAGCACTGAGTCATCACTCCCAGTGTTGAGTTACCACTTAACGTAACTAACTAAGAATTCTTCCTAAAACCCAATTGAACTTCTTTTATGACCTTCCTACCTTCTCTCACGTGAAATCCACTTCCCTAAGTGGACTCAATCAAAATCACACCAAAAATAGTAAAATATCTGCCTATTTTTGGTAAACTTGGGCTTTCCCACCTTAACCGGCGTTAGTTATTCCTCAACCAATGCTGGTCACCTAACCGTCATCGGTTACCTTATATAAAATTTCACAACTCTCTACCCGGGTTGGTCATTCAGTGATTGGAGCTTATTGCATTCAAGCATGAATCCTCAAGCCCTCCTACATCCAGACAATGAACACACACAACCACAGTGCAAGACAAGCATCTGGTTCATCCTTACAGAGCATTGAAAAACTCATGGAAGCACAGAGGCCGTATTGCCATGGCACTGGACTCAAGCACTTCTTATCCGACCAACCATTAACCATCCCAACTCCCAAGATCTGCAAGACATCAAGTAAGTAATTTTGATCCTAATCATTTTTCTTATTCCTTTAATAGATCTTTGGTTTCTTTCAGTGGTTTATTTACTCTATTGCTTATACACCACCTTCCTCCCACCAACTCATTAGTAAACCATCCCAAGCCTTTTCACCATTCTGAACCTCCTTCTTAGTATCCCTGAGTCTTCTCAGCCATATTACAACCCAAACCATACTATCCTTACTCTCTTTTAATCACAGAGAGCCTAAAAACCTATTTTTAATAGTTTACTATCTATTTCCCCTACCAAAGACAGTTCCCTGACCGACGTCGGTTTAGTCTCCCTCCTATAATCGTTCACTAGACCGATATCGGTCTCTATGTCATCTCATAGTCTCAGACCAGCAAGCTTCGTACTCACCCAAAATCAACCCAGACCTCAACCAATCATCCCCGGGTCCTTACCAGACCTTTGATAGAACTTGTCTGACCTAAAAAAATCCTAGTTCTAATTATATTTAGTGTTATTTTAATATCTAGCATTAAATATAGTATATTGTGTGTATGAGAAACCTAAATCATTACATTGCAATATGACCTATTTATTGCAGTTGCTTATTTGCATTGAATTATGTTAAACAGAGGATTGACAAACGTTTGAGGAAGAATCACGCTTCTCAGATCTAGCTTTGCTAGTAAGTCCTATAACTCTTGATATTTAATACTCTTTTGTGGTCTTGCTTTATATTTAGATATATTCCTTCCCAGACAAAAAGGAGTTCTCTACAATCAACTTGGATAAAGTTAGTAACGTGCACACTCAACTTACCATCTATATAATAACATGTATTCCTCCTTGACCTTAGACCTTTTACCATCAGTACTGGTGATGCAGAGTTCACTAAACTCCTTTATAAAAAACCCTGCAACTTTGTAGTTTTACTTAGCCCATTCATCCACCTGTGACTCATCTGGACAACTTATCTATGGCATGCCTGTATCCATCCCATCTACACTTGCACCCACTTCTACCTCTGCTACAACCAACATTACTCTGGCTGCTTCCACCTTACCACCTTTTGTTTCTCATCTTGACTTTGCCTCATCGATTGTTGTACCCACGACATTCATCGCCCCTACGACATCCACCATGCCTACATCCACCACCCTCAATACCGGCTTGCCCATGTCTTCCACTACCCATATACCTATTGCATCTTAGCCACCTTTAGTTTCAGTAGCCCACACTCCCTTATAAAACCTCATTCTCTCTATCCCTCAATCTCTTCCACCCATCACTACTACGGTGTTTACATCCACCCCACCTATGTATACCTATTACCAACAGCCACTTATTTCCTCAATTGCTTACTCTGGGTACTTCCCCTCCACCTCCATTCCCTCTCATATCCCTTCATCACAATTTTAGTACACGGCACCACCCCACATTGGGATGTTGTCTATGTCATACCAAAACTTATTTATCCCCTCATACCTAAGGAGGTGCCCCTTCATCACAACCCACCAATGACCTAATCAAAATGATGATGGAAAAGATGCAGACATCGGAAGCATCGGTCTCCGGCTCACGTAACTCTCTGACATACGACAAGATTTGCAATGAGCCCATTCACCCATCCATTCCTATTCGTCCATACCCTAGGCATTGGAAAATGCCTAAATTCAATTGGTTTAATAACAAATAATACCCACAACAACACTTGCGGTCTTTTAAACATGGGTGTTAGCTAATCGCTCATGATGATTCTTTGCTCTTATGAACATTCCCAATGTCCTTGACATGACCTACATTGGATTGGTATAGTGTTCTACCTAGGCACTCCATTTTCTCATTCAACCAAGTGGATCAAGCTTTCCTAGACCATTTTTTTATCAATATTGTCAAGAAAGTCACCATAATAGACTTGTACTTGACACGACAATTCGAAGATGAATCTATCATAGATTTTGTCACTTGTTGGCGAAGCCTAATCAACCAGCTCACATTCCAACTTCCTCAAACCGAGTTAATAGAGTTGTTCACCAAGGCTTGTGCTAGGCACATCTCACCAACTCTTCAAGTTCAAAAATTCCGCACGTTTGACGAGGCATTCACCATGGCTCAAAAAATTGAAATTCATGTCATTGAAGAGAAGAAGATACAATTGTGTAACAAGAACATTGCGTTTAAATCAAATGATACTTCTTCTTCTTCTAAACTAAAAAATAATTACTCCAAAGCAAAAGGATCTGCCCACGCGGTGGTTTTAAAAGTCATCCCATCTCACCCATCCAACTAAGCAAAGCCTTCTTCCAACCTTCCTCATGTTTAGACTTTCCATTTCAAGTGGGAGCAACAAAAATACACTCCCATATGAGAACCCTATTCTTCAGTTTTAGAAAAACTTTTAAAATATGGAGCAATCACTCTTCCACCCACCAAACCACATACTAGTTTTGACCCCTCTTGTTCTATGCTTACATGGTACAAATAAAATGATTACTGCAAATATCATCGTGTTAAGGGTCATAGCGACATCAATTATATAACTTTCAAAAATATCGTCTAAGAAATGTTAGACAGTGGAGATATCATAGAATATAACCCTAACACACCGACTAATCAGAACCTTCACATTTTCAAGAAGTCATTCCCAAATCACACTTCATCGTCTAACCAAACTAGCGAACCTTCTACCAATGACAGTAACATTCATGAGGTTCATGTTGTTTTCGACATCATACTAGTTCTTCCTCAATTTCCTCCTCCTCCATCTATCAAGGAGATTCTTGCGTGAGCCCCTTTATCCATGGAGGGACCTATTTCATCTGCTATTTTACCCATAGAGGAGTCTCCCTTATCTCCCCCTTCACCCATGGAGGAGTCCACCATATCTATCGATGCAGTCTCCCCACACACCTCTCAACCTGACGAACAACCCGCAATATTAACTCTCCTACCCACGGGTGATTCATTCTCACCTTCCTCTTCACCAAAAGATGAACCTACCTCATCCTACTTGTAATCTCACCTACCCACAAGGGATCCATTAGTATTGCCCTTCCTATTGGTGACAATTCTCCATTGGATTTCAAGGATCTTATCAATTTTCTCTCGGTTATTTTACCCATAGATTCTGAAGCCATCAATTTCCATATCTCACAGACATTTTTTATAGGGATTACTACCAAATCAATATCATCCCCCCATGCAACGATGTCATTTTCACGTTTGGCTGACTGCTTGTAATATGTCAATAATTCCCTGCTTTGGGGACAACTGCGGCTGCCTTTCTCAACTCATGCAAATGGTGTCTCCTAATACTTCCACGATCTATCCAAAGGTGTTTCAAACAACCAAACCAACCATGTTGGTGCCAGTTGTAACGACCTCTTCATCATCACCCTCGCCCACACCTAAACCATTACCAACAACCAAACATTTTCCAATGCCTAAAGTCTTACCTATACCTATACCTGCCTCTGTGTCAAGGTCCACTGCCACATTGGGAGTCATGCTGACATCAAGCCTGGTCCATACCCCTGTCAAAATTGATTTAGCCATGTCCTCACAAGATTGTGCAAAGAATATTCACCCACCTAAGAGGAAGACCCAACCTCTTAGACCACATACAATGGTTTCGCCCACTACCCCTCTATCATCTTCACCCCTTCCATCTATCCTAGGACCTCATCCATCAACCTTAGCCAAGCAGCCTCCTATCCTAGGTAAACTAAAAGCACAACAACCCACCTCCTCATCACAATCCTTAGTTACACCCAAATTACCTACACAATGTATTCCTTTGTCATCACCTACATCCTTTCTACCACCTATACCTACACCACTTCTAGTAGCCTCATCATTACCTATGATATTTCCTTCTCTTTAACCAATACCTTCCACCTTGCCTTTTCCCACATCCTTCACCGCACCTCCATTATCACCTTGGCTAACTCATCCCCTTCCCCCATCTTCCTTCCCTTCTACATCACGCACTCCTTCTGTACCTTTACCCGGGAAGTTGTAACCAAAGTCCAAAAACCCAATACCCTCCCAATAGGTAGTTCAACCTACACCACCTTCAACCACTAGATCATCTTCTACATCTTTACCCAAGAAGATGCAATCCAAACCTAAAACTGTAATACCTACCAAATAGGTGGTCAAACTGACTCAACCTTTGATTCCACCTCCCGTGGCACCTCTCCCACCAAAATCACCTACACTTCCATCTAGACCCACACTTATTTCACATTGTGATCCATTGGCAGGGTCTTATGCCAACATCTTAGCTGATATTTTGGAAACCTCTTTCATCACGTTGCCACCACTTAGACCTTACGACCCACTCAAACCTAAACCAAATGGGTTTAACGATACAAAAATTTGCACTTACCATCACGTGTCAGGGCATGATGTGGAAAATTGTAAGGCTCTTAAGACCATTCTTCTCCAACTATGTCCTCCTGAAGAAAATTTTGATGATGATGATCTTTTAGATGAGAACCATATTCCACCTCCACCTATCACCACACATCCTCATCCTTTACCTATTCATCAGTCTTCATCTCCACCTCCACAATCTTTTTATCCTCCTCCAACATTTGATATCAACATGGTCCGCATTCTTGAACTAGATAAGACCCCACCAAATTGTCAGTGCGCCTAAATTATTTCATAAGAACATTTTTCTTCATTCTCCTACCCCTCATGCCATTACACCTTTCATGACACACCTTCTCCATCTTCCTCTCTTCCTCAGATTAACATGATCTAGGTGGCCACACGCACACATAAGGACAAAGGAAAGGAGAAAACAACCAGCCCATCTGCCACTCTTTTACCCAATATTCCATGACACTTGCACCAAAAATCACCATTCCTAGACACACGTAACTTGTTTTTGACGGGGTTTCCCATCGTACAATGATTAAAAAATTACAACAGTATCCTCTCAAAATGTCTTTGTACGACCTGGTCCAAACCTCTTAGTCTCATCGATAGGACCTCATGGAGGTTTTGCAATCTATTGAGGTTTTACCTAATCACCCTACTATTATGGCATCCATTATCACTCCTCGCCATGTGGCTTCTATTACCACTACACCCCTTTCCTCTGCACCCGCTACCACTCATCACGTAGCCGCTCTTAGTTTCTTTGATGACAAGATTATACCCCTCCAATCAGATGAACCTGATCTCACCCTCTTTATTTCCATCTACATTGATAATACACACGTTTGACGTGTTATGATTGATGGTGGTACCAATATTAACATCATTTCCTCACATGTGTACAACCAAATGTGCATCCTTGCCAATCGCATGCATAATAACCCAGTTATGTTGCATTCATTCAACAATGCCATGACTTCCACCCTTGGCACCATCATTCTCCACATTCGTGTGGTCCCCCGTACCATTCTGAAATTATTTTATGTCTTAGAGGGGGAATTCCAGTATAATTTGTTGTTTGGCCGACCTTGGATCTGTGTCATGGGTTGTGTTCCTTCAACTTTACACAAATGTTTAAATTTGAACATGAAGGACACAACTATACCATTCCAGCTGACCCTTCACCATTCAAGACCTGTAACATGTTGTATCGACCCAATGATGTCCTTATACCAGTTAAGGCATCTACCACCATTACTACTTCTCCTTCACCTACAGCCCCGTCCACTAATGTTGTCGCAAACTCGTCTACACCTAACTCCCCTATTCCCACTGTTGCCACAACTTCTGCAGTTGATCCATCAACCAACCCATCTACTTCTCAACCAACCAATGCTTCTTCTTCCCAACCATCTAGTAATTCATCCATTCATGATACCCAAATATTAACTACTGATCCCTTAGAGGGTGTTTTTCAATGCCTCACTCTGGGGGAGTACCGCCTTTATAATATTGACATATTCCTTACTCCTCGGGAGTATGGTAAACTTCACCAACATCCCCGCTATGATCACCACATAGGTGAGGTTTTCCCGTATGATCCTCCCCACCTTCAAACCAACTTAACGTATGGGAGAATTAATGCTTCTACCTACTCGCCCAAGCCACCTTCCCAAACTCAAACATTTTCATTTGACCTTCAATATCTCACCAATCATTGCTTCACCCATACTTCCTCCATCGTTGTGCTTCGAAGGGCTTTGGCTTTTATTTTTATGAACTAGGCCACCATATTCTCATCACATGCACCACTTGTAAGCATAAAGACCATAGTGGTATTGGATTTTCTGAACCATCTCCTAAGAAGGCCCGAGTCAAACTCATTGAGGACGATAAACCTTCCCCACCATGTTCACCAACTTCACCACCTTCACCTACAGAGTCTATGGATCTAGAATTCATTCCCCCTAACTTTTTTTTTTGTGAACACCATTTCCCTATGACCTCTAACTTATCAATGAGATGGCGAGGCTCCCTCTTCTCTTCCCTTCCTGTATCCTAACATGATTGATGATGATACACCTTTTATTAACGTTGTTTAATGTTGGGACGATGAGTCTATTCTCACCTATCTTGGTGCGGAAGATTCTTATATTCACCAGTCGTTACCTTCTGATACATAAAACCACATTGAATGAATCGACTATCAAAATCAATATTCACACTTAGGATGACCTGCACAATCTTAAAATAGGCCAATCTCTAGATGTTGTTGAATAGGAAGATTTTACTTTTTCCTCTAGGATCATAACAACTCTTTTGCTTGGTCTTACGTTGATATGCCCGGTATTGACCCAAACATTGTGGTCCACAATATCGTAACTATTCCTGAGGCCAAACTCATGAAACAGAAGTTGCGGAAAATGCATCCTCACATTTCCCTTCTTTTCAAAGAAGAACTCCATAGCCTTCTTTCGATTTCCTTCATCCTACCCATTGACTATCCCAAATGGATCTCTAACATCATTTCAATCACAAAAGTGAAAGGGGGACTCCACATTTGCACAAATTTCCATGAACTTAACTTAGCTTTCCCTAAAAATGACTTTCCTTTACATGGTATTGACCAACTAGTTGATCTCACCATCGGTCATGAGATGTTATCTCTCATGGATGGTATCTCAAGTTATAACCAAATATAACTTACCCTAGAATATCAACACAAAACCACCTTCATCACTCCTTGGGGGACCTTCTGTTATTGTGTCATGCCCTTCAGCCTTAAAAATGTTGGTGATACATATCAGTGGGCTATGACTTATATCTTTCATGACATTATGAATCACATATTGGAATATTACGTAGACGATCTTATTACCAAATCTAAACATCGAGGTAAACACCTTATAGTCCTTAAGGTCATCTTCGATCATCTCATAAAGTACTATGTTCGCCTTCAACCTAAGAAGTGTGTCTTCACTGTTCTCTCCGTTAAGCTCCTTGGTTTTATCGTTTCTTTACGTGGCATTGAAGTTGATCTCACTAAAATCAAGGTTATTCTGAAGATTCCTCCACCTACTAATATGCATCAACTTCGTAGTTTGCAAGGAAAGTTACAATCTATTCATTACTTTTTTTTGTAACTTTCTGACCGCTACCATCCATTTCATTATCTCCTCAAAAAGGATGTCTCCTTAAAATGGGATGATGAATGCCACAAAGCCTTTGACGCCTTAAAACAATACCTCCTCCAACAACATGTGCTCATTCCCCCTAAGGATGACCAACCATTTTACCTTTATATTTATGTTACTGATAATTCCTTGGGTTCCATGCTCACTCATCATGACGAGAAACATAGAGAACAAGCAGTTTATCATATAATTCATACGCTCCTAGACTACGAAACTAGATATTCTCACATCGAAAAACTCTGTTTATCCTTAGTTTTTATAGCCACTAAACTTTGACATTACCTACTCAATGATAAAACCTTTGTTGTCGTCACAAATATTGACCCCTTACATTATATATACACCAAGCCCTACCAACATCAACGTGTTGCACGTTGGCTCATGCTTCTTGCAGACCTAGATCTCAAATTTACCCATAAAAAATTTGTCAAAGGACAAATAATTACTGACCAACTCACAGACGCACCTGTCTTCAGAAATCAATCATCTAACATTGATTTCCCTAATGAATCCATTATTACCCTTTCTTTGGAAAATATCGTTTACCATATGACCTTATTCTTCTATGGTTCCAAATGTCAACGTGGGGGTGGTGTTGGAGTTATCCTCATCCCTCTTGATGGTGAGCCTATGTCATTATCTTTCAAACTATGTTTTGATTATACTAACAATATCGTCGAATAGGAAGCACTCGTGTTAGGTATTCAAACCTCCATAGCCTTAGATGTTAAATCAATTAATATCTTTGATGACTCTCAACTAGTTGTGAACCAAGTTAATGGTATATACCAGTGTCGTAACGAGATACTTCAAAAGTATAAACATCATGTTGACATACTTTTGACTACCTTTGACCATTATGAACTTCAAACTACCTTGTGTTCCACTAATAAATTTTTGGATACCATGGCCTGTCTTACTTCTCAAATCCCCACTTCCCCCTCCGACTCAACAATCTTTGTCACAGTACAAAGGTTGCAATCACCTTCTTATCTATTTCGAGACATCAACCTTGTCAGAAAACTTGAACATGACCCACATGACCTTTGGTATAAGCAGTTTGTTGGCTACCTTTCCCTTTCTATTTTGCCTCCATATCTTACTCGTAATGGAAAATGAGTCTTTCTCAAAAGTTTGTTGAGTTGTGGATCTCAATTACTTTGAATTAGCATGCAATAAGAAACTTGCTAGAAAACACAGTAACCGTCATCGGTTATGGAGGGACCGGTATCGGTCACCTATGACTGGCATCGGTCAGGAAAGGAGGAACTGGCATCGGTTAGGGCTAACCGTCATCGGTTACCTGTGCATGGATGTTTTAATTAACTCGCGGGAATTAGATCTATTTTTAGTATTAAAGCAGATCTATTGATTGTAATTACATGGCTAAGTGCCCTAAGTTTGTATACGCCTATATAAGCATGAAAGCTAGGGCTTAGAAGTAAGAATTAAGAAGAACTTGCAAAAGTTGAGGATTATTGTAAGAATAATTGTGTGAGAGGGAGAGAGAGAGAGAATTCTTGGATAGGAAGCAAAAGCCTAAGAGAGAGAAAGTATTGTACATCTAATAGGTGTGGAAGATTGTAAATCTTCAATTGTATATCTTGTCAAAGCTTTAGATAATAGATTGGCTTGTTTCTTGGTGGGTGTATCCCACACTGGGTTAACCACGTTAAATCTGGTGTTGATTTATATCTCTTGTTTTATGTATTTCTTTTGGTAGAATATAGGCTTTTATTTGCATGTATGCTTAAATTTGATATATTATCTGTACAACCGGTGTGCTAACCCCAACAACTGGTATCATAGTTTTGTTTGAGGGTTTTGTGTGTTGACAGATTTAATCACAGAGGATTTTCTGATTTAGTCAGAGCTACAACAATGGCAGAAGAAAACAAATACAAGGTAGAGAAGTTTGACAGCTGAAATCATAAATTATGGAAGATACAGATTGAGGATTATCTGTATCAAAAGGATTTGTATTTACCGTTGGATGAGAAGTCTAGACCTACGAAGATGATTGATGAAGAATGGAATATTCTTGACAGAAAGGATTTGGGATCTATAAGATTGAGCCTTGCCAGCATCCGTGGCTTCCAATATTACAGAAGTGACTTCTACGGTAGATTTAATGAAATCTCTTGCTAATTTATATGAAAAACCTAATGCTTCAAATAAATTTTATTTGATGAAGAAACTATTTAGTTATAAGATGCATGAAGATGGATCTGCTTCTAGTCATTTGAATGATTTTAGATCTATTGTAAATCAGTTAAAATCGGTTGATATACCATTTGATGATGAAGTAAAAACACTTTTATTCTTATGTTCTTTGCCTGATAGTTGGGATAACTTGGTAATGGTTGTTAGTAATACAACATCTGCTAATAATATTTTGAAGTTTGATGATGTGGTTAATATAATCTTGAATGAAGAAATTTACATAAAGAGTACAGAGGAATCATCATCTGGGAATTCTTTGAATGTAGAAAGTAGGGGCAAGCAGAAGGAGAGATCCAAGAGTAAGAGTAATGGGAAATAAAAGTCAAGGGATAACAGATCTAAATCTAGAGGTAAGGGAATTACTTGTTGGAAATGTGGAAAGAAAGGACATGTAAAGAAAGATTGTTGGTCAAAGGATAAAGAGAACCAACAACCAGATAAAGGTAAAGAAGTAAATATTGTTGCAACAGAGGTAATGCAAGATGCTCTTATTATTTCTTTAGATAATAGAATTGAATCATGGGTTTTAGATTCAGGCGCTTCTTTCCATGCAACCCCTAATAAGGGTTATTTTAGAAATTATGTCCAGGGAGATTTTGGGCATGTTTATTTGGGTGATGATGAACCGTGCAGTATTACTAGTAAAGGGGAAGTTCATCTTAAATTGTAGAATGGAAATACATGGGTATTGAAATATGTGAGGCATGTGCTAAGCCTTAGGAGGAATCTTATTTCTGCAGGGAAACTAGGTGAAGTTGGTTACATGGTTACATTTACAAGAGACTCTTGGAAAGTCACCAAGGGTGCTTTTGTTGTGGCAAGAGGTAATAAGGTAGGAACATTATATTTATCTACATGTGTTATTGATTCCTTTTCTACATTGTCTACTTCAGATTCAGATGCATGTATGTGGCATAATTGGTTGGGCCATATGAGTCAAAGAGGAATGCAAATCTTAAAGGCTAAGGGTAAGTTATCAGATTTGAAATATTTAGATATTGATTTTTGTGAGCATTGTGTCTTTGGAAATCCAAAGAGAGTGAGATTTCTCATATTTACGACAACTAAGAAGGATCATAAGTTGGAGCTTGTACACACAGATGTGTGGGGACCAACTCAGGTAGCTTCTCATGGAGGATCCCAGTATTATGTTACTTTCATTGATGATGCTACAAGAAAGGTATGTGTTTATTGTATTAAACATAAATCTGATGTTTTTGAAACTTTTAAAAGATGGAAATTCCTTTTTGAGAATGAATCAAATTCAAAGTTAAAGTGTCTTAGATCTGATAATGGTGGTGAATACTGTAGCAAGGATTTCAATGATTATTGATCAGTCAATGGAATACGTAGAGAAATGACGGTTCCAAGAACACCACAGGAAAATGGTGTTGTAGAAATAATGAACAGGACAATCATAGAACGTGCTAGAAGTATGAGGATACATTCTGGATTGCCCTTGCAATTTTGGGCAGAAGTAGTTGATACAACGCTTTATTTGATTAATCATGGGCCTTCAAGTTCACTAGATGGAGGAATACTAGAGGAAGCTTGGACCGGAAAAGAGGTAGATCTTTCTTTTCTTAAATTTTTTGGTTCATAAGCTTTTGTGCATATTGATAAGGAAAATAGAAAAAAATTGGATGCAAAATCCAAGAGATGCACTTTCATTGGTTATGGATCTGGTGATTTCGGATTCTATTTTTGGGATTTAGAGAATTCTAAAATTATTAGGAGTCGTGATATTGAATGGAATGAAAAGAGAATGTACAGGGATCAAATTTTTGTACCCAATGATGAACCGGTTGAGAAGTTTTTGGATGAAAATGAACTCTCGAATTTAAAAGTAATACCGACAGGGTTACACAGTAACCAGTGTCGGTTGACCCCTGACCGACATCAGTCAGCAGAACCGGTATTGATTACAGAGGATCCAAACCGGCATCGGTCAGCAGAACCGACGTCGGTTACAGGTGACCGATGTCGGTCACTAAAAAATTTGGATACAAATGTCCAAGAGGTCCAGAATGAGCCTCTGGTACCCCAAACTCCTGTGAGAAGGTCACAAAGGGTAAGTAAACCTCCAGAAATATTTACACCTTCTCTATTTTATTTATTATTGATTGATAATGGTGAACTAGAAAGTTTTGAAGAAGCAATGCATGATGAGACCCATGTGCAGTGGGAACATGGCATGGATGAGGAGATGGACTCCTTGGAACAGAACCATACTTGGGATTTGGTTAAGTTGCTAGCAGGTAAGAGGACAATGCAGAACAAATGAGTTTATAGGATCAAGGAAGAATAAGATGGACAGAAAAGGTACAAGGCAAGGCTTGTAGTAAAGGGATTTACATAGAAAGCAAGTATTGACTTTGGTGAAATATTTTCTCCTATTGTTAAGATAGCTTCTATTCATATTGTATTGAGTTTAGTTGTAGTAAAGGATTTACATTTAGAGAAACTAGATGTGAATACGAATTTCCTTCATGGTGATTTGGATGAAGAGATTTATATGCAATAGTTGTTTGGGTATGAAGTAAAGGGTAAGGAGAAATTAGTGTGTAGGTTGAAAAAGAGCCTATATGGGCTCAAGCAAGCTCTAAGGCAATGGTATATGAGGTTTGATAGTTTTATGCGTGAGCATGGTTACTTGAGATGTGAATTTGACCATTGTGTTTATTTCAAGAAACTTGGAAATGGGAGCTATATTATTTTGTTACTATATGTGGATGATATGCTTATTACAGGATCTAGTATGTAGGACATTGGTGAGCTTAAGGGAAAGCTAGCTCACACATTTGCTATGAAATATTTAGGAGCTCCAAAAATAATCCTTGGCATGCAAATACACAGAGATAGGAAGAAAAAGAAATTGTATTTGTCTCAGGAGGATTATATCTACAGGGTGTTAGAAAGGTTCAAGATGTATAATGTAAAACTTTTTAGTACACCTATGGCTAGACACTTCAAATTGAGTAAAGATCAGTGTCCTACATCACAAGAGGAGGTCAAATATATGACACGAGTACCATATGCTTTAGCAGTTGGGAGTCTCATGTATGCTATGGTTTGTACCAGACCAGACATTGCACAGGCAGTGGGAGTGGTGAGTAGATATATGGCCAATCCAGGTAAAGAGCATTGGAAAGTAATCCAAAGGATACTCAGGTATTTGAGAGGGACATCTAGCATGCAGTTATGCTATAGAGGTTCATATATTTCTTTATGTGGCTATGTTTATTCGGATATGGCTAGAGATCTGGATGGTAGGAGGAGCACTGCTGGATATATTTTCACAGTAGGTGGGATGACAGTTAGCTGGATTTCAAGATTGTAGAAGGTTGTGGCTTTTTCTTCTACAGAGGAAGAGTATGTTACAGTTACAGAGGCTAGCAAGGAGATGATATGGATGAGTAGGTTCATGGAAGAGTTGGGAAGGGAGAAATATGATTGCAAATTGTTCAGTGATAGTTAGAGTGAAATTCATTTGAAAAAGAACTCAGTGTTTCATTCGAGAACGAAACACATTCAGTTGAGGTATCACTTCATAAGGCAGGTATTGGAGGATGGGCAGTTGAATCTGAGAAAATATTCATATGAGTAAGAACCCTGCGGATATGCTAACAAATTCATTAGCAAAGGAGGAGTTAGAGCTACACTCCACTTCTATTGGTCTTCAAGTTTAAGACTTGAGGAGGAAGAAAAAAATCTAAGGATCCAAGAATGACGTTGTACAGGTATGGTGTAGTAATTAATCTCCAAGTGGGAGATTGTTGAGTTGTGGAGCTCAATTACTTCGGATTAGCATTTAATGTGAAACTTGCTGGAAAACACAGTAACCATCATCGGTTATGGAGGGACCGGTATCGGCCACCTATGACCGGCATCGGTCAGGAAAGGAGGAACCGACATTGGTTAGGGCTAACCAGCATCGGTTACCTATGCATGGATGTTTTAATTAACTTACGGGAATTAAATCTATTTTTAGTATTAAAGCAGATCTATTGATTGTAATTACATGGCTAAGTGCCCTAAGTTTGTATACACTATATAAGCATGAAAGCTAGGGTTTATAAGTAATAATTAAGAAAAACTTGTAAAAGTTGATGATTATTGTAAGAATAATTGTGAGAGAGAGAATTCTTGGAGAGGAAGAAAAATCTTGAGAGAAAGAAAGTATTGTACATCTGAGAGGTGTGGAAGATTGTAAATCTTCAATTGTATATCTTGTCAAAGCTTTGGATAATAGATTGGCTTGTTTCTTGGTGGACGTAGCCCACACTGGGTGAACCACGTTAAATCTGGTGTTGATTTATATCTCTTGTTTTGTGTATTTCTTATGGTAGAATATCTGATTTTATTTACATGTATGCTTAGATCTGATATATTATCTATAAAACTGGTGTGCTAACCCCAAAAAAGTGTCTCTCGTTATGTCATCATGGGTGGTCTTCTTTATAAATGTGGTTTTTTCACTATCCTCTTATGATTTCTTACAAGTTCTGAAATTCCCTACACCATCAAGGAAGTTCACGACGAAATTTTTGGGGGTCACTTCAGTAGTTTAGCTATTGCTAAACGCATTCTTCACCTGGGCTATTACTATCCAACTCTAAACCGTGATTGTTGTGACTATGTCAAGAGTTGTGTGAAGTGTCAGCAAAATGTTAATATTTACCATACCCCTAGTCACGCCTTATAGGTTGCAAGAGACCTTTGGCCTTTCTCTCAATAGGGTCTGGATCTCGTTGGCGAGATTAACCCTCATTCTTCTCAACGTCATCAATGGATTATCACTGCTACTGAATATTACACTAAATGGGTGGAAGCCATACCTCTTATTTCTACCAAGGCTGAGAAAATATGTAAATTCATTAATCATCACATTATTTGTCGCTTTGGAGTTCCTCATCGAATTATCACAGACAATGGTAAACAATTCAAAAACAAAACCCTACAGAAACTCTGTGACACATTTGGCGTCCAGCTTAGTTTCTCTTCACCTTACTATCCTCAAACAAATGGCCAAGTGGAATAGACTAACAAAACCTTAAACAATGAAAGTGGTTTTCGATACTAGAAAGGATTGGCACACACACATTTCATTTTGCCTTATGGGATTATTACACTAGTATTCGTACCTCAACTGTTGTCACGCCTTTTTCTATGGTCTACAATACAGAGGTTTTCCTACCTCTTGAAGTCCATATACTAGTCTCTTCCTATCTCACTCAAAGATATGCTCAATGATGATTATTTTCACCAATATCATTTGGTACAACTTGAGTTATTAGACGAACATTGTCTCAATGCTCTCGACCACCTCCAAATCTACCAAAAATGTATCAAACATGCCTATGATAAACGTGTCTAGGAACGAACCTTCCATGTCGATGACCTTGTCCTGAAGGAAAATCAACATGTAACAAAAGAGGAGAAAAGTAAACGGGGTAAATTTTCTCCTAATTGGCTTGGACCCTATATCGTTACTCATACCTATGGATCAGGTGTTTATCATTTGTCTTCACTAGAAGGTAAACTAGAACTTGAGCCCCTCAATGCCTTGCATCTTTGACCATTCTATTGTTGAATCAAGTCCTAGATCACCTTATGTCTATTAAGCATTTTTCCCTTAAGCACCATTCATCTTCCACTTACCTAGGATCAACGAATAAACCAGAATCATATGATTTCCTGTCACCTTTTAACCTTATCTTCAATATAAGTACCACAACTCTACTCATGGCATGATTCTCATGGATACTTTTCATCCTTTTCAAGATTGAATCCCATGGTCATTCGTCACTTAAAACCTATCTTTCATAGCTAACCCCTATGTGTTATGGTTTTGTCTTCATAAAAGAAGCCTACTCTTCTCTATAGTCTTGTCCATGAACTAATAGTCCAAAGAACAATGCAAAAGTAATATACAGGATTTGTTAAAATTCAAACTCCTTGAGTAGAACTTCTAACAAAAAGATGACTCCCTCAAAAAGGACATCTACTCTTTCTATCTTTTTGCTATAAATAGACTGCTCCCTCGAAGGACAAGTATACAAAGCTAGCCACACCATACCTAGTCTATCCAAAAAGAAGACTATTCCTGCAAAAATAAAAGAAAAATATTTTGAAGCTTCCCGCATCGCTCAACTTCACGAAGACCTCAAGGAGATACTCTACTCATCCCACATAGAATTCCCACATCTACCAGTCTATACAAAATAAAATCCAAAAGAAAAAGATGGATTTTTCCTCATGGACTTGCCTATGTTGATATTCGGTCTCTTGCCAAAGAGGCATGTTGTCTCACACCAGGTTATGCTAAAACCAACTTCTTTCACCTCACCACCTTTCCTTTCCACTCTTTTTCCTACTCAAGGGATTGGCCGTTAAATGAACACTTCATGATCATGTGACCGTTTTCACCCTTAGAATAGTCAATCATGCAACGAATTTAGGGTTTTATGTTCATACATCATCTTTGGTATGATAGACTCATCACGGTTCTTATCAATTAGGTGGCTATTTTGTCTCTTCTTACCATTCACCCTTTTTCTTACTTATTTTATTCTCCTATACAGGACCAGACCTTCGACACCTACATTTTGGGAATTCCTCTTTCACCAAAATCAACCTAAAATCACCCATACATATTCGACCTCCATATCACCAATGCCTAAATGGCCTAAACTCAAACATGCATGAATGACCTAGACTCAACCATGCCTAAATGACCTAAACTCAACCATGCCTAAATGACCTAAACTTAAACATGCTTGAATGACCTAGACTCAACTATGCCTAAATGACCTAAACTCAAACATGCCTGAAATACCTAGACTCAATCATCCCTAAAAACCTACCAACCCATTCCTCTACCTCATCATATTCTTCCCTAGCTTATGGGAGAACTACATTGCTACGCCCTTAACCTATTACTTGTATTAGGATATGAGTAGCCAATTTGTGGCTTACCATATCATTTTATTATATCATTTATACTTTCTCATGCTTAGTAGGTCGGCCTTGGTGATGGCCATAACATAGGAATAATATATATAGGGGATTGTAGGTAGTATTTCATCATCATTTGAGCATTTGAGTCTTACTATATGGTTTGAAGGTTGCCCCCTCGAAGTGGTGAAGCTATTCTAATTGCATATCGAGATCATTATTCTGGAATATTGTGTTATTTTGTGTTATATTGCTGCTCATGATCTGAATTATACAAGTAATTTCATTACAAGTGGTATCAGAGCTGCGATCTCGGCCAAAATTAGGGCAAAAACCCTAATTTTTTGTTTCCACCGTATATTGCGAACCAGAGTGAATTGGTGGGAGATATTTTTACCCGAGTTGAGAAACATTTCCAGTAAGGTTTCCTGAAAATTTCAGATTTTTTTGATTTACGTTGCACACGTTATTACAAATTTAGGGTTTTTCATAAAATCGCTCCCTAGGATGCAAATTGTGGAATTTTTTCAAGTTATTTACATTTTCAGAAAACTCTCAAAAAAATAGTATTAGTATCTTCTCTATAGTTTTTCTTGTTCAAACAAATTTGTATTGAAACCCTAAACCCTAAGGTTTGACATCATGGCAGGGCCTTCCACAAGAGCAAAAAAGAATCCGGTTACTCCGGGTAAAACCCCAGATAAAGATGGGGTACTGATTGAAGAGATGGAGTCAGAAGGGGTAAATACAGATTCCTCATCACTAGGGTTTACCCCAGTTGATCATAAGGTGATCCAACTTGAGTATGAGCTGCGAAATGTTCAATCTAAGATGGCCTCTAAAGGAGACATAGCCCAAATCAATCATCGGTTGGATGATATCATGCAACATGTAAAGGGTCAATAGTATGGCCCAAATCTGGCCCATATCAACCAAGGAGGATATTCAGTTCAAAATCAGGGACACAATAACCATGTTGGATCATTTTTCCTAGCCCAATCAGAATCCAACTTATTCGCAACCACAAAACATGATGCCGAAAGTGGATATGCACAAATTTGATGGTAAGGATCCCCTGAATTGGATAAATCAAATGGAGAAATTCTTTGAGTTACATCAAACACCATGTCAGGACAAAAGGTGACATTGGCATCCCTATATCTTAAACTAGACCAATTCGTTTGGTATCGATGGTTATGTGCTTAGAGGCAGAAGAATGGTCTCGGTGTCACTTGGACAGTTTTTACCAAGGAGTTGCAATTACACTATAGTTCCAGTGTTTCAGAGAACTACTTTAGTCAATTAGCAAAGTTACGGAAAACAGGATCAGTCAAAGATTATGTGCATCAATTCCAAAACCTATCCTTAAGGGTGGAGAATATTCCAGAAGAGAATCTGAATGACTTGTTTCTTGGGGGTCTTAAGGACCACATCGAGCATGAGGTATGTATGTTTAATCCACTCAAGCTTTCTGATTCTATTATCATGGCACGTCGAGTAGAGGAAAAAGTTATTTGTAGTAGGAGGCCACCTTTCAGTAACACCAGAGACCGTAGTATCTCTTCCCCTTCATTTGCTAGGCCAATTAGACTAACTCCTCAACAAATGGAAGAAAAGAGAGCAAAAGGATTATGTTTTAACTGTGATAGAAAATATAGACCGGGACACAAATGTGCTGAGAAGAATTTGTTCTATAATGATGGAGGTAATGAGGATGATGAGGAATCTAAAATTATAGGAGAGGCTAAGGAACCAGTAGAAGATGAAGTAGAGGATCACAAACCTACAATTTCTTGCCATGCCTTGTCAGGTATTAGTACTCCTCAAACACTCAAGGTTATTGGACAGAAATTTGAATACCCAAAAAGATTTACCAGAACTTGATGAGGAAGGAAGAATCATTTTGGAGCCAGAGAAGATTATGTAAAAACAACAGCTGCGAACTAGAGAAATTAAGGAATATCTGATCAAGTGGAAGAATCTGAGCATAAAAGATGTGACCCGGGAGGACGAAGGTTTTCTGCAGCAACATCCAGGATTCTTCAACATTGAGGACAACGTTGGTTTAAAGGGGAAGGGTATGTTATGCCCTTAACCTATTACTTGTATTAGGATATGAGTAGCCGACTTGTGGCTTATCATATCATTTTATTATATCATTTATACTTTCTCATGCATAGTAGGTCGGCCTTGGTGATGGCCATAACATAGGAATAGTATATATATGGGATTGTAGGTAGTATTTCATCATCATTTGAGCATTTGAGTCTTATTATATGGTTTGGAGGTTTCCCCCTCGAAGTGGCGAAGCTATTCTAATTACATATCAAGATCATTATTCTGGAATATTGT
Source organism: Taxus chinensis (assembly GCA_019776745.2). Classification (NCBI taxonomy): domain Eukaryota; kingdom Viridiplantae; phylum Streptophyta; class Pinopsida; order Cupressales; family Taxaceae; genus Taxus; species Taxus chinensis. The sequence continues at coordinate 544,463,140 of CM034155.1, forward strand.
GTTATATTGCTGCTCATGATCTGAATTATCCAAGTAATTTCATAACATACATCGGTCTGAGGCCCCTATTCATCAGGGGCTATGCACAGCACTTCAAGGGCATGGGGCCCTTGGAGGTTAGCTCGACCATCTTTCATATTTTATATATTTTCATCTTTCCCCCTTCTATACCTTTTACCCCTAATCATTTTTTCTCCCTTTTACATTCACATTCTACCCTAGTTAGTTTCCATTTACACTATAAAAACTTGGAAATTAATATACCACAACAAACATTCATTGTTTCATCATTTACCATTTCATTACCATATCCATATTCTACCTAATTATTTTAACATTTTCCATGCTATCAAACATTTGGAAGATTAAACCACAACATACATATACATCATCATTTGTTTTCCATGATACCAATAACTTAGGAATTAAATCAAACACAAAAACCATACTCAACCATGCCTACATGACCTCGAATCAACCATGCCTAGACCTAACTCCACCAAGCCTAGACTTGACTCCACCGTGCCTAGACCTGACTCCACCATGCCTAGACCTGACTCTTCCATGTCTTCGACCTAACTCTACCATGCCTATTTTGGACCTTCTAAAAATTTCTATGACAATAACAAAAGGGAAATATAACCAAGATCATCATCAACATCATATCATATGAGCAATAAATATCACCATCAACATAAATATACCACAAATTGAAATGTTTGTACCTCAATATAATGAATAAGTAGACATATAGACATCAAGTATCTCAAATCACTCAGATACAGCCTCACTATCTTCGGCACGTGGGTCAGTATAAACATCACAATCTCCAAACTCTCATATACAGTCTCGCCAAAATCTTTGACACGTAGGCCGGTATATATATCAAAAATCATACAATGTCACGTCTAGTGACTCATCATCCCCACCTGATATCCTCCTCCTCTGTCTCATATGTCTCCTCCTCCCCCTCCCTACCTTTCATGAACCCTACTAGCATCTCTCCACCTACCATGGGTCTCGACCTGACCTCCTCCTAGCCCTCACCTAGTCCTGGCCTCCAAGAACTGGTAACCTCTCCCTGGCCCTGTCTATGGGCTCATCGGCTCCCTGTGCTCTTTGAGCTACGAGTCCTGGTCCGCTCACTAGATGTCTGTTATGCCTTGTACTCAACATAAGAGGGGACATCAATGCTTGCGGTCATCAAGTGATCCTGATAATAGCGAACCTTGTTCAGGGCATCCCTGAACCTCGCCATCGACACTTCCTGTGGTGGTTTCATGGGTCTCACAGCAACCTATGAACTCTTCCCTGCTAGTAATGGCCTCAGGCCCTATACCTGTGATCCCTTGTCCTCCTCTATGTACAATGGGACCATGTCCTTGGGCCTGTGGGGGGGTACCTATGATGCAACCTAGGCCTGTAAGGCTGCTACCTATGCCTGTGCGGTGGCCAACTACCGCGGTAAACTGGACACCTATGTCTGTAAGGCATATACATGTCCTCCATCACCATCTCTTCCCTTTGCAGGCACCTGTCCCTATACTAACTAGGCCTGTAGGTCCATCACATGAGCATGTAAGGTGGCCACCTGTGCATGTGCCCCCAACAACTATCCTTGCAAACCTGTGATCTATGTCTAAAGGGTGACCAGCTACCCCTCCAATGTGTCCCTCTGCATTGTGATCGTAGCTAGATCTAGCTACCCTAGTCTCGGTGGTGCTGCATGTAGTTGTGCCACCCACCATTTCCTATACATATTGGTGACACCTGCATCATTAATATGTTGATCTCAAACCTGATCCTCCACCCCTGTCGGATCACTCGGACATTGTGGAGACACGGGTCTCTCCACGTCATCTCTGTGGTACTGTGGGAAGGGTGGAGGCACATCCTGTGGTAGTCCAAACTGCTGTCTAACCTTGTCAACAGGTATCATCTCATGCTCTCTGGCACACCGCCCCTGTATCCACGTCAATAACTATAGTCCCTCTAGATCCTATATCATGCCCCTGTATGATGGCTAGCCAATGTATGGCCTCCAAATGATATCAACTTCTGAAAGACCCTCCAGTAACCTCATATAGTATGAGACGTCATACATGGACCTTTCTGCCCTTAGATGTCCACCAACTGGTACCCAGTGTCTATAACCAACTCTGATAAAGACATCCCCCAAGCCAATCCCATCATGGAAAACCAACTGGGAACACACACACAATGGGCTCGTATGCCCATCAATTTAATAAAAAAGTACAACACATCCCAAATCTCCTTAATCTCCCATAGGCCCATAGCTCCCTATACAACTGGACTAGGAAATATGGTGCCCAAGTGAAGCATATCCACTCCTCTATCATATCCTGGAGCATTCCCATCAGTTCTCATGGGAATCTCCCACCCTTTGAATTTGACAGAGCAACACATCCCACCGCCTCCATCATCAATACCAACAACCTCATCTCCTGTGGATAGGTTGCATACATGTCTCCATAAGTGAGACTCACACTATGATAGCTCAATAGGCCCATCACCTCACCGAACACTGCCACTATCGGCTCCATGGATGCCTCAGATGAGATGGAATATATTGGCTCTGTCGACACTAAAATTTTCCTCCATAATTTCTATTTCATTAATGTATGTATTAGGAATAGGATGTTGTTAAGTGTAATTAGTAGTAGCGTCCGATAGAAGATAACGGCACTGCCAGTACGACGCCGCCAATAATGTGGAGTACGGTAACAGTCAAAGTACAATAGGAATGTTGTAAAAAGTAAATATTTGTTGTAAGTGGTCCGGTAATATTAAAATGTCAAAGTTTGGGTAATTAGAGAAGTAGGGTCTACATGATTAGGAATTAGAAATAGTATATTGGTAATAAGGGACAAGGAGTGAGGTCATAAATATTTTTTTGTATTTTATTTGTAAAAAGTCTAAAAATGTGGAACCCATGTAAAATTATAAGGTTTATCTTATCTTAAAAGATAAGCTTACTTGTACAGATAAGAGTTAAGGTATGGAATATGATTCGTCAGAGTGGATTTCTTATCCTATCTTAGAGATAAGATGGATAAGCCTGTAAGTTCTATAAATAGAGAGGCCACCCCCCTCATTTAGCATAGAAAGAAGTAGTGAGAAATATTGTAGGAAGTGTGCGAAGGAAGCCATCAGTTAAAGGTGTGTTGAAGAAGGCCATTAAGAGGTGTAATTGTAAAGTTTCTCCCATAGTCTTGGTGAAAGGCAAGTGAAGTCAATAACACTTGAAGTACCTCATGGGTGAGATTGTAACAATTTCATGTTAATATTATAATTTACTTTGATATTTCAGATTTATCATCATTCCATCTTATCATAGTCGATGGTATTCTTTTGTTATGTTGTTGTTTTGTTTCTAGATTACATCCACCAAACTAAAAGTTGTGCATTAGTAAATAATCATAGCACGAGGAGTTCCCAGTGAAGAATCATCATAGTGCCGGATTGGTGATGACAGCTCCCCAACAATAGGCACTCGTAGTATCCTATACATGCCCTCCAGTGTGACGGTCATCTTGCCCATTGGTAGATGAAATTATTGGTCATTGAGTCCCATCTATCGATGAGAGCAACCATGAAGCTATGATCTTAGGCTTTATGCCTATATCACTAGATCGTAATAAGTCTAACCTCATTCATGTGCTCCCACTCCTTTGTAGTCACACTGGGTTGTATTTGTACCAAAAGGGGTGGTACTCTATCATGCATCCTTAGCTGATCTCTCACCTGCATCATCCACCATGACATTGTCAAGACTTGACCATCTTAACTCACCTATTACCCCACCACACACTACCCAAACCACGTCCTTCACACCTCCCCCCTTTCACCTAGTTCACCAATAAATCTACTGTCTCTCATCATCCTTCCCACTATCTTAGTTCACCTACTTACCTATCCATTTTTACCTATTTTCTCCTAATCCCGACCGACACAGGTCTTCTTAACTGTCATCAGTCCCCTTTGACCAGTGTCAGTCACCTAAGACTTGACCGATGCCAGCCAAAGCCAACCGACATCGGCCAACCCTTGACCGACCGTTGGTCTTTATCGCGGTGTCAAAAAATTAAAACCCATCCCCCCATTATAAAAAAATTACTAAAACTAGCCTAAAAACCTACTCTAATCCACCCAAAACCTATCGTAGCTTCATTCCCAACATTATTTAAACCTATTTTTTACCTTCCCACCCCTCTTTTCCTTCAATTTTAATCACAAATTAAAAATTACAAATTACACCAAAATTTTCAATAAAACCAATTTCCACACACCTTTTTTCAACCAAATGTGGGATTTGGATTATCGCCTACCTCTACTTGGCTTCATCTCCATGGTGGTACGTCTGACCCGCTGTACCGATGGTCCACCCGCTCCCTCTCCCACCTTCGTCATGTCAAAATACACTCTTCACCTCCAAACCAATCAAATCAATTGGATAGATCTCATGGGCCCCGCCAATCGAATGTCAATCACCCACCACGCAGCTCGCCCACTCACCTCTACACCTCGTCCTGTTGTTTTCCATCTTTCACCTTCTCCTCTGTCATTTTCTACAAACAGAAAAAAGACAATTGAATCCATCAAAAGTGTATTTTTCCTTTTGTAGCTCCAAATCAACATGACCGACGTCAGTCATAACGTGCCCTAGCCAACCGACGTTGGTTACCTTGTAATCGGCATCAGTCACCGACGTCGGTTTCCCCCAAGGCCAACACCATCACCCATGGGAAATGGGGTTTCTTTTGTATTTTCTATATCTGACGTCATCACCAATGGGCGATGACATCGATTATATATGCTTGATAAACCTACCCTCAATTACAACAATTTACAATTAATTTGTTTACACCTATAATTGTTCTTGTTTGCACTATGTCACACTACCTTGCACTTAATTAGCCGAATTGGAGTCTTGGAGCTTACTTTTACATTTGGGGTCACCATAATGAGTTAGGACCGGAGATATTTTAATTGAACTTTCCCCCTTCTCCACCCATAGTGATTCTCTCTTTGTGTTGTTGTATGTGGGGATGATTATGTATCAGTGGTCACACACATTGGTATAGTTATGTATTTTTAACCCTCCTTAGTCTTTCATTTTATATGTGCATGTTGTATATTGGTCATTCATTTCTATAGACTAGAGAAGATGTATGTTGGCTTCGATCTATTGCATTGTCTTATTATATTACACCCCTTGATTTATCCATTGCTTGGTAACTCTTATTTCCAAATCCTACTAGGATACCTATCTTTATCTTAGTTATAGGCCTTGGAATCCTATAACTATCCCAGGGTTAGGGTCATTGTCCTCTATAATTTTGACACTAACGCTCCCTAAGCACCTTTTTATTTACACAATATGACCGGTATTAGGTTAGATCCCTATACTTGGAAACCCAGCTAGGATCTTATCTTTTTCCCATCATACATGTTCCATGTTAGAAACTAAACAACAATGATTTAATATTGTAGAAATTTTTAGCATCCTTTAAATTCAAATCTTTAATAATTATAGGAAAAAATATGATGTGCGAACACCCATCAATAATTGACCCCCTCCAATAGTTTTTCATATGATAAAATGTATCTTTTAACTATTGATTGAAAGTTTTAGACCGTGAATCCATAGGTTTTCTTATGTTTTATGAAAATCACTCTTTAATTTGCAATGAGGGATTTTTACTAATAAAAACATCAAAGTGTACTATGTGTTGTTTGGGTTTGAAAGAGATTCCTTGACTATGTAATTTTGTATAAGAAATTTTGACTGATATGGTATGTTTTAGATGTTTGCATTATACAAGCCTTTGTACCATCTTTGTTATGTTGACCCAACAACATTGTGCCTTAATCTCTTCACGTGATTGAATATTATGATTGATGTTGAATCTAATGGATACTGCACATGTTGAAGCTACGACCACCATTCCCATTGTTGTGTCATGTTCTCTTCAAAACCCACACACATAGCAAAAAAAGTGTAGGTCTGTGAGTAGTTTGCTTCAAAACTACAATAAGTGATAAAAATATCCTTCTTCTTAAACATTTACACTTGAAATCTCGTAATGAGTTTATTTAGGAATGGAATTGGTGAAGAAGAGAATTGAGTTACTTGTTTTTTTAAGTTATACTCATCTAATGCTATTCATTGATATGGCTATGGCAGAAATCTGTCAGAGTAAACTCATTTGATGCATTATCAGTGACTTTGAAAATTTCCTTTGGTGTAAAAAAAGCATGAGGGAAGTTGATCTTTAGAGTCAGAAACACGGTGTTCCTTTCTTTCTTCCCTTATTTTTGGTCATATTGACTTCTAAATATAACTACAAATATTAATACCAACCTATTATAACCATAATACAAAAGAAAAACACATCAAAGTTTTACCGAAATAATTTATTTTAATAACGAATCAGAGCTTGCAAAGTCGAGGCTATGTAGGTATTGGTATTAAAAACGATAATACATATCTTGTAATTATTTTTCTAGTAAACTCATTTGCATACCTGTTATCCCAAATTCCCCCCCCCCCCCCCCCGGAAAATTTGGTCAAGACAACTCCTGCACATAAGGGAAATATGAAGGAAACGACTCAGACTTGCGAGCTCACATTCCAGGACGATAAACAGGTTACAGGTGGGCTCAGAAATGAAATAGCAAAGCCAGCAGAGAGAGCCATGTGTCCTAGTGGTGCTTCTCCAAAGATGAATCCAAAAATAGAAGCTCAAACAAGCGCTGCTTCTCCACGTGTCTCAGGACGAAATGGAGGCAGGGGAAAATGGTCAAACATAGTCAAAAGGTGGAGCTTCGGGGCAATGAGAGTATTTTGAGTTTTGTGTTTTTTGCGTAAAAGGGAAAAAGATAAGTTGCGGACCCACAAGCCCAATTTTTGCTCTAATGTAGCTGCCACATGTCCCATATCAAAAGGGAAGCCCAAATGAGTGCCAAGCTGCCGCGTGGCCCTGGTAGGTGAAAAATGAAGAAGAGTCTTCTAGGCCATTAACGTAGAATCCAATCTCTTCAACTACAGATTTGATTCAATTCAATCCGTTGGGGAACCAGAAGTGACATATTGTGGGTAGATTTGCAAAAGGCATTGATATTCAGTGGTTGAGCTTTCAAGGCAGGATTCAATGTGTATCTCATGGTGGTTGGAGCAGGATTCAAATTTTCCCTCTTCTCTCTCTTTTCCTTCTATATATACTGTAACACTTCTCATTTGAGAAAGAGAGACATTCTGGGCATAGAGAAACTCTGTCAAATTTGTTTCTCGATGCCATTTTGAGCAGGGAACCTTCTCCCACGCCTGACAAATGTATTTGTGCCTCTATTCCAAAAATGTAATGGTATGTGCACCTTCTAGAGCAATAAAAATGTGTTTTGTGGATTTCTTCAACCCTTTGCATCGTTTTGTTGTTTCTCTGTGCCTCTCCCTTTCAGTCTTGGTTTTCTGTGCATGTATTTCACATTTGCAGGTGCAGGATGTCATGTTTCATGGAGTTTAATGGATGATTTGTAGATCTAGGTTGTGTCACTTTGTCTGACCTCCCTCATCTCCATTTTTCTATTTCTTTCTCCCTCAACAGAATATCTCACTCCCTTTTCTTGGTGATATCACCTCGTTAGTGTAGGATTTCCCTCTTTATGCACTTTCTCTCTCCATGTCTCCTTGGAATTGTTAGATTAGGAGTAGATAGTCAAATTTCCTTCCTTAGGAGTAGTTTAGCATTAGGATTAGGAAGAAGAAGTTGGCTTTCTCTGGAGGGCCATCTCAAGTCCGCAAGTCCCACGTAGCTTGAGAGATGGTCCCATGTTATGCAAATCACACCAAATGACCCTGCCTTAGAAAATCAAATCCATAACTCATTTGGGGGTGTTGTGATTTCACATTAATAGTTTTGGCACACCCTGTGGGACAGGTCTGAAGCACCTTACCACTTCACTTCATCAGGTTTGATGTGCTCTTGGTGAAGATTTCAGCCTTTGGAGGCACTTTCAGGCACATCTGGGAACTCCATCTGGTAAAAAACCCATTCTCTGAGTTGCAGACCTTTTCCATTCATTTCCACTCATTTCATCCATTTTTTTCTTCCATTTTCTCCCATTCCATGAGGTTGTGCAATCATGACTTCATTCCCTTCATGGAACTCACACTTACAACAATACAGTCCACCTCCAATGTATTTCCCAACTCCTCCAGATCAGCATTATAATCAGATCCAGGACCACTATGCTTACCCATATGAGCAGAGTCAAAATCAGTTTGGCCATGGAGCTTATCAAGAACAAGGGGACACATATAATGGAAATAGTTAAAAAGAGGATGCTGATCTACTGGAGAAGATTCAAAAAATGGAGGCTGGCATGGTTCAATTAAGGGCAACAGTTCAAATGAGGGTGTTCAGCATTGGTTGCAGGGCACCTTGTCCATGGGAAGGCCCTTTTCCAAGACACTACAGCCCTCAGGAGAAGCTGGACTTCATGATTGAAATGCTACCCCAAATTGCACAATGGACAGTGGAGATCGGGGCTTATGAGCAAAGTGCGGGACAACCTTGTCAATGGGTAAATCCTACACCATTATCTGGTAATTTTCTCTCTACTCCTCAAGCAGCACCATCTCAATTTGGGCTTCAATTTCCAAGCTTCCCATTGAATGTTGGCCCAAGTGTGAAATCCATTTCTCCATCCCCTAGTCTTCCACCTCATCTCAATTCTTCTTTCCTTTTCCCTTCCAAAAAGTCATCCCCTCCGAACAAACAAGAAGTTCCACCTCCCTCCCCACCAGAAAAAATTACAAAGCTGGTTGAACCCCAACCTGCCACTCCTCTTTCTTTCCCAAGCCCATGTTGGGAAGAGATTCAAGAATCCAATCAAGGAGAACAGCAAGAAGAGGAGCCCAACAGAAAAGAAATGACAGACAATCTGAAGAGTTGGGCTCCCAAATTTGGGTTTACAAAGATCCCCTTGATGGTCAAGCCAATAGAGGAGGTCAAGATTGAAGAACCAGTGGTGCCTGAGGCTAAGTTTGCAGTAGAAGAAGAGCAAGAACAAGAGGAGGAACAATCAGTCCCAAGCCCCATTGAAGAGGAGCAGCTGGGAGAGATCAAATCAATGTTGAGGCCACTCAATGAAGAAGGCATCATTGAAGATTTTTTGCTTTCATTTCAAGGGCCTGATTTGATTGATGAACCCATGATGGAGGAGGACCATACAGTTTCAGAGGCCCCAAGTGTGGAGCAAGCCACAGAAGAACCTTCAGTTCTTCCTCCCACTTCATCCCCTTCAAGCTCTTATGTTGAAGAAGAGTTTGATCTTTCAAACTTCATGTTTGAGAGTGAAGGGAGCCATGGTGATCAAGTTGCAGATCAGGAAGGCACCATGGAGGAGGTAGAGCACATGCAACAGGACAACAAGGAGGCAGACCATCTGTCAGACTTGAGGGATTTCCTTGATGGAGGGGAACCCATGGAGATCACATCATTTTTTCCTCCATCTCTCACATCCCACGCACATGAACCTATTGCCATGGAGGAGAACATTCAGGAACAACAACCTGCACTCCATAATGGCCCTCTGGAACCAAGATTGGAAGACATGACTCTTCCATGTTCTTCACAAAAAGAGGAAGGGAAAGAGCAGAAGAGTTTCACCACTTCTTCCACGCCATTCATCCAAGAAGGTCTACAAGAAAACTCCATTCTTGGAGTTGAAACTCAGAACAAAGGGCACATCCAAAGGATCAGACCGTGCCCAATCAGGTACTTGGCTTCATTGGAGCCAAAGGAGAAACCAAAACCAGTCATGCCTACTTCAGGGCATGAGGATGAGCATCAAAGTACCAAGGGTCACCATCAATACCTCCAGGAGTCTAATGCAGGTCTGCTTGAGGAGGTATTTCCCATTAAAGCTGATACTTTGATGATTTGGGTGGAAGACCGACTTATTGTCGGTTTTTCACTCATCCAACCAGCCATGTTCAGTGCCAAATCAGTTACATGGCTGCCATTTTTAGGAAGGGAAGCTATTTCTCCCTGCCAGTTGCAGGCTTTGTTTGAGTTCCCTTTGCTCTTGGTTAGAGTAGAGTAGGTAGGTTTGTTTTCAGTAGAAGAAGTGCTTTTGCACACTCTGCATATCCCACTTGGGGTATGTATGATTTTCAGTTTGTACATAGTTTTTGGTGTTGTTGTTTTGCTCTTGCACAGTGCATTCAGTTGGCTTTTGGAGAAGTCCAACTTCAAGTTTCAGTGGGTTTCCAAATGGCTCAGAGGTCAAAGTTTCAAATCTCAGATCAGTTTTGTATTTATCAGGAAGACTCCATGCCCAATGGATGCTTCAAGGCCACTGGTCTCTTCATCTAGCAGGTAGATGTCCCTGTGAGTCGCCAAATTGTTATCCCAAATTCACCCCCCTGAAAATTTGGTCAAGACAACTCCTGCACATAAGGGAAATATGAAGGAAATGACTCAGATCCCCAAGCTCACATTCCAGGAAAACAAACAAGTTATAGGTGGGCTCAGAAATGAAATAGCAGAGAGAGCCACGTGTCCTAGCGGCACTTCTCCAAAGATGAATCCAAAAAGAGAAGCTCAAACAAGCGCCGCTTCTCCACGTGTCTCAAGATGAAATAGAGGTAGGGGAAAATGGTCAAACAGAGTCAAAAGGTGGAGCTTTGGGGCTGCGGGAGTATTTTGAGTTTTGCATTTTTTGCGCAAAAGGGAAAAAGATAAGTTATAGACCCGCAAGCCTGATTTTTGCTCTAATCTGGCTGCCACGTGTCCCATATCAAAAGGGAAGCCCAAACGAGTGCCAGGCTATCGCGTGGCCCTGGTAGGTGAAAAATGAAGAAGAGTCTTCCAGGCCATTAATGCAGAATCCAATCTCTTCAACTACAAGATTTGATTCGATTCAATCCGTTGGGGAACCAGAAGCGACATATTGTGGGCAGATTTGTAGAAGGCATTGATATTCAGTGGTTGAGCTTTCAAGGCAGGATTCAATGTGTATCTCATGGTGGTTGGATCAGGATTCAAATTTTCCTCTTCTTCTCTCTATATTCTCCTTCATATATACTGTAACACTTCTCGTAACACTTCTTTTGAGAAAGAGAGACATTCTGGGCATAGAGAAACTCTGTCAAATTTGTTTCTCGACGCCATTTTTGAGCAGCAAACCTTCTCCCATGCCTGGAAAATGTATTTGTGCCTCTATTCCAAAAATGTAATGGTCTGTGCACCTTCTAGAGCAATAAAAAATGTGTTTTTGTGTTCTTCAACCCTTTGCATCGTTTTGTTGTTTCTCCGTGCCTCTCCCTTTCAGTCTTGGTTTTCTATGCATGTATTTCACATTTGCAGGTGCAGGATGTCATGTTTCATGGAGTTTAATGGATGATTTACAGATCTGGGTCGTGTCACTTCTATCTGACCTCCCTCATCTCCATTTTTCTATTTCTTTCTCCCTCAATAGAATATCTCACTCCCTTTTCTTGGTGCTATCACCTCGTTAGTGTAGGATTTCCCTCTTTATGCACTTTCTCTCTCCCTGTCTCCTTGGAATTGTTAGATTAGGAGTAGATAGTCGCATTTCCTTCCTTAGGAGTAGTTTAGCATTAGGATTAGGAAGAAGAAGTTAGCTTTCTCCAGAGGGCCATCTCAAGTCCGCAAGTCCCACAGCTTGAGAGATGGTCCCATGTTATACAAATCACACCAAATGACCCTGCCTTAGAAAAGTAGATCCATAACTCATTTGGGGGTGCTGTGATTTCGCATTAACAATACCCATATGATAAATGTCCTTGAAAAATAAGGAGGATTACAAATTGAAACCACCTCCTATATTATGCATGACCACAAGCAGAAGTAGATTACAAACAAATATGGTGAACAAGAATGAAAATTGTGTAATGAGATCTTCAAATCCCACACAATGCACATATCAAAATAAGTTGAAAGAATGGATGCATGATTCACTCATAGAATTTTGAATCTAATGGATGTTGCACATGTTGAAGCTACGATCACCATACTCTTTTTTGTGTCAGATTCTCTTCAAACCCTACACACAAAGAAAACAAAGGTTTGGGTCTGTGATAAATTAGATTTCAAAGTAAAATAAGCGACAACAATTTCCTTCTACTAAAATGTTTCCACTTTTCGACCCGTAAAGTGTTTATCTAGCTGTGGAATCCACAAAGAATATCATCCAGCCATATTAATTTTTAAGACACAACCATCCAATGCTAGTCATTGATACGGTTATCACAAAACATGTCAAAGCGAGATGGGTTGATGCATTATGAGTGACTTAGAAAAAATTCCTTCAACGTAATTATAAACATGTTGTTCTAAGGGTGTGGCCAAATGACTTATAAGAAATGATTTTGAGGATAATCTATGTTTTAGTCAATATCACTAGGAATACTTAATGGAGACATTTGTTTTATTTTGTTTTCACATTTTGGTATTATCAGAAAAGAAAATATTATGTATTACTAATGAGGGTTTATGAATGGTATTGTTGCAGCTCAAAATTATACCCTGCTTTGAATCATAGAAAATCTAAAATTTTGAGGTAATATGGTACTATGATGAAGTGTAGGACTTGCAGCTTGAGATAGACCTCTGGAGAAGGTCGAATTCTTCTGTTCCAAATATTGGAAAAACCCACATAACACAACTTAAACTAATGCTAATACTACCAATTCCAAGGGACGAGGGAAAGAAAGAGATGCATGAAACAAAACCTAGGATAACATGGGCGGTGATAGAACCAGAGAAGAAGGGTTACTCTCCGCAAGGGGAAGAAAGGGAAGAAAAAGGAAAGGGCAGACAAATGTGCCAGAATCCAAAATCTACACATTTACAACACACGAAATGGAAAAACCTGCAAGTGTGATAAACACAACATACCTGACGTGAACAGAGAGGAACAAATGCAATAAACATGAGAATAGGACATAGAATAGCCAAAAATACCTGATTTCATTTCTCAATGTATGCAAACTCAATTACAACAATGCTAGAAGGCATTGCAGAGACCAAATTCAAGGTCTAAAACATGTGGGAAGTCGGCCACCATTTTGGGATGGTATCGTTACAACAAAGAGGGATCCATTTAATGAGTGTTGAGTTCTAAATTTAAAGAAATTGAGAATAAGAAAGAGAGAATGGGAGAGAGGTGCCAACAAGAGATTCACCCACCAAGAACCAATCATCATAGATGTTTTCAGAGACGTGAGGGTGCCTGAAAAGGATCAATTCACATGCCATAAAATTTTGTAGGAGAAGAAACAACATACCCATACTTCATTAAATTTTGGTCAATGGAGAGGTTGGACATTGCTTCGAACAAAATAGACATAGGTTCTATATTTCTCGCAGACTTCATATGAATTCATGGTTTTTTACGGCTTTAACACCCTCAAGATTATGCACAAAATCATTTCTAACACCCATAAAGCATTGAAACCATCCACGCTCTTCCTTTTTTCACCCGTGGAATGTCTTGTGTGAATTTTTGGGTGTTTTGCAGATTTCACCATGGCTTTGAAAACTTCCACACTTGGCTTTCACACATACCACTATGTCGTGGAGTTCTTTCCTTTTTCTGGCGTGACACTTTACCCACGTTTGTGTTTCTTCGTTCCATGGCTCTATGATAACTCGCAAAATGCCACAATTGGGAAATCTGTGGAATAGTAGGATAGTGTTTCGCATCTTTCAACCTTAGTCACATTTGAACTTTATTTTTGTTTCCGCTCGGTACCTTGCAGAACTACTTTACATTGTGGCTTCTAACTTGGCTGACTTCATCCTTGGTTCCACAGAATCGACTGAATTTGCGGAATTCTATGTCTTCCAAATTCGTGTGACATTGTGTTTATTTATGCCACAAAGCACTAAGCTTCTCATTCCTTTTCTCCATGGATTTTGTCCTTAGCCGATTTTTTGACCTTTCGCGGGCATGTAAACCTCGTGGTGCTTTGAATTTCCTTCGACGCACGAGATACTAATTTGGTTTCTATGGAAGATCTTTGTTCATCAAAATTCTTCCTAAGTCCCGGTCAAATGCTCGTTTATCCCGCGAGTTAGGAGAACCTGTAGAACACTATGTGACTACGCTCCACGGATGACTAACTTAGTCTTCAACAACTTTCCTGAGAAAAAGAGTGGCTAAGTCCATTTTTGATGAATTGTTGGAAATTACATGGGGGTGTAATTTTGGACAACAATTTGGTAAATTTCAGGTGAAATTTTCCTGATAGATGATGAAGACCAATAGCCTTGAAGTATCCATTGGGCATGGAGTCAAGCATAACCTTGAAAATAGATCTTATCCTTTTAAAACTTGTCTCCTCAATCCGCATGAACTTACCATTGATATGGTACTACCTAAAGTCGACCTTGTGGAGCTCTAAATAAAACTTGGAAAATTGCCCTATCTATTTGATTTCTACCATGAAACTCACCTTCAATAAACTATGCAACTACAACAAGGGGCCCACAAAAACTATATACAAATATGAAAATCATACATGGTCCAAGTGGAAACATGCAGAGTGTGCACAATGCTCTTGTTTTGCAATAAGAAAACCTAATATACTCCTATCCTAACCAAAGGAAAAGGAAAGTAAAAAAATATGATATAGGCTAGGAGAAGTAGCTTCCTTTCCTTAAAAAATGTAGCCATGTGATCAGTTTGGAAACAAGATCACATGGTGAGAATGCAAAAAATGATCCAAACTCCCATGTTTTTCAAATTATCATCCAGAAAGAGAATGAATATCTCCTCAAATCATTATGCATTTGGTTTTTGGAGGTGTTGATACTAACCTTTGATGCTTTCAAGCTCTCCCTCATGTTCTGAAGTGAGCATGACCGGTGGCAACAATGTTCTTGGCTCCAAACTAGCAAAGTATCTGATTGGGGATACAACCATGTGAACCACTATGTTGATCCTTGTAGTTTGGCCAACTTCTTTAAGCTCTTTCTCATGAAAGGGCTCATCATGCAAACTTTCCTCATGGTGGAGACGGTTTACAAGTTGACCTGAACTTTGTTCTTCTTCTTGTGAAAATAACACTGCCTCCTACGGATCCACATCTTCTTTGTCTAATTGATATCTCTCTAAAGTAAATACCCTCCTTTGTACATTTAGCACAATCTCATCCTCCCAATTAGAATCATATCATTCTTCAATTGTTCTACAATTTTCATACATAGTGAAACTGGATGGAGATGAGACATACGTAAGGGACCGTTGATTGATTACATTGTTAGGAACAGATGATTTGGGACGTGAGGGAATAAAGGGAGAAATTGGGGGTGGGTTTCCTTTGGCCATCTTGAATGAGACTCTTCTTAGCTTTTATAGAAATGTGAAAATCTTGAGGAAGCATGTTTCCTCTTGGAGCTTGGATCAATACAACCAAACCAACATCCAAGGACCTCAAATACTACAAGAATGGCATACCTTGTGAGGGTATGGATTCTTGAGGGATTCTTCTCTGAGTCCTTATGAATATGATTTTGAAGTCTGAGATGTATTCCATTAAATATCATTGCATTTTACGGAGTTGTTCCATGAGACAAATGACATCTGCATTCTCCTTGATCCGGTTGTGTAGTTTCTCTCCCAGATGATCCCATGTGGAAATGGATTAAGAAGACAAACTATTGTACCAATACTTTTCTTTACCTCTGAATGATGAAATAAGAAGCCTGAGGCAAATGTTTTCTTTGTTGATATTGTGAATAGAACAATGGTTAACTATGTCTTGAATGTGATCAATAGGAGATTGATATATCCATTTCCATGGAAAAGAGGCAAATTTTACAAGGCTCTTTTGGGGAAATCATCCCACTACTCCAAATTAATGGGGGAGAATCTAAATGAGAGAATGGAAGATATATGTGGAGATCCGTGAGAAAAAAGGAAACATGGAAATGAGTGGAAAGGTGGAAAGGATAATGGAAGAAAGGAAAAAGGGTCTGCGTGTGAGATAAATAGTTTGTTGGATCAGTGGAATCACCAGATGTGTTTGAAAAATGCCTCCAAATGTTGAATACCATCAAAAATGCATCAAACCTGATGATATGAATTTGTAGAGTGTTTAAGAATTGTCCCATCGGGCGCGCCAAAACTATTAGAGCTAAAAATTACACCCTGCTATGAATCATAGAAAATCTAGATTTTTGAGGCAACATGGGACTGTGTCTAATTGTGGGACTTGCAGCTTGAGACAGACCTCTGGAGAAGGTCAGATTCCTCTATTTCACATATTGGTAAAACTCATAGAACACAACCTAAACTAATGCTAACACTACCAATTCTAAGGGAGTGAGGAGAGAGATGCATGAAATAAAACCTAGGCTAATAGGGGTGGTGATAGCACCAGAGAAGAAGGGTCGATCACTTTCCACAAGGGAAAGAAAGGGAAGAAAACATGGGAGGAGAGGGAAGACAAACATGCCACAATCCAAAACCTTGTAAACTAAACCCTTCTGCACATTTACAACACATGAAAATGGAGAAACCTGTAAGTGCAACATACACATCATTCCAAATGCAAATAGAGAGGCAAGAACAAAATAAACATGAGAATAGGGTATATAATAACCACAAACACCTGATTTCATTGCTCAATGTATGCACACTCGATAAAAAAAAATGGTAGAAGGTGAAAATACATTGCAGAGACCGAATTTAATGTCTGAAACTCATGGGAATTTGGCCACCATTTTTGCATGTTGTCATTGCAACAAAGAGGGATCCGTTTAATGAGTTCGAGTTCAAGATTTATACAAAATGATAAGAAGAAAGAGAGAAGGAGAGAGAGGCACCAACATGAGATTCAACCACCAAGGACAAATTGCCATAGATTTTTTTAGATAGGTGTTGGTGCCTAACATGGATCAATTTGCATGACATCAAATTTTACAGGAGAAGAAACAACGCCCATACTTCATTAAATTTTTGTCGATGGAGTGGTTGGACATCACTTCAAACAAAATAGACATGGGTTTTATGTTTCCCACATACTTTAGATGATTTAAAGGTTTCTAGTGGCTTTGACACCCTCAAGATGATGTGCGGAATCATTTCTAACCCACACAAAGCATTAAAACCATCCACATTCTTCATTTATTCACTTGCATAATTTCATGTTGTGTAAATTTTTGGGTGTTTCATGGATTTTTCTGTAGATTTGAAAACATCCGCACTTGGCTTTCACACTTACCACTATGTCGCAGAGTTCCTTCTTCTCACACGACACTTTACCTGTCGACTGTGATTCTTCATTTTACAACTCTATGAGAACCCACAGAATGCCACAATTGGGAAACCTGCGGAACACTAGGATAATGTTTCATGGATTCCAACCTTAGTCGCATTTGAACTTTATTTTTGTTTCCACGCGGTTCCTTATGGCACTACTTCTTTGCATCTTGACTTCTAACTTGGTAGACTTCTTCCTTCGTTCCGTGGAATCGACCAACTCCATGGAATGCTATGTCTTCTGAGTTTTCATGAAATTGTGTTTCCTCATGCCGTGAAGCACTAAGCTTCTCATTCCTTTACTCTATGGATTTTATCCTTAGCCTATTTTCTAGGCTTTTGTGGGTGTGTAAACCCTGCGGTGCTGTGACTTGCCTTTGACCTACAAGATATTGATTTGGTGTCTGCAGAAGATCCTTGTTCATCATAATTCCTCATAAATCTCAATCAAATTCTCCTTTGTATCGTAGGTTAGAAGAACCCACAGAACACTATGTGACTACACTCCTCGGATGACTAATTTATTCTTCCGCAACTTTCCTGAGCAAAAGAGTGGCTAAGTCAATTTTTGATGAGTTGTTCAAAATTACACGTGGATGTAATTTTGGACAACGTGTATTTGAGATTAAAAAACTATACAATATTTCAATTCCTCCATGAAAAACTAATCTTTTAGAGGACATCATTAGATTTTATAACTTGCATTTAGATTTAGCCCATTAGGATGTGTAGAGATGGCCACAGCCTTCTCAAAATAATGACACCAAACTAACTAGTAGTGGATAGAAAAGAGGAGGAAAAAGATGGATTTTGTATGATTTTCCTAAACCTTCCACAAAGAAAAGTGACAATCAAATGCATTTTATTTGAACTATTAGTAGCATAATAATCCATAGTTCAAATAGAGATTTCACATTGATTTAATTCACATTTATTGTTGTCGAAATAAATTATTATGAACACATGCATTAAATGAAAAGTATACATAGATATATGTAATATTAATAGGGTAGTTTTCACGTTGATTCTTAAGGGATAGTTATCTCTTACTAATAAAAACCTTAAGATGGTGTAACATCTACTTTTGTGTTCTAACTCTTCTTTTGAAATTTTATTTAAAATAACCTCATTTATAAATGACAAGAGGATTAGTAAACCATCTAGTTGAGCCTTAGTGGGTGTAATAAAGAGATGGTGGAGGGGTAAGTGCATGGAAATAGGGGACCAAAAGGGAGTCAAAATTGGCCACTTTTTCCTAAAATTAACTAGTAATTTTACATATTTGTGCTCAAAATTTAACAATTCGATAAGAATAAGAATCATAATGCTCAACATCTAGTTTTTAAAATACCATTCTTTTTTAAAATGGAAGAGATTAAGAGGGTAAAATGTGGTGCACACACAAAGTGTTCATATTTTTGTGTAAAAAATATAACATAGGGTTGTATGTGTGCCCTCCCCACCATTTTTTGAGTTATGTAAAATATTTTACAAATAATTTCAATAGAAAGTTAGTTAAGATCATGTAGTAGGTCCCACTAATTTTTCCCATTTTTTTCCATGAATTTATTGTTTTTTTACTAATTTTCAAAGTGAACGCATCTGAAAAATAAAATAGCCGCGTGCACACCCCTCTAATGTTGAGAAAAACAATTAAAATTTGATTTTTTTAAATGTGTGTAGAATGGAGCGTAGATCATGTCGATGTAATTTTTTTGAAATTTGAATGAGCGGGTTAAAATTTACATAGAAAAAACAATACGTGTTTTGGTGGAAAATGAAGACACTACTAAAAGAAATTAAGGATCAAACTTTAAGCTATTCATATTTTAGAAATAAATAAATCAACACAAACCGAAGACAAAGCTTGACATTGTAGTCATGTGTTTTTGGGAATAATTTATTATAACAGATGAGAAAAACGAGATGTATACTCAAGATTCTTATTTTTTTACAAAACAAAGATTTAGTCACAGAATAGACAATCCAACCCTTATGCTTAGATATCCTAGCCAAATCCAAGCCTAAGGGCTGGTAATTTCCCAACCCAAATAAGACATAACTTGAGCATGTTATAACACACTCACATTTCTCTCTCTTTAAAAATGGAAATAAACACACACAAAATGAAATCACTCATGATTTTGGTCCCATAATGCATGTGAACTGCAATGTTTTCTTCATATTCCTGCGATGGTTTATTCTTTTGAGACATTTCATACGACAATTGAGTACTTCTTTATTTTTTTTATATTGATAGAGCATTATTATTGTATCTTTTGTCTTATATTGAATCATTGTTTTTATTGTTTGAGAATTTTCATATCATTGTTTGAAATTTGAGTGTTTTTTTCATTTTTTATTATATTCCTAACATTCATAGAACATTTTTTTGTGTCAATTGTCTTATGTTGATATACATATGATAATTATGGGGATAAGACCACGAAAGAAAACACTCAAGGAGATGGAGAAACAAAGGGGAAAATGCAAAAAGGGAATGAAAAACAAATTGAACAAGTCTTTGCCAAAGATTGTAAATGTTGACAAAGATAGATTCTTTAATCCACAAGAGCCAAGAAAGAACAAGAAAAATAAAAAATAAGGGCACGAGTGTAAAAAATCTGTGAAAGAAATAAATAAATGTATGGATGTGAAGGTATGTCATCTCTTCCAAATGAATTTGACATTAAAACATATCTTCAAACACTAATTGAATCCATAAATAGTGAATGTTCAATTAATGATGATGCAATGCCAAATTTAAATTTATATGTTACACCAAATGAACAACCTATTCAAAACACACAAAATTTGCCAAATTATGAAGATGAACAACATACAAAGAATGAACAATGTTTGCATTATGTTCAACCAACTTTATCATTGAGATCACCAGTTAAAATTTTACGTAAAACACTTAGGATTTTATTTTATTTTGATGAAAATATTTTAATTCCAATTAATGATAAATTGGTGAACACGCAAGTAGAAGAAAAGTTAATAAGATATGGAAGACATTTTTAACAATTTAAATGAAACAAGAAGACTTCAATTGTTTGTTAAAATGATGAAAAATATTAAGTTTAGGCCCACTATGAAGACCCTTGATCTAATAACATCTAGGACCAACAATGGAAAATCCATTGTAAAAAATCTAATGAATGCATACCAAAAAATGAGGTCTAACCTCACGTCCCAGAGATAGTAATATTATCCGACATTTTAGTACATCAATTGTAGTAAGTAAAGTAACAAATAAATATTGTTTGATTAGGAAAACAAGTAGTGCACTAAAAATAATGAAAAAACACTATTGAAAGCTATTGAAAAATTAATACAAGGGTTTCACCTAATGTATAAATGTTTTAAAAAAGAATAATTGGTTGTCAAATCCGTGAATTACATCCTTAATTTTTTTGATATAACATTATTGGTGAAATAATTTTTCGTATGGCAAATTATGTGTTTCCACTAACACTCACGGGGCTACGCCCCTCCTTTTTGTGTATTGAGAAGGCTCCCATTATTGAATGTAACTATCCTAATTCTAATCTAAATTCTTGTGGGGTGGTCAAATAGGCCGGGGATCACACAAACACACTTCACTGAACTTGTGGCAAAGTGCTTGTACGATGTTACAAGGGAGGAATTTGAAGTGGTGAGGGGGTTAAAGGAGAGAGATTAGGAAAAGAAAGGTTATTGCTGTGAGTAGGCAATTGCAGAGTTCACACCCAATAACCGGAGTAGTTCAACATTCAATTAGAGGAAAGCAACAATAAAACATCTAGTGAGACTAACAAACCAGAGACAACATAGTTCTTTAGGTTCATTTAGTCAAGGACACCAAGTTCCTTCTTGATCACCATACTTGCAAAGTTGCAAAATAGAGAGAGTAGAGGAAAAACATGAACAAAGAACATGAAAGAATGTAGCTTTTATTTCTTGTGTTGGTGATACAAAGCTCAACACTCAAAACACAATCCACAATTGCTACCAATAACTAAAATTCAGGATCCTTTGGAATGGGGAAGCCATTCCAATTTATAGCTTTGAGAATTGCCTTCTCCATCTACCCCCCCACATGACTCTTCATGTCTCATATTCGACTTGTGACCTTTACATTTGCCCTTAAGAAGAGACAAATTAAGTATCTCTTCTTATAATTTTGAGAGAATACTTTTACAATTTACAAATATTAGAAAGTCACTTACGCAAATAAGACAAAAAATCATGATTGTGCACAATAAAGAATTAGAAGAGGGGGAGAGAATAAAGAGGGAGGAAAAGAGAAGAAGGAAGGAGTGAGATTTGATTGATTTGTTGAAGAAGCTCTCTTCTGATGTAGAACTTGCTGATCCGAGACATGATGGCCAAAATCTCCTCCATTCTGCTATGATGCACATACACCTTGGGACCACTGAATGAATGTTTTGAAACACCTGTTGGAGAGACCTCCCGATGTGATCATTGAGATGAACACGGACATTACTCGTGATGATCGCATTCTTTGATCTCGTCAATGAGAAGAGAGGATCACTCATCTTGCTCCTTATGCTTTTCACAATTAGCCCTTGATATCTCATGAGTGCACAAGTTGTTTTATGTTCCCCTTTATGCTTGATTGGTTTAATCTGCTCCCTTAGCACACTGCTTTGCAACATTGCAAACTCATTGAGCTTTTCTTGACTTGGCTCAATATCATGATGCTCCTGAAGGAAGAAGGATGAGCTCTTTCACTATCTCACTTGGCTTGGCTCACCTCAACTCAGCGTCACCGAGCTCAACTCAATTCAGCTCACCTCAACATGAGCTCAGTTAACTAGCTCACTTGAGCTCAACGATGATCAATGAGCTCACCTCAACTCAACTCACTAATCTTAGCTCATTTCAATAGTCGTAGACCTCATGGTGAAGCTCCACTTATCTGACTTAGGGTCTTAGCTCAATGAAGTATCTTTGACACTGTTACGTATACTCTCACATCTGCACAATGTGCTCATACTTATAGGAAAGGATGTAGGTCTTGACTAGCTCTACCTTGATTAGGGCTAGCCCAACTCACCTCAGCTCTAACCAACTCACTTCGAGTTCATCCAACTCAACTCAACTCACCGAGCTCAACTCAACTTGAGATGTTTCAGGGTTCTCGTGAAGAGCTGAATTCCCTCGTTTGAGCTATGATATCAACCTTACAACCCTGTGATAGATGCCAAAAAGCGGAAAGATGAGCGAAATTGGAAGCCAACTGCAACTTTTTGCATCCAAAATGAGAGATTTTCTATTTTTAGGAGGTAGGACCGGGACCTGCTATTTTGGGACATATCTCCTATTTTTCTCAAATTTGACCTTCTAAACTTTCTGGAACATTCAATTCTCCCTTGTTTATGATTTCTTAATATTTTTAGCAAGTTTCTATTTCTAGCAGGTTGCTTTTTCTGGACCTGCTATTTTGGGAAAATTGACAATTTTACCCTAATTTCCATGAATAAATTTAACCAGAAATAAACACAGGCTTGCAAGAATTTTTGAATAAGTAAAACATAGGATCCTTGACCTATATATACATTTGAATCTTCATTTTTACAAAAAAAAAAGTAAAGACAATGTCTCCTCTCTATGTAACATCGTTCAAATACTTGAAAATGATCAAATCCTTCAAAATATTACCGTAGTTAAATAATTGTAATCATGCTCATCCCTCCGCTCCACTACCACTGCTTCTTTCCCCCTTCCCATGGCTTCTTCGCATTGTTTTCTCCTCTCCAAGACCAATTAAAAGAGTGGCGTTGCATGTTCCATGTTGATGGTTACTTTCCCCTGTATAATCAAAATCCTCAACAAACCGCACCTCTCTATTTTTCAGTGTTTTTTGAATGACGATGTCATCACTATTGTTGACGAATAAAACTTTGCATGAAGTCGTCACCTTCATATTCTACTTCCACTTCACATCTTCATGTCTATATTTATGTAAGGACTAAAACTACAAACACAGTTTCACTTCAAAAAAAAAAAATTCGCTCCTTACGTTGACAAATAACTCTTTACGTTTTTTTCACATCGTCTAAGACAACATCCAAGGTCTCCTCAAATGATTGACATAAAGGTGATGTCATTTTTGTATGTTTCAGTTTCACATTGATTCTCTTTTTTGCTTTCTCCACCCTCTAACCCCTTCTTCTTCACCCATCTTCCTCTCCTATTGTTTCTCTCACTCCAATATGAATCCTCTAAAAGATCCTCTTTAGCATTTCCATCATACATTTCATGTACTATTGCCTCTTTAGTATTATTGCCTCTTGATACATGTCTTATTATTTCAGTTGGATGTCTCTTTAGTGGGAATTGCTTCTATGACTTTAAAACCTTCATTCAATCAAAAATTAATTCTACATTAGTTGATTGGCTTGGCCGACAATAACATATATATCTCAATATTTAACCATAATTATTCCAATAGGAGTGACGCCAAGCCCTATCACTAACATAATATGTCAATAGGGTTGATGCCTTGTATATGACCCTCGACATAACAATTGCACCCCCTTTTGGTGCAAGTGCTAGTATAAATATGCATGTCATATGATAGTCTCTTATTGATATATGATGTATTAATTTCACCTAGTACAAATAAAATATTGTGTTTGTTACAATTCAAAACATAGGAAAACAAGTACCAATAAAAGTGCATGAGATGGGTCAACGTGGCAACATCCCATTACATGGACTCCAAGGAACAAGTTGCACACAATATGAGATGAAGAAACTTTTCGTGCAATGAAATCCATAGGGCAGAATAATATCATGTAGGTTCTCAAATTCATATTTGATATGTCTAGTACCTATATTGAAAAAAGTGCAAGGGAATTATTGATAGGCAATTTTTTGGGAGAGGTCTTTCAGCCTAAATTTTCCAGATATTTTTTTTGGCAGAAGTTGATTTCCATTTTTTTCCAGCATACATTTACCTACACATGCTTTTGAAGAAACGAAAAAGTGGTTTTGCAGTGTGAGACAATTTTTTCAGGAATTTTTTAGTAGTGAACCAGCGTGAGACAACTTTTTGAGCATTTGTTAGAATCGGATTCCAACATATAAAACCTATCAACCAATTAAACTATGGGACAAGAATCGAACACTCCCATGTAGGGATTAAATTTGATGGCCACCTATACCTGTTAAACAATTTTTAGGTGAAGGTAATTTTTAAATATTACTTTTCAAAAATGTAAAAGAGTGTTATTTATATACTAATAATAAAATATAAAAAAAATTATACATACATACATATAATGAAAGTCATATTTTAAATATACAAGTTATATGAGATGATTATTTCAAATATTTCCAAAGTATTTATGGTTAAAATCATGAAATGTGTCTAAACGACCATCAAATTTAACCCTTGCTCCCAAGGAATCACATACTACATGATGTTGTGGGTTTGATAAATGTAAACAATAAGCGCAACTCGAAACAAATATTGCAAAGGTCTTGAATATTTTGAGGAAATGGGTGGTATATGAATATAATTGTATGGGCCAAAGGATGCATGCTTGCGCTAGTGATATTTAGTTGAATAATAAATGATGTTTGCAATGATGGTAAAGAAAATAAATGAACTAGTAGAGAAGGGCACATTGATATATTATTTTCAAGTTTAAGTTTTTAAATTTCTGGTTTCATGGTCTAAGAGGCTCTTTGTATCAATCTACTTTTTGTGTTTTTGAGGTTTCCTTATTTGAATTTTTTGGGTTTAGATTTTTTGAGCATTTAGGGTTTGATGATTTTAGATGTTGGTGCTTTCAAGGTTTTAGGTTCAGATTTTTTGAGATTCAAGTTTCAATTATTGGGTTTTGGCTTTCTAAGTTTTAATGTTTTTCGATTTCACACTTTAGATTTCGGGTTTAAAATAAGATTCACATTTTATATCAATCTATTTTTTGTGTTTTTCAGTTCATGGTTTGCAATTTCTAGTTTAAGAATTTTCAGGGTTTTCACGTTCGAATTTTCTAAGATTCAGTTATTGGATTTTTTGGTTTTCAAGTTTTAGGTTTCAGTGTTTTGGGGCTTATGATATGGGAACCAATAATGTGTATTTCTCTTCTGCATATGGCTCAAATAAAAAGGTTACATATGACAACTATGAATTAGAAGGTACCATATGACTATCCAAAACATCAAAGAGTTGTAGTCCAATTGGTGCAAATGATGATTAACCGTTGTTTCCACACCATCCACTGGGGTACGAATCCCAAGATATACAAAAAGGATGAGACTTGGTTTGAGTTCTAAGCATATTTGGCGTAATGGATACCACTCAAACCGTAGTACTAAGCCAATTGAGGTTAGAGTTTTATGTTTTGGGGTTTTCAAGGAGTTAAACAAGAAAAATTATTCTAAGTAATAAAATTATATCACAATGATATTTCTCTCAAATGTCATGTCCTCTAATTTAGAAAATTTTCTTAGGGTGCATGAATTGGAGTGGTTGAAACATTATTGACTATTTCAACCATTGACTATAGATGAGTGGGTCCATCCCCACATCAACCGATATTATGGTAGGGGTTTTGTTCATTTTCATGTGGGTGACAAGTGTGTTGTGTGCAAGCAAGGGACACATAGTTTTGAAATTAATTGATGGGGTAGGGAGTTGGAAGAATGAATAAACAAATATTAGAAAAGTTTGACTTGGGGTAGCAATGGGAGATGGAGGAAAAGAAGAGTTAGATAACAAAGAAAATTAAGAAAAGATTGCACAGAACATGAGATGAACAAACATTTCATACAATGACATCCATCTGGTGGAATAATATTGTGTAGGTTCTCAAATTCATCTTAAATATGACTAGCACCTATAGTGAAAAAGGTGCTAAGGAACTGTTTATGGTAAATTTTTCGGGAAAGGTTTTCCAACATATTTTTTCTTGCATATGTTTTCTGACAAAAATTGGTTTCCAATGTTTTCCAATATAGGTTTTCCAGCATACATTTTCTTACACATGTTTTCCGGGAAATGGAAAGAAGTTTTGCAAAGTGAGACAATTTTTTGGGCATTTTTTGGTAGTGAACTGACATGAGACAACTTTTTCGAGCATTTGTTGGAATTGGATTCCAACATATAAAACCTAAAAACTAATTACACTATGAGACAGTAATCAACATTCTCAGGCAAAGGTTAAATTTGATGACCACCTATGTTAGACAATTTTTAGGTCTATAACCTTTTAAAATGTAAAAGGGTGTTATTTATATACTACTATATATATAGTAGTATAAGAAAAATTTATGTTTATATACATATAAATATAAAATGATAGACATATTTTAAATATGCAAGTTGTAAGAGGTGTTCATTTCAAATATTTTCAATTATTTTATGGTTAAAATCACAAAATGTGTCTAAACAACCATCAAATTTAACCCTTGCTCGCACATAATGTAATGCAAGGGTTCTTACTTGAATTTTGACTTATACTATTCTAGAGCTTGAAGGTTTAACATTCACCAAGTTGGTCTCTTAATTTCAAGGGCTCAAACCTACTCTAGAAGACTGACTTACACTTCCCCCTGCTTTGAGGATCATGTTCAAGACGCTCTATGCCCTTTTGCCTATGCTTCTAACTCCTTGAGGTATATTGAGATCTAAAGCATACTCATACATAAAAGACAAACCACTAGAAGGGCTTACCTGATATCAACTAATCAAAGGTGATCACTTTGTGATCACTGCATAAATGCCTTCCCAATATGCAAGACTCCTATATTCACATGCAAAACAAGTTCAAGCTACCAAATCCACTTATGAGGTCCTTAGCATACATACCTCTTGGGTTGTCTTAGCTACACCTTACCTCACTATGGAGTGCCTCTTCAATGGAGTTACAAAAACATTTCCACCTGATTAGACATGTTCAAGACATCAAACTAAAGCCTTAGGCTTCCTTACTAGTGCTCTAATATTGGTCTTCAATGTGGGTTCTGGATACTCTGCCCTCAAATTCTCATAGCTCTTGTAGGCCCAACTCATGCCCTGAAATGTGATTCAAAGGATCTCACGCCTTGATTCCATGCTCTATAGGCATCATTCATCATGTTTGAAGTATTCACAAACTCCCATGCATTACTCTTATATTGGTTATGCTAGCTTTCTTCCTTGAGCTCCTTTCTAATGACTTAGTACAGTCATAAAACCCCTGTAAAAACTGATTTTTCCCAAAAATGAAGGCATTCTCTCTTTGAACTCCCCCTAGAATCACTTAAACACCTCAATCATACCTAGATAGGTGGTTTTCAACCTTTCATTTACTGGATCTGAGTTATTTTCCCAATTCACAACTTCTAGTAACTCTTGAGTGCTCTAGTACAGTCTGCACAGTCAGTCTTTATATGATTTAATAGTGATTGCTTCATTTATTAACCCCTGGGATACTCCAAAGACATCAAATATACCCGATGTCACCTTCATACATAGTATAGGACCATGATCTATCAAGTTATGCTGAAAATCCTAATTGTTTCCCTCCTTGACTATATATTGTAGTTTCCTTGTTTTGCTTGAAAATATTGTTAAGGAGATCTTCAACTACACACACCCAATCACCACAAGATTTTGGGGGCTTCTAATTCATACTCAAACAAAGATAAATTGAAATTTTTAGCAAGATTCACTGGTTCAGTCAAAAGATGTAGGAAGCCCTAGTACGAGCCCGAGAGTGAACATTTTGCAATAACAATCAAATTACACAATTTCAAGTCTTATAAAAATCATGGAGATTATCCTTATTACCTGTAGAATCTTTCTAGCTTGATAGTCAAGAGGATTTAATCAGCTAAGTGCCACTGAGGGTGTATACCTCACTGTCCAGACACAGTCTTCATCACAGTTTATTGTAAACATGCAAATTCATTCAAACAAAGGTCTTTTACATCTTCCAAAACATCTTACTTGCATCACTATTCATTATTCCATTTCTAAAACCAATGTATTACATCCATTACCTTGAATCACCTATGAATAGGTGTTCATTAGCTAAGTATAGAGTCTTAACAAGCTCCTAAACTGACTCAACCGCTCCTAAGAAGATTCGACAACATTCTAATCCTAGAATAGTGATGGATATCACTTTAATACATTTGACAACTCGTGCATAGACTTCTCCACATGGTGACATGGCATTTAAAAGACCTTATTTAGCCTATATTTCCCCTTTTGCCAAGTCAAACTCACCTTTTACAACTTATTTACCCTTACAACACTCTTACAAGTACTTATTAACCTTTTACAACATATCCAACTTTAACACACCTAGGATAACATTCTCTAATGGTCTTATATGACCTTATTATGCTTTGCACTTGATGCTCCTACATCAGAATCACATACAACATGATGTTGTGGTTTGATAAATACAAACAATAGGCGCAACTGAAAATAAATATCGCAAAGGTCTTGAATATTTTGAAGGTATGAGTGGTATATGAATATAATTTGTATGGGCCAAAGGGTGTGTGTTTGCGCCAATGATATTCAATTGAATAATAAAGGATGTTTGCAATGGTGGTAAAGAAAATAAATGATCTAGTAGAGAAGGGTACATTGATATATTATTTTCAAGTTTAAGTATTTAAGTTTATGGTTTCGGGTTTAAGGGGCTCTTTATATCAGCCTATTTTTTGTGTTTTTGAGGTTTCCTTATTTAAGTTTTTTGGTTTCGGATTTTTTGAGCATGTAGGGTTTAACAATTTTGGATTTTAGAGCTTTCGGAGTTTTACGTTCAGAATTTTCGGGATTTGAGATTTAGGTTTCAGTTATTGGGTTGTGTGTTTCTAGGTTTCAATGTTTTTCGGTTTCATGCTTTAGCTTTCGGGTTTTGAATAAGATTCACAGATTATATCAATCTATTTTTTGTGTTTGCAAGTTTGAGGTTTTCAATTTTTGGTTTAAGATTTTTTAGGGTTTTCATGTTTGAATTTTCCATGATTCAGTTATTGATTTTTTGGTCTTTGGGTTTTGGGTTTTGGGTTTATGTGTTTTGGGGTTTGTGACATGGGAACCAATAATGTGTATTTCACTTTTGTATATGGCTCAAATAAAACATATACATATGGAAACTTTATTAATTAGAAGGTACCATATGATTATCTAAAACATCAAACAATTTTCCAATTGGTGCAAATGATGATTAAGTGTTGTTTTTACACTTTCCACCAGGGTACGAATCTCAAGATATACAAAAAGGATGAGACTTGGTTCGAATTCCAAGAAAATTTGGTGAAATAAATATCACTCAAACCTTCCCATGAAGCCAATCGAGATTAGAGTTTTAAGTTTCAAGGTTTTTAAGGTGTGAAGCAAGAAGAACAATAATTCTAAGTAATACAACTATAGCACAATAATATCTTTCCAATGTCATGTCCTCTACTTTTAATTTTTTCTTAAAAAGATGAAGTGGAGTGGTTGAAACACTATTTATTGTTTTAACCATTGACTATAGATGAGTGGGTCATCATCATATTCCCCCATATTAAATTATGGTAGTGGGTTTTGATCATTTTCCATACTATTGATTGTTTCAATCATTAACTATAGATGAGTGGATCATCCCCATATCCACCGATATTAAATTATAGTAGAGAGTTTTGTTCATTTTCTAGTGAGTGACAAGCATGTTGCATGTAAGCAAGGGAAACATAGGGTTGAGATGAATTGATGGGCTAGGGAGTGGGAAGAATGAATAAAAAAAGTATGAATGAAGTTTGACCTTGAGTAGCAATGGGAGATCGAGGCAAAGAAGAGTTAGATAAAAATGAAAATTAAGAAAAGAAGTTCCATAAAAATATCCAACCAAACCATGAAAAGATGAAGTGATGTCACATAAGAAAGTGAGGAATTAGTAGTAGATAAGTGAATGAATTACATATATTATAGGGCATCTTTTATGTGGAAGTGTGATAAAAATAAATAAAAAATTGAAGGTTGGAAGAAATTTTGCATCCTTTAGTATACATGTAAGAATAATTAACCCTTTTCAACTTAATTACGCCAAAAGGCGTGTTCTCTATGGGAAAAGGCTCCCCCTCTCTGACATTGATGGTGACAGTGGTGGCTGCAATGAATTTGTTAACGACGTACTGCAGTTTTCCAGCCTTACACCTAGCAGTATCAGTTCAGTTTAGCAGGGAAAAGTACTTGACCAAAACGACTGACAGAGTCGAAATTCTCCGTCAGCTTCTATCAGTGGTCATACGCAACAAAAGAGCCGTAATTGTACAGATTAGAAGATGGATTGGTTTACAGATAAAAAATTCGTCAAATCACAGGCAATTTTAAGCAAATTACACCACAAATTTCCAAACCGCTTGTGCCTAAAACTGACTTACCTTGAACTCGTCCAAGATAATCTGAATCTTTAAAAGCAAAGGCCTACAATTTTTGATTGTTTGAAATAAGGGAGATTTGGATCCTTACCAGACGGAATGAGGGTTTGAAATGCCGGAGAATTGGATCTTTGAATTGCCTTCAATGTACAGAGGCAAAATACAAACGTGTTGTTTATTTTACAGTGTCAATTATTGTTCCAATTTAAACAATGTAAGAGAGCGGAGGTTGAGCCAATATAAATATCTCTTGTTAAGGAACACGTGGCGCTCACGATAACTTACACACTCTAAAAATTGATATCGCCGAATATTACTTAGTTTCGCGGGTTGAATTTGTTTTAACTGCGCTCGCATTGACCAATGGTTTGGCGTGTTTAATTTCCCAATGGTTATATTTAGGGGAAAGGAGCCAATGACCGTGAACGGCCCAATGATTGTGAGTAGTTATGTGAAACAAAGTGCCAATGGTTGTTTGAATTAAAATTAAAAATGAAATACAAACTAGCCAATAAAGTAAGTCACATCAATAAATGAACCAATGAAACGATGACACATAAATAACCCATAAAAGGTGATTTTATTCACAACTAATGGGTTGCCTTTAATTCCTTTGTATTCAAAAGTACTTATTTTAAATCCCTTAAAAATATATTCTCCACATATTCAAAATTTTTGAAACAAAATCTGTATATTAAAAAAATCATGCTCTCCAAAAGGGTATTTTTTTTTAAAAAAATTATGATTGTTAAGTGGCTCTAACAACCTCCCACATTATGATTCACGATGATTGGCTCTTTCCCCCTATGTGGAAAGACGTGTTCTCTATGAGAAAAGGATCCCCCTCTCTCACATTGACGGTGACAGCGATGGCTGCAATGAATTCATCGACGACATGCGGCGGTTTTCCAGCCTTACACCTGGCAATATCAGTTCAGTTTAGCAGGCTGGTCTACTTGGGTGCAAAGAAACTGACAGGTCTGAAATGCCCACTGTTCAGCTAGAGTCACCAGGAATTGACACTGACAACTTGTCAGGATGAAACGCTGACATGAAATAGGGGGCACATGCGTTGATGCAAGGAAACAAACATTGCGTCCATGCCAAGCCATAGAAAGAGTGTGGTGCATACCCGTAACCCAAGTACTATCACCGTTCTGTCTCTGTATGTTAGCACCTGCCCTCTTTGAAAATATGGAATGGTTGATGCTTACGAGCTAGAAGCGGAGGAGGATATTACACACAAGAAAACCTTGTTTCATCCATCGCAGAAGGAGCGTCCTCAGGAAGTCGTTTTGCACAATGCATTAACAAGTAGCTATTTATTGCATTCGCGTTCTTTAGTGTGGCCATCATGGCACTCTGGGTTTATCTTTGGCTCGGTCATATGGATCTCTACTCTGGAGGTCATTCTTGAGTGCATGAGCTTCTTTGCTCTTAGTCGACTTCTGTTATTTATATGTTCAAAGATCTGTCTTTTTTGGTAATTGTTGTTTTCACAAACTATGGACGACATGGATGACTATCCTCGAGCTGTGAAGATTTCTTCCATTGCTGGTTTCGGTGCTTGTTGTTTAGACACATTCAAGTTCGTTGTGATTCGAACTGCCATTATTTTCCTTATTGTAAAAACTTGAGCTTGTTGTTATGTGCATGCCCATTGTGCTTGAATCTTGCTTTTAATAGAATTTCTGCTCACATGCCAATGTCAAAGACAACTCCATCCCCATTTGATTTCTCCGTGTTGTACACAACAAACCTTAAAAAAACTAAAACAATGAACAGTGTAAGCTACATTTGGGTTGATTCTGGCTCATTTTCCTAATAAGTGGTGAGAGCTTCACCTATTCTTTACCTTCATGATCTCTGACTTTCCCTTTGTCTGTGGGAGAATTTATTTTGAATTTTAGGCCTTTCATGAGCTATATTTTCTATTTCAACTTCAATGGTTTTGTGTTAATTAAATCGAGCTCAAAGTTTTCCCTTTGATAGATCTTTCCTAAAGCTTTGTGACTCCACACTTTCTTCTCTAATATTTTGGTATTTTAAATGCACCTTTCACTTTGCTAAATCAGACAGGTTGCCTTCATTTCTTGTTTCAAACTTTGTATCTCTTATAATCGTGCCTTTGTGTTTTATGAATATGCATTCTGTAATAAATACTTGCTTGAAACTTTGATGTCATATTAAATGTTGAAAGCAGAAAACATTCGAGGTTTTTTTTAGAGCTGCAACACTGTAACGCTTATTTTTTCTATTGATCTAAATTTGCTAAACTTGCATTGTTTGGATTTCAAGCTCAAAACCAAAAAATTAAGGAAGCTCACCTTTGTTTGAAAGACAAATGATAATGGCAATTTTATCCATGGCTATAACCGGTCGTTTAGTGCTCCATGAAATGCATATATGAAGGCATAATTGTATGGAAGTTTGATGATAAACTTTGTTAACTACATTTTGAAACTCTGTGTTTCTTTCCTAGATGAACTTTACTTGTCTTCCATACATTTTTGCAAAGTGAGAACTCTTTTGGAGTCACAACCTTGTTGATCAAACAAGGGGATGAGTCCATCATATTTTGAGCATAGCGTCATTCATCACGAGATTTATGATACATTACTTGGCTTATTTTTTATTCATCTTAGGATGAGGGGAAACTCTACCAAAGTAACGCCAAGTTTATTTCACCACCATTTTATCTATTCCTTTGCATTCTTGTTGCCCATTTGAGACAAGAGAAGGCATATTTTGCGAGTGTTATCAATAAATTGTGTTCACCACTTTTATGTTTGTTTACGCTCATCCATGATTGTGGCTGAGTTCTTAAAAGTCTAAAGTGTGTGGGTACATTTTTATATATTTATAGCCACTTGGTCTTTATTTCAAGATCATCATCATAGTTAGGCTTTGATCATCATTTAATCCCCTTAGACGTGTTACCATGTCGATATTGTCTCAACACAATTAAGATAATTACATCATGTTTCTCATAAACATGATCTAAGTGTCCACATTGTGGCGATACACTGCCCATGTTTTAGTACTTCCTTAGGATACTTTGATATATTTTGACTTCAAACATTGTCCAAAATCTTGGCGGGTTTCACTTACATTGTATGTGTCATTTGGATACCACTTTGGCCCTAATATCTTGCTTCTCTGTAAAGCTTGATCAATGTGTCCAATTGGTGTGGTTACATTGCTTACATTTGTAATCCTAACCCTTTGATGTTTTTGACCTTGTTGGTTGTTAAACTCGTCATGGTATCCTTTGATTGGGAATCACACTTATGCTTTGTTAATACACGCCTTTTTCATTTTTGGACTTTACCTAAGTATTTACATAGAGTTGGCTATCTAGTGTAAAAAACTATCATTAAAAGAAAGAAGTATAAGAACTTTGATCGATTGAGTGGTTAATGTCACGTGCATGGTTTTTTTTATTGTATGATTAAGATTGCATATACTTGTACCTAAGACAAGTAATTCAGCCAATATTATTTTGAAATATCACTCTTCAGAGATAGAGGCTAAACCACCTCGAGACATCTAGGAAATAAAATTACATTACACTTAGGTTGATTTAACTCAGTCAAATCTAGATAGACCTCATGTAGTGAAGGCACCCATGCCACCTATCACAAGGATGGCCGCTAGGAGAATGGAACATGAAGCGGAAATTAACCCCTTCGGTGTTGACAATGCTCTATGGAACAATCGCTTTACTGGTACTAACTTAAACCCTCACTTTTCTGAAGTAAAAGACTCCGAAACTTGTTTTGATCCAAGCAAAAATGAAACTGATTAATCATACGATGATAATAACCTTGATCTCATACAATTTGACGATCTCTTATACCTAAATAGAGACCAGGTACTTATGCACATCCTAGAATTAGGAGCCAGGCTACCAAAACACCATGACATGTTTGTTTAAAATGATAAACATGAATGAAAAAGAATCATAAATACCTCCTCTTGTTGACATGCATGGTATTCATGAAAATAAAAAATTTAAGAACAAAGAACTAAAAAAATGTATAGTGGTTGAAGAGCATATTTACGCCGAAAGGCGTGTTCTCTATGGGAAAATGCTCCCCCTCTCTGACATTAACGGTGACAGCGATGGCTGCGATGAATTCGTCGACGATGTACGGTAGTTTTCCAGTCTTACACCTGGCAGTATCAGTTCAGTTTAGCAGGCTGGTCTACTTGGGTGCAAAGAAACTGACAAGTCTGAAACACTGACTATTTAGCTAGAGTCACCAGGTATTGGCACTGACAGCTTGTCAGGATGAAAGGCTGACATGAAATAGGGGGTACATGCGTTGATGCAGGGAAACAAAAATTGTGTCCATGCCAAGCCATAGAAAGAGTGTGGTGCATACCCAAGTACTGTCACTGTTATGTCTCTATATGTTAGCTCCTGCCCTGTTTGAAAATGCATGGAATGGTTGATGCTTACGAGCTAGAAGCAAAGGATGATATTACACATAGGAAAATCTTGTTTCATCCATCGCAGAAGGAGCGTCCTCGGGAAGTCGTTTTGCACAATGCATTAACAGGTACATCCATTCAAACAGTTTCTCATCCATATATTTGTTTGAAGAAGCTACCATCAAACATTCACTCCTCCTCATGAACATTATCAGGAAAAGTTTGCATAATTTGATTGACGCCATCTTCAATGTCGTCATCTGACTGCGAGGCATAGGATCTAAGAAGAATACTGTGTGGAGGCACGGTGCTCCTTATATAGACCGAAATGCCCTCTTTCTTAACATCAGGACGAAGGTCTATTTTTTTTAATTGTAATAAGATATTTCCAACTTGGACAATTTGATTAATATGGTTTGGAATATGTTTATGCAGGTATGGGTAAACAGTTGAAAACCTGGTGAAAATGTGGGAAATGGAGCTTCGTCACAAGACATGAGTTCATGACTTTAAAACAATTGATCCAGACAATAACTCACTTAAAGTAAATGGTAATCCTCACTCCCACCCTCCTTCACCTTCTTCTCTAAGTCATTTTGGCATTGAACTTCTTGATATACATTTCAGGTAGAGGTCCTATAAAAGTAATCTTTCACAGTGTGTCTCTAGTCAAACAAATCAGGTCTTTGGAGTATGAGACGCAGACCTAATGACATGTAAATTTGTGACAGTTATATCCATTTTTCCTTGGGTTCTTCCTTATTCTGCAAAAGAAAAATAGTAATGGAAAGCGACAAAATCCAAGGAATGAAACCAAGTGTAAAATGAATGAAGTGGGGCATGAATTTATAAAATATACAGGTTGCAAGTTTTGTGAGAATAAGTGTGGCCACATATGCAACTCCCTCCAATTGATCAGGGTGTGGAAGATTGATGATAAGGAACATAATGCTAGCCGTGGAAGTTTTGATATGTACACATAATTATAGCTGTGGGTATTGCAATTTACTGCTTTTGGAATAAAAAATCACCAAAAATAATATTACAATTCGAGCCACAAATCATTAATTAATTGTAGGTATTACAAATTGGAGACGACTTTTGGTCTTTGCTGCGAATTTTTAAAGCTCTTGACACTACCAAAACCATTGGCCATAGCACTTATTGGAGCCTTCAGCCCCAAACTTTCATCTGCCATGTTTTTCCCTCCTATTGTGACCTTCAAGTTCAGGCACTTGGGTGTCATGGAAGGTCCGTTGAAAGGCCATGCCCCACTAGTCAAATGGTGCAGTTCAATGGAATAGTCGCTACCAGGGTATAAATTTATAGTTTTTACGTTTAAATTTCTTATTCTTTTATGAAGTTTATTTTGATTATTTGTATATATTTTTTATTTTATAATGATTTTATGAAAAATAAATTTTTAATAGATTTTATGAATTCTACAATAATTTTACGTAATTATTTTTAAAAATAATTTTACGTTTTTTATTTGGAAAGCTTCTTACAATAGGTGTAGATAAATATATAACTACATCATCGCGAAACATAGTGTTATGGTAGGTTTTTACACGGATAGAAATCCCCCTTCCATCTTACATAGGCCAGAGAAACGAGAGGCTACGATCATTTTGGTTGACGATGCACATATATGGATCAACCTTACATGTGTCGGCCACTGAAATGAATGTCAAAAGGAATTAAAAGTTAGGACTGTGGTAACATATTCTCATTTGATTTCTATCTCTGAACCATATGTGAAGGAGGGAAAAACAGGGCACCTCTCAGCAATGGTGGACATGTTCGGTGGCCCGTTCTCTATCGTCATCTTAAACAGGTGACTATGCTCATCCCTGCTCTGCCATTAGAAATGACCTAAAAATAAAACATTTCTTCTCTAGGGCTTCAATCAATGTTTTAGTTTATAGGGAATGCAATTTTTGGATAGGTGCTTTCAGTTGTCTCTCTCTGTAGTTTCCGCTCCTTACCTGCGTGATTATTTGAAGGCTGAGCCTGTGTGTGGTTTTGTGCATAATATCAGTCGTGGAAATATTGTCTCTTAGCAATTTGCAAGCTATAAAGGTAAGTTTATTTTGAAGAATATATAAAAAAAATCAAGTTTGGTGCTCACTGGGCTGAGGACTAAGCGAGTTTTTAGGAGGCTCGTAGATTCCAAAGTTGAAACAATAAGTTACCTCAGGTACCTATAATGTTCTATGCAAATTAAAATATTTTTCTTTAAATCTGACAGTTGCTGTGGAGTGCAATATTTGAAGAAAACTTTATGGTCTGTTACCAAGATGGTGGCGAAAGATAGAAGAAACTTTCATTTATCCCTCAAGTCGCCAATTGTTTTACAGAACAATTCACAGGATGAGTTTATTGTTATGGTTGCTAGATTTTTTTAATCTTGTTTTTCTACTTTTCGTCTTCAGGATGTTTTTCCTGCCTCTTTTTTCATATGGTGGTTAAATTTCATCCGTTGAACATCACTGCTTAGTAAGCTTCTTTAAAGCTAAAGCTTTTTGGAATTTTAGATATCAGGTAATTAATTTTCAAATTATTGTTCTACTCCATGTGTGGAGTCTTGGTTAAATCTTTATAAATGAAAGTGAATTTGGAAATGCTTACTAAGATGATGAGATTCTATTAATGGAAAATAATATACCGAATTTTAGACGATGGAAAAGATGTGAAAGCTCTTTATGTGATAATTTGAAAGAACCTTGCATTATCTGCCTTTACTTTAGGTGCCGAAACTACTTAGACGCCTAATAGAAACGTCCCAAAAACAACACACCCATTTGTGGGGTGTTTTAGGAAGGCATACAAGCATTAGTGCAGGCATTTGGGCGTTTTCAATGCTTGAAAAAAATTAAAAAAATCTACAACGAAAAGAAACACTAAAATTAAACTAAACTACCATAAACTCCACCCCCTCACCATTCAAATCCAATCAAAAACATATCAAAAAGTGTATTTGATTTTAATGAATACCATGTATTATAAGTGTATCTTTTATGGACTAAAAAGGACTATTATGAATTTTTGTATGTATTTCTATTCTTTATAATTTATTGTATAGATGTTTTTGTATGTATTTCTATTCTTAATAATTTATTGTATAGATGTGTTTGTGTGGTTTTGTCTCCAAGGGTTCTTAGGAAATTGATATTTCAAGTTTTCTGATCTATTTTTGAATAATGTTGATATAACATAATTTGTTTAGAGGATTGCTTAAAGATTGACTTTTCAACTTTTTTTATCCATTTTTGTGTAGCGAAGATATAGATTAATAGTAACCAAGTTTTTTAGAGTGATTAGTGCACCTATAGTTCAAAATTTCAGATTCAACAAAAACTCAACAAAGAAAATTTGACTTGGGTTCATGTTCGTTGAAAAATCGCTTAAAGATTGACTTTTCAACTTTTTTGATCCATTTTTGTGTAGCGAAGATATAGATTAATAGTAACAAAGTTTTTTAGATCGATTGGTGCACCTATAGTTCAAAATTTCAGATTCAACAAAAACTCAACAGAGAAAATTTGAATTGGCTTCATGTTCGTTGAAAAATCGACAAAAATTTGAGAAATAAGTTATATATTCAATCATAATAACCTTAAATAACATGTAAAAATAAGTCATGTTCTGATCCGCCTCTGATCCGCCTCTGCCCGCGCCCCTGTGCGCGCCTCTACCCGCGCCTCTGTCCGCGCCCTCTCTGCTGCTCTCTCCGCTGCTATCTGTTGCTGCTCTTCCGCTGAAACATGGTTAAAAAAACCCCAAATTTCCCTGGCCACGTGTTTGGTGAAAACCCTAATACGGGTAGCAGCGTTGGAGAAAAATTACGCTCTGCAGAGAGTCGTGATCTCTCATGGATTAACCTAGCATTTGGTAAAGATACTCCCGCTGCTGAAAGAGTCAATGAAAAATCAGTGGAAGGTGGTGGTGCAGTCTACACTGATAGATCCGTGGCTACTGGTAAAAATCTGAATGGAAACAAGGAATTCAGGGGTCCTTCTCCCATGAAGTCACAGGCCTGAGGGTTTGGCAAAACCAGTTTTGGGTCATGCTCACGACATGGGGTCTCTATTGCTCCCCTCAACGGAGAAAATGTAGTCTGGCAGAGTGGCGGATCTGATTCGATTCCTGCACTCTTTCCTGGAGTGCTGAACCAGGGAGGTGGGAGGGATACAGTTAATGGGAGATCCAGTGGTCCCTCCTTCACCAATATACTATCTAAACAGTCAAAGAATACTGCAAAGACTACTATGAAGCTTGCTGAGAAAAATCCATGCATTACCTTCGGAGAGGAAGTCCTTGAAACAGAGTCTTTCTATCAAGAACATGCCTTAATCTGTAGATTCGCTGGACTTTGGCCTAGTTTACCAGTCCTACATGAATGGATCTCCAAGCACTGGATCCCGCTTCTAGGAGGAAGGTTAGATCTCTACCCTTGTGCTAAAGGTATCTTCATTGTTGCTTTCGAATCCATAGATGATAAGGTTATCATTTCTAATCAGCTTTGGCTCTGCCAGAAAAAATACCATATTTTAAAACCCTGGTTCCCATCTTTCAACCCTCTCACTGAATCTTTCTCACGCAAACCGATTTGGATCAGATTACCCCACCTTCCTCTGCAATTCTGGGATCATAAATGTCTGATAGCCATAGGCAATACATTGGGCAACATCATTAACATAGACTCCCAAACCTCTGAATTCACGCATACAACCTATGCAAGAATTCTTGTTGAGGTTGATACCTCTAAGGATCTTCCAGCTCATATTGAGCTAAAGGTGCAAAATTGAACTTGGACCCAACCTCTGGACTTCGAGGGCATACCTTTTAGATGTAGGAATTGTTTCTCTCTAGGAAATTCTGCTGTTAATTGTGAAATGATAAAACACAAAAAGGAGAACGCTAACTGGTGGAAAAATGCTCTCCCGGAACATTTGAGATTCGATCCTCTGAATATCCCTGTTCCTGAGAAGGAAGACATATTGGAGTCGGTCCCTGAAACTCCTTTGAACGAGCTCAAAAACCATGCAAATAAAGATTCATCTGGGGAGGAGACTCTACGTACCCAAAATTGTAGGGTACTGTACTCACAGAACAGTGTAACAAGTGCCCCAATGATGATACAGGTCTCCTCGCAAGGTGTTCGGGATCTGGAAAAGCCTTCGAAGTATGCGTTAACATCCCGCATGCCCCGCTTAGCCCCCGTGCCCTTTGTTTTCCTTTTTTTTCCCCTCTTTCCTTGGCCTCTTGACCTTCAGTGACGAAACCGCCGCCCTGCAGGGCGGCGGTCTCGTAACCGCCGCCCTGAACAGGGCGGCGGTCCTGTAACCGCCGCCCTACTCAGAGCAGTGGTCCTGTGCGCGTTTTCTAGAACGCTCTTTTGACGCGACCCACGTGAAATATCACATTTCACCAGATTTTCTTTGCCGACTTGAGCATGCATTTATGTTTTTGGTCCCCTGGAATAGTGTTTTTCCTTTGTTTATTGTTTAGGAGTTCAATTTGGTTTTGGTTCTTGGGTGTTTGAATTCCTATAAATGCATGGTTTGTGCACATGCAAATGGTCTGGAGTTTTGGTCTGAAGCTTGACTGGATTTTGAAGTTTGATCTTTTCTCTCATTCCCTCATTTTTAGTGTTTTAGTTAGTTAGCTTGTTTAGAAGCCATAACTTGAATTCACTTGCATCTTTTGTTAAAATTTCCCAACTGTTGGTAAGCCACAGACCCATCTTGTGCAGGCAGTGTTGTCATTCCATCCAATCCAGTTAGAAGCTTGCCTCTGAATTTCTCTTTACTGTAGATTTACTTTCATTGTGTCTTGGAGTTCTTAGTTTAATTCATTATTTGCCTGGTTAGCTTTATTCAGCTGTTGGTAAGCCACATATCCAACTTGTGCAAACAGTGTTGTTGTTTTATCCAAACCATTGGAACAGGATAGCTTAGGAAGCCATTAAAGTTGCAGGTCTTGCTCTTCGTATAGGATAGTTACAGGTTCTGGTCGCTTCATGTTGCATGACTTGCAGTAAAATCCCGCTAGGAATCGCATAAGCCAAGCTCTGTACTCTTGCGCTATCCCTCTCCTACTCGCATTCTCGGTCTGCATTCTGAGTTGTCCTTATCCCAAAATCTACTCCTATCGGTGCTAGCATCACACGCTTTTCTGGACCCACGTGAACACGAAAGAATGAAGAGACCATACTGAGGGGACGAGATCACACGCACACCATCGGATTCGCCACTGTTCTGTGGAATCCAATTTTTAAATTTCAAAGTTCTAGTCAGAATCATATCAAATAGAGTAGTTAATCGCTTTATTTCATTTCATTCTATTCTCGATATTGCCAGGGAAGCTGTGGGGATTGATAGTTTTTGAGAAACTATGATTCACTCCTCACTTCTGAGGTAGGATCGAGAGTCTTGCAGATAGATTAGACGAGCTATTTTATTTATTTAGAATTCTATCAAATCGCACAGGCAAATAACTACACTCGGTTATCTTGTTTGTTTTAATTACTGTTTAGTTATTATTTCTAGATACGTTTAAAATAGTTTGCTTTCCTTAAAATTGTTAAATATTTCATAGAAGAATGAAAGTTATATGCAGTTAGATTTATTTCACGTAGTTAGAATTTGTTTCATTACAGTTAGATCGCATTTTGTTTCGTATGACAATCACGGGACCTCAAGAGCCCAGGGAATATATATTTGATCCAATTGTGCCTCAACCAAACCTCGTCACAGCGATAGTTGACATAGACCAAAATCTCAGGATACAAGTATTCCAAACAACCACAGATTTACAACTGATCAGTTCACAATTAAGAGGATTAAACATAGAAGACGACCAAGCACATGCGTTTTGGTCAAGTCAGCCAAACTACAGATTACCCTAGAAAACATCCACATGACTGTAGAAGGGCTCGAAAGAGAACAAACATTTGGGTGTGATCCTTTAGTTCCACTGCCAGACGCTGGAGACACCCTCGTAGATATAGATACCAGTTTAAGAATCCAGGTTGCAAGAACGCCTGTAAGGTATTCTAAGAAGATTGCACAACTGTTGGTTCTAAACATAGAAGCTGAGAAAGCATACGATTACTGGATACTAGGGATTACAACTTGATCTCGCGTATGACCATAACAGGACCGCAACAACCGAGAGTCTATGGTTGTGATCCACAGATCCCACAGCCCAATGAGTCCACAGGTCAATCCGATATAGACGCTAGCCTACGTACCTTGATATTTAGGTCCACTCCACTTCCACCTATCATCATCGAACAACTTTCCTTACTAAATATAGCGGCTAACGAAGCTAGGGAATTATGGACTAGGCCAGAAAATCGTCCATAGAATCGATTGTATTCATCATCCACTATATGACCTTATCAGGAGATATACACGAAACAATCCCAGGTCATTTTCCACGTATTCTGCAACCCATAGATCGAATCATGCCAGAGCTCGATATTGATTGGAGCCTTCGAGCAGTCATCCTCGCTGATCGATCTATCACACCAGTCCAAGTTAGAAGGGCCTTCTCTGCCTTAGATTCGCAAATTCCACTAGTGCGTGTCGAAGACATTAGACTGCCTAACTAGTTTGTCTGCATATTCTACCCCCCCCACCGGCTGTCTCGGCACGACCTCGAGAGGTCGGGTACGCGGAAGAGTCACTTATAGATTCTCACGCTCGCCTGTCGCTTTTCCGGTGTACAAAATTGGTGAACCTGACGTGAAGCAAACAACTGTTTCACTTTCTGCGTTTTTATAAAACCAATTTCGCTTCTTCCCATTATTCTGCGGGTATTCATATACCCCCCGAATATGTCGGGATTTGATCCATACGGCAGACCCCTCCTGGGTCTTGAGGCATACTACACCCAACAGAATAGGCAATCATCACCCT
Organism: Taxus chinensis; assembly: GCA_019776745.2. Classification (NCBI taxonomy): domain Eukaryota; kingdom Viridiplantae; phylum Streptophyta; class Pinopsida; order Cupressales; family Taxaceae; genus Taxus; species Taxus chinensis. The sequence goes on from CM034155.1 coordinate 544,506,210, forward strand.
CGCTCTCAGTATGGGGCGACAACTATTCAACTAGTCAGTTGTCAACGCAAACTCCAAGGACTAGATATAGCTCGTCCTTCCAAGCAGAGGGGTTGGAACAACTCGCTCAAACACAAACAGAGCCTTCAGGATCAAATAATATGACATTCACTGGAGAATCTGTTTCATCCCCTCAGGTGCTACTAAGACCAAACGTTAGTAGACAATCAGACCCATACTTACTTCTAGATGACGAATACTCAACACGTTATTCTCAAAATGAACAACGCTCTCAAGGTATGTACCCACATATAGGAGGTTTGCAAATACATCCCGAGTTCTCTCCTCAAGAAAATACCTCTATGCCATCACGTATAGAAAATACTCTCAGAGATGCTTGGCAAGATAACGATCAGTTCATAGCAGGATATCACATACCTCCGCAAAATCATAGTATACAACAAACGCCACCAAGGCAGAATATCGTGACTTCACCAAACGAGGTCATTTCAACTCTGATAAAAAAGGTTAGAGGATTAGAACTTTCTCAAGCAAGTCAAAATTCAAAATTTATACAAACAGGGAGTTCCAATCCTTCGCACCATCCTAGCCAAGTAGATCTCCTCACAGGAGTAGGCACATTAGGCATGACTCCTCAGTATTCACAACAAATGCCAACTAGGCCCACTATCGCTGGCACTGTTCCTCCAGCTCTAGTACAGAGCAATCCATTCCTGGATAGTGTCCCTTCATACTTAAACATGTACTCCAAATCGCCACAAGGGGATATGTTCTCCTCTCCCGGCACGTTTGCCCAAACACAAGGGTTGCATTATGCCCCTACCAACGCGTACGTTACGCCATATCAACAACCCGTTCCGCCCCCCCCCCCCCCCCCCTCAACAGACACCGTCAATGGTTGAAACATATGCGATAGGGACTTATTCAGAATACCTAAAGGAACCCTTAGATTTCACCATACGAAGCGTCATGCTTCCAAGACCTCTCCCTGATTTTCCCAAATACAAAGGAGAGGGAGATCCGAATGCGCATATCAAAGCTTACGCTACAGCCATTTGGGAATTACTCCCATGGGATGGGGTTGTTGCTAAAATATTCCCCAAAACGCTGGAAGGTATTGCTCTCGATTGGTATTACAGAATACTTGAAGCTTCCATACATTCATTCAAACAACTTGTGTCTGAGTTCATCAAAGCCTTCGACATGAACAAACTGTTAAGAACGGGAATCAGGGAGTTCTTACACATCAAGCAAGAACATAGCGAATCTGTCACCCATTTCATCCAAAGGTGGCGTACAGTCCTTTATTCCTCGGCAAGCGCCCCAAATATGGATCAGATGGAACTATGCGATTTATTCCTTCATTCTCTTAGTAGAGAAGTGAAGGAAGAAGTCCAGAAGTTCCCACTAAAAACTTATGACGAAGTACTTGAGAGCACTCTGCGAATAGATCAGGCGGCAATAGATAGTGGTCGTAAGACATATGGAGCAAACGGTAGGTTGATTACCTCTAACCAAAATACTACGACTTACCCCACAAATGTCAATCAAGGACCTAAAATCCTTAACAAAAATCGGGGTGTAACAACAGACGGAGTAACCGACCAGCCTAAAAAGGTAAATATAGTCAGTACTCCATCACAAATAAACAACCAAAGAAACAATAACTTTACCCCGACAATCAACGCAGTGGATTTTAATCATCCGCAACAACAACAGCAACAACGGCGTAATCCCATACAAGGGGCGGGTCAAAATCCATTTGGTTACCAAAACCAAAGCCAGAAACAAAAAATGCAGAATTTTAATCCTAATAGGCAACAGTCTGATCAAAATTTTAGGCCACAATACAAACCAAATCAACAAAACACGAATTACAATCCCAATTCTTATTGTGGCTTCCACAAAATTCGGGGTCATGACACTAGAACGTGTCGTGACTACAACAAATTTATGCAACGCTTGCCAAATGAACAAAAACAAGTTTTTATGGATATGTTCTTAGCAGATCCTACGTCACCAACGGCAAGTACCTTCGCAGGGGCAGTTTCCCCTCAGAATGCTCCTCTCAAGATCTTTAACGATCCACTTTCAAATCATGATAATAACAGACTGAATTCAACTGGAACAAATAAGGGTCCAATGCCAGGAAATAACAATCATGAGGCCTCGAATCCATTAGTTGCGCCGCAACTAGGAAGTCAACCACGACCTAAGGTAGTTGGATTGGTAGAGTTAGACTCGGAATTACCCATTGAAGCTATAACAAAGACACGAGAATATTTTTCTCAACCAAGTCCAAGCCACTTGCCAGAAACAGATAACATCCAGAAAACCGTAGTAAAACCTGTGGGTGCTTACGATTTAATTAATGATCTAACAAAAACCTTTTCGCATATTTCGTTCCTTGACTTGCTAAAAAACTCCCCTGCCCACAGGGCTGCTCTTTTAGAAGCGTTAGGTTTAGGTCATTTAATTGGTATCACTCCGCCACCTGAAACACAGGTAAATCATATAGAATTTGATGTTCATCCTCCGGGACAAGCAGATAGAGATGTCGAATTCATATTCGAAATAAGTAAAATGCCTACAGATGCTGAGATCGCTCGCCGAGGTGATCCAGCCTTACACCTACAAGTATGGGTTTATAATAATTACGTAAAACGGGCAATGGTTGACGATGGGGCTGCGGTTAACATAGTCCCCTTCTCTTTCCTCCAAAAATTGGGATATGGTGAAACAAATTGTTCCACCACTCAAAATACATTAAGAGGCTATGATAGCCTTAAAGCCACTTTAATAGGAACTATAATACTACCGATCACCTTAGGACCCAAAACAATCCTGACTGAGTTTTATATTATAGATCGGGAAACTAACTATAATATGATCCTCGGCCGACCATGGATACACCGCATGAAGGCAATCCCTTCTACGTTATTTCAAGAAGTAAGATTCTTGCATCTAGGAAAGGTATTTGTAGCCAAAGGTGATCCAAAGCCGTTTGATGTACACTTAGCTGATTTAAAGAAAAGACCAGGTGTACACTCGGAATTTGAACTTCCAACAAACCAACTCAACAAACCTACTGACTCAAAGCCAAAGGAAAAGTTGGTACCTACAACGGACCTTGAAACCATCGGCATAGCCAAAATAACCCCAATCCCTGACGGTAAAGTTAAAGAAACCGTATCATTAGGGACTACTGCAAAAATCGTTGAATTAATAAACAAGACTTACCAATGTTCTTACCATTTGATTCAGTAGGCATAGGATATTCCCTAGGGGTTGGCTCTCTTCCAGCAGAAGATATTTGCATGGTCGAAGTAGAATACGTAAACACAATGAATATCCCAACCTCTATATTCCCAGCTAAATATTGGACTCTCCATTTTGATGGGGCTAGGTGCCGTTATGGAGCAGGGGCAGGTATAATTCTTACTTCACCAGAAGAAAAGGTCCTACCATTTGCTTTTAAACTCAATTTCGAATGCACAAACAATAGCACTGAATACGAAGCTCTCCTCCTTGGTCTCACCTTAGCCAAAAGAATTGGTGTTGATAATATCAGAGTTTTAGGAGACTCACAATTAGTAGCAAACCAAGTTTCAGAGGTATATGAAACTAAAGCCGAGCACTTGCAACTTTACAAAAACGCTGTTTTAGATTTGAGTAAAGCATTCAACTTCATATCTATTGAAGAAATTCCTCGAGAGAAAAATCTCCTCGCAGACTCAATAGCAACTTCGGCGTCACGTTTTACTCCCAGCAATGAATTAGAAGATGCTCACTTCACATTGTCCATTCGTGACGAGCCGTTGATAAAAACAATGACAAATCCCCTTTCAAGTGAAAGTGAATCTACCGCCCCAAACCATATCGATAATGATATGTCCACTTTGCAATACTTAAACGCCTATGCAGCATTGCATCTTTCCTATCCTATGCCGGATTTGTCCTTAAATCCACATTCCTCTTCCTGCTTCGGAAATCCCATGATGAGTTTTTCCTCACAAAAAGAACCCGGCACATACACGGTGGAAGATGGGGATGATTTGGATTTACCCCCAGCACCGCCTGAGTTTGAAGAGGGTAACGCCTCTTTGATCGAAGAAACGATCGATGTCAACATCGGAACGGAAGACGAGCCGAGAATTTTAAAACTAGGATCTTCGTTAACACCAGAAGAGGTGGAAATACATACGAAAATCCTCAAAGAGCATCAGAAGGCATTTGCATTTAATTATAAAGAAATGACAGGAGTTGCACCCCATGTTGCAGTACACAACCTCATCACTAAATCAGATGCAAATCCAATTAAGCAAAAATCAAGACCTATGAAACCCAAAGTAGCTCTCATGGTAAAAGAGGAAGTGATAAAACTCCTTCAAGTAGGATTCATCAAGCCAGTTGACTACTCCCAATGGGTATCTAACATCGTTCATGTTCTCAAGAAAAATGGAAAGATACGCATCTGCATAGATTTCCGGGACATTAACAAAGCATGTCCTAAGGATGACTTCCCATTGCCATCTATTGATGTCATTGTTGATGCAACAGCTGGGTTTGAGCTTTTGTCTCTCATGGATGGATTCTCGGGATATAGTCAAATCAGAATATCTGAGCAAGATCAAGCTAAAACTACGTTTACAACTCCTTGGGGAACCTATTGCTATGCTGTTATGCCATTCGGTCTCAAAAACGCCGGTGCTACGTACCAGCGGGCCATGACATACATATTTCACGATCTAATTCATAAAATTGTGGAATCCTACGTAGATGACTTGTTAGCTAAGGCCAAGAAGCGCTGTGACCATCCAGAAATACTACGCGTCATTCTTTCACGCCTAATAGAATACGGAGTCACGCTAAACCCAAAGAAATGCGTCTTTGGTGTAACAGGAGGAAAACTCCTAGGTTACATCATATCGTCACGGGGAATAGATGTTGACCCAACCAAAATTCGGGCTGTCCTCGAAATGGTTCCACCTTCGGACGAATCTGGAATCAGGTCATTTCTCTGAAAGCTGGGTGCAATTCAGAGATTCATCCCAGACTTGAGCTTCGTTATTCATCCAATTAACAATCTACTCAAGAAAGACTATAGCATTAGTTGGACCAAAGATTGCGATGAAGCTTTTGATGCAGTTAAGCGTTTCTTGTTGTCACCACCTACGCTAATGCCACCTAAGCTAGACCGCCCATTGATTTGGTACTCATGAGCTACCCAATGTCTCGTTAGCTTGCATGCTGGCCCAAGAAGACGATGACAAAAGAGACGTGCTATTTATTTCATTAGCCGAACACTACTCGACTATGAAACACGTTATACACAAGCAGAATGAGAATGCCTCGCCATAGTCTTCGCAACCCAAACGCCTAAGACACTATATGCTAAATCAAGAGACAAGGGTCGTGGTAAAAACCGACCACTTACGAACTTTCCTCACACAAGGGTCTTTGTCTAAAAAGGCTGGGCATTTTATAACGTTAATGGGAGAGTTCGAATTAACTTTTGTAAATCAGAAATCAGTTAAAGGACAAATCATTGCGGATTGGTTAGCTGATAATCCATTAGATGGAGGCGATCTAGTAGATTTGGATTTTCTAGATGAGTGCGTATACTACGTCGAAACCCGACCCGCAATCTCTGAGTTCCCATGGAACGTTGATATCATTAGCTATATCATGGACCATAGGTATCTAGAAGGAGCTACACCGCAACAAAGAAGGCGATTACGCATTATCGTAGCTAAGTACGTTATTATAGAGCAAGTTCTCTATCGAAATGCGTTCGATGGAATGCTCTTAAGATGTGTCGACACAGAAGAATCCAAGAAGATTCTCTATGAATCTCACAGCGGAGTATGTGGAGGCCACTTCGGCGGCCACGCCACCGCTCGAAAAATACATCGAATGGGCTATTTCTAGCCCACGCTAGAACATGACACATTAGAGTTTGTACGCAGGTGTCATAAATGTCAAGAGTTCTCTCATGAGATCCACATGCCAGCACAAGCTTTGCAACCAATCGCTACTCCGTGGCCCTTTTCTACATGGGGCCTGGACTTGATAGGGAAGTTCTCTCCCTCATCCACAGACGGGCATAACTTTATAATCACGGCCACTGAATATTTCACCAAATGGGTAGAGGCTATGCCTCTTACAACTGTACCTGGTTCTGTAATCGCTAAGTTCATTTTGAACCAAATCATTTGCAGGTACGGTATCCCGCAAATCATTATCTCTGATAATGGAACTTCTTTTAAGAATGAAGAAGTTCGTGAGCTATGCAGCAAATTTAAAATTAGCCATCATACTGCTTCCGTGTACTATCCCCAAGCCAATGGGCAGGCTGAAGCAACGAACAAAAAACTGAAAGCCATTCTCCTTAAAACGGTAAAATAAAACAAACGAGATTGGCATTTAAAGTTATATCCGGCCTTATGGGCCCACCGAACCTCAATAAGAACACCAATAGGAGCAACTCCTTTCTCGCTGGTATTTGGGTCAGAAGCAGTTCTCCCACTCGAGGTTGAAATACCCAGCCTCCGCATTTCACTACAAGGGATTCTGGATGAAGACGCTTACAAAGAAGCACGTCTTTCCCAACTAGAAAGCCTAGATGAAATTAGGTTAGACGCCGAACAATGACATAAATTCTATGCCGACCGGATGTGCCGGCAATATAACAAGAAATTCTATGAACGTGATATATATGAAGGCGACCTAGTTCTAAGGTTAGACAGCCAGATTGACAAGAAGACCGGCGAAGGAAGGAAATTCCGGCCCAAATGGTTGGGCCCATATCGAGTCATGAAGGACTACGGAAATGGAGCATACCTCTTATGCACGCTAGAAGGTGAGGAGTTTGGCGAAACAGTCAATTCCCTCCACCTCAAACGTTTCTATGCATAAGCAGCTAACGCTACTTATATAACTATCTACATTGCATTTTCATATAGATTAGGATCATTTTGTCCACTTGTTCTTACACAAATTGTGATCAAGGAATCTATTCTCAAAACAATTTATTACAAACTCGTGATGTTTCTGGCATAAAGTTCTTTAATCATACCTCTCCATCTTCGATATCATCAAGTCATCTTGGAATCTTTTATCAAATAAAATCAAACATGACGAAGTCCTAACAGTAACCATACCAAGATCTGCAAGTTTGTTCTCGCTTTGATTCCTTCTTAGGATAGGTGTCTTGCCTATGGTCTGTTCTAGAAGCTTCATGGTGTCACATCTATCCCATATACACATCTCTTTGGAAACAAGCTTATACTGACATTTTACTCAAAAAGACAAGTCAAAAAGTGATTAAACAAAAAAAATTATTTTTACACATTTCCTTGCCCCACCAACCTTCGGTGATGAGCTTGCGTCTCTTACTAGTGATGTAGGGTTGGGAAAGGATGGAAATGCCCTTACCCGCCTATGCCTTGCCCACAGTGATAAACCCACGCTTCTTACTAGTAGCATGGGGCAAAGTGTAGGGGGTCCTCTAGACAATGCAAACGTTAAAAGGTCATAAACAAACTATTCAAACTTTGAGTCAAAAACGAATGAATCAGATGTTCAAAATTCCAAGAGAGTTAAAAATCCTAAAAACCAGATTTTGTCTACTATGTGGCCATCTACGGGTCTAAGTCTGGATAAACCGCAAAGCAAGTTGCACCCAAAACTATGAAGTCATTCAGGTAGAGTAAGCTTGTAGTTTTCAATTTGGTTCCACCAAAGCTTCGCCTGTCTTTCATCACTATCATTTCACCATTTTTCATAACTTGCGCCCTTCTTGGCTCTTGGTGATGAGCCCTCGCATCTTACTGGTTGCATGGAGTTAGGAGCGGGGCAAGTTAATCTATTCATCATGCTGGTTATTTTCATCACTTTGCCAAAACAAACATGAGGTATCCAAATTACTTACAGAAGTTAAGATTCAAGATTACAGTATATCTACATTACCATGTATCAGCATCATGAAATACAAAAAGAAGATTAAGCAATTACATCATTTTTTCACCATTGCATACATTCTAGAAAGCATATAAACATACATCGTAGTATACACAAAGTAGTCGGAAATAGAAAGACAAACATGAGTGACAAATTTTGATCCAGAACAAATCATATATATAAATAATCAATGTTTGTATACAATGCCATCATGCACTAGGCATGGTCAAAACGCTCAAAGAGCCCGTAATATACAAAAAATCTATAAAATACATAGGAGCCAAGTGGTCTCTCAACCCCTACGCGATCCCGCCGAAGGTGCGCGCCCTCGCCTGGGACTCCGGCTACGCCGGCGCTCTGAATGAATGGAAGGCTCGGGGTCTCGAGGGGCAGCCGCGGTCTCGCCATGAGAGTGACTCCTCATAAGGCGCTCGGCTGTCCTATAGCCTGCCAACTCTGTACGTAGCGTCGACACCATCTTGGCCACGTGCCAAACGGGAGCGAAGACGTCGGTATGCCTGCCCGCTGCTGAGGGCTCCCCGGCATCTACGGATAGCTCCGCACGGGTCCTATCCATCGGGATCATCAGGGAGTCAGTGCATACCCTACGGATTAGATCCCGCCACTCGTCAACAGTCTCTGCAAACAAAGAAGAAAAACGAATTAGAAACTAGACAAGAGATTAAAAGATATAATATTGAAACACAAGGAGAGTTAGCAATTAAAAGCAAGTCCTAAAACAAATAAGCATTGAAAGGAAGAAAGGATAACTTACTCGGATCACCGGGCCTCCAAGATGGGTCACTAGGGCCAGCACCTGCCGCTGATGCCACTGCTGACTGAGGGGCTGCTCCCGTAGTAGGGGCAACATGACGTCCCACAACGGACTCATCCTCTCCACCATGGCCCTGAGGGAGTGGCTCCTCAGAAACTAGAGTCTCTCTCTCTGCACTCTGCTCCTCCCTCTCTGCCTGCATGATATCATGAGTGTCATACCACTCAGGATCACTGTCATCCGTTTGCTCCTCTGACCCTCCCTCTGTGGACTCCTCAGAATCAGAGTCAATGTCTATAGGGTCATTGCTGCTATGAGCAGGACTCGCAGTAATCCGAAGTAAGGGTGCCCGAGGCGCACCAGCTCTCCCTCTGGCCCGAACAATCCCCCTGGCTGCAATAGGAATACCAGGAGTGACCACTGTCCAACCACGGCCTCTAGGCCCCCCTCTAGCCTCCCAGACTGATCTGTAGACTGGTGCCACTGGAGGAAGCATGCCCACATATGGGAGGCCGAACTGCTAAGGAACCCTGTCGAAAGGATGTACCTCCACCCGTCCCACATGGTCAATAAGCTACCCTGTGGTGGAGCAAGAGATCAGTGTAAGGGTCTCCTCTCCCCATATACCAGCCATAAGCTGGTACGGTGTGGCCTCCATGTCTGTTATAGTAAGCGAGGCAACTGGCTGGTGAGGTGCTCTAAGCGCCGACATATCTGACCATCTGGCTGCCCTCACAGCCCCGGGATCTGCCACCTCAACGCCTCTGCCATAGGGAATGAAGCGCTCATACACCCAACTCATGACTAGAGCGGGGTGGCTCAAGGACTGTCCCTGTAGACGGACCACCCTGTATAAATCATGGTAGGTGGTCCCCAAAATGTCAGCGCCGCAGGCATATATCCGGCCATGCCCCTCTATCTGTGCAATGATGGGGGCCCAGCAGTATAGTAAGGTATCCCCTCCCTTGTCCCCGATCAGCCTCGAGGCAAGGATCCCCATGATGGCATATCGAAATACAAGGATGGGCAAAGAAGGAATGGATCTAACTCTCACTCCCTTCTTCGGCCCCGTGGAGATGGCTGCATCCCCCATATAACCTGCCCACTGTGCAATCTGTGCTCTGGACCCAGCTGTCTCCAGTGTGAGTCTCCTCCCGATGATCGGGACCCCCAAAATTACGATAGACATCCTTCAGAGTAATAGTCCACTCACTGCGGACCCCTAGACAGTCGGAAAGTGTTCCGATCTGCATCCCAATAAGAAAACAACTCACAAAGGATGTGACTCGAGGGTGCGACGTGAGGCACACGCGATATACGCAATATGTCGGCCCTCTGCAATGTGTCCTCCTCATCTGGTGAGAGGGTATCTATTACCCCGGGCAGCCAGTCGCACTCCCTCTCTCGACTCCATCTGATGTACTCCTCTCTCGCCTGCATACACCCAAAACACACAAAACAGAGCAAGTTAGTATCTAATCAATGTCGAGAGAGTCATAAAAGCGTGTAGAAATGATAAACATACAAGTGTAAGTCTCCAAAATTGGTTATTTTGCATTCTTTGCAAGACTGCCGCCCTGAGCAGGGGGGTGGTTTTGTAACCGCCGCCCTGTCCAGGGCGGCGGTCGCGGTCCGAAAACCCACGCGGGTTTTTAACTATAAAAACCCAAAAACAAGCAAAAAAGGACCATTGTAGTTAAAAACAAAGCCTACCCAGTAGGTGCCCCCCCTAGGTGGACCTTTTGAACCTATCATTTTCAAAAATACCCCCCCCCCATTGCAAAGAATTTGCCATTTCAAATTTAAAGGGGGAAAAATGCAAAATTAAAGAAAACCAACCTGTGATCTCGCGGGGTGGCGTTCCACACGTGGGGGCATGATCGCTATCTCGCTCCGAACGTTTTGACTCTATTCGCGCAAGAAACCGTCACCGTGGGTCCCAGAGCTCAAAACCGATCAAATCAACTCACACAAATGAATAGGAAAATGGGCCCACTTTCATATATATATCGTTCTGTTTCATTTTAAAATGGCTTTTTCGCAGGTTTGGAGCGCTGTTGGAGGTAAGTTTCTATCCCTGCACGAATGGTATGTCCTCCTTCCCTATTATCTTAGCGTTTATCTTCCAAGTTATTGCATCTATCTGCACTTGAGTTCTTTTTTCATTTTGCAGGTAGCAGGAATTTTGGGATGGCATCATTTCAACACACGGATGTATAAGGTATAACTTCTAACTCCCCATTTCGGGACTGCCATACTCAGACCCACCGTTTATTACGCCTTTTCATGGCTAAAACGCTTCTCCGAGGGGGCAATATGTACGTACCCAAAATTATAGGGTACTATACTGCCAGAACAGTGTAACAAGTGCCCCAATGATGATACAGGTCTCCTTGCAAGGTGTTCGGGATCCGAAAAAGCCTTCGGAGTATGCGTTAACATCCCGCATGCCCCGCTTAGCCCCCGTGCCCTTTGTTTTCCTTTTTTTTCCCCTCTTTCCTTGGCCTCTTGACCTTCAGTGACGAAACTGCCACCCTGCAGGGCGGCGGTCTCGTAACCGCCACCCTGAACAGGGCGGCGGTCCTGTAACCGCCGCCCTGCTTAGAGCGGCGGTCATGTGCGCGTTTTCCAGAATGCTCTTTTGACGCGACCCCGCGTGAAATATCACATTTCACCAGCTTTTCTTTGCCGACTTGAGCATGCATTTATGTTTTTGGTCCCCTGGAATAGTGTTTTTCCTTTGTTTATTGTTTAGGAGTTCAATTTGGTTTTGGTTCTTGGGTGTTTGAATTCCTATAAATGCATGGTTTGTGCACATGCAAATGGTCTGGAGTTTTGGTCTGAAGCTTGGCTGGCTTTTAAAGTTTGATATTTGCTCTCATTCCCTCATTTTTAGTGTTTTAGTTAGTTAGCTTGTTTAGAAGCCATAACTTGAATTCACTTGCATATTTTGTTAAAATTTCCCAGTTGTTGGTAAGCCACAGACCCATCTTGTGCAGGCAGTGTTGTCATTCCATCCAATCCAATTAGAAGCTTGCCTCTGAATTTCTCTTTGCTGTAGATTTACTTTCGTTGTGTGTTGGAGTTCTTAGTTTAATTCATTATTTGCCTGGTTAGCTTTATTCAGCTGTTGGTAAGCCACATATCCAACTTGTGCAAACAGTGTTGTTTTATCCAAACCATTGGAACAGGATAGCTTAGGAAGCCATTAAAGTTGCAGGTCTTGCTCTTCGTATAGGATAGTTACAGGTTCTGGTCGCTTCATGTTGCATGACTTGCAGTAAAATCCCACTAGGAATCGCATAAGCCAAGCTCTGTACTCTTGCGCTATCCCTCTCCTACTCGCATTCTCGGTCTGCATTCTGAGCTGTCCTTATCCCAAAATCTACTCCTATCGGTGCTAGCATCACACGCTTTTCTGGACCCCACGTGAACACGAAAGAATGAAGAGACCATACTGAGGGGACGAGATCACACGCACACCATTGGATTCGCCACTGTTCTGCGGAATCCAATTTTTAAATTTCAAAGTTCTAGTCAGAATCATATCAAATAGAGTAGTTAATCGCTTTATTTCATTTCATTCTATTCTCGATATTGCCAGGGAAGCTGTGGGGATTGATAGTTTTTGAGAAACTATGATTCACTCCCTCACTTCTGAGGTAGGATCGAGAGTCTTGCAGATAGATTAGACGAGCTATTTTACTTATTTAGAATTCTATCAAATCGCACAGGCAAATAACTACACTCGGTTATCTTGTTTGTTTTAATTACTGTTTAGTTATTATTTCTAGATACGTTTAAAATAGTTTGCTTTCCTTAAAATTGTTAAATATTTCATAGAAGAATGAAAGTTATATGCAGTTAGATTTTATTTCACGTAGTTAGAATTTGTTTCATTACAGTTAGATCGCATTTTGTTTCGTATGACAATCACGGGACCTCAAGAGCCCAGGGAATATATATTTGAGCCAATCGTGCCTCAACCAAACCTCGTCACAGCGATAGTTGACATAGACCAAAATCTCAGGATACAAGTATTCCAAACAACCACAGATTTACAACTGATCAGTTCACAGTTAAGAGGATTAAACATAGAAGACGACCAAGCACATGTGTTTTGGTCAAGTCAGCCAAACTACAGATTACCCTAGAAAACATCCACATGACTGTAGAAGGGCTCGAAAGAGAACAAACATTCGGGTGTGATCCTTTAGTTCCACAGCCAGACGCTGGAGACATCCTCGTAGATATAGATACCAGTTTAAGAATCCAGGTTGCAAGAACGCCTGTAAGGTATTCTGAGAAGATTGCACAACTGTTGGTTCTAAACATAGAAGCTGAGAAAGCATACGATTACTGGATACTAGGGATTAGGACTTGATCTTGCGTATGACCATAACAGGACCGCAACAACCGAGAGTCTATGGTTGTGATCCACAGATCCCACAGCCCAATGAGTCCACAGGTCAATCCAATATAGACGCTAGCCTACGTACCTTGATATTTAGGTCCACTCCACTTCCACCTATCATCATCGAACAACTGTCCTTACTAAATATAGCGGCTAACGAAACTAGGGAATTCTGGACTAGGCTAGAAAATCGTCCATAGAATCGATTGTATTCATCATCCACTATATGACCTTATCAGGAGATATACACGAAACAATCCCAGGTCATTTTCCACGTATTCCGCAACCCATAGATCGAATCACGCCAGAGCTCGATATTGATTGGAGCCTTTGAGCAGTCATCCTCACTGATCGATCTATCACACCAGTCCAAGTTAGAAGGGCCTTCTCTGCCTTAGATTCGCAAATTCGACTAGTGCGTGTCAAAGACATTAGACTGCCTAACTAGTTTGTCTGCATATTCTACCCCCCACCGGCTGTCTCGGCACGACCTCGAGAGGTCGGGTACGCGGAAGAGTCACTTGTAGATTCTCATGCTCGCCTGTCGCTTTTCCGGCGTACAGAGACATAGAGCATCGGAATTACTGAAACAAGAAAGTTCACAGCGGATAAGGAGAATATTCCTAGATCTCATTGCTCATACAATAATTTTCAACCAATTAAGGATTCTGAAGTTCTCATTCCTTGACACAAATCTATGGATGAATGGATTACAGTTCGTAACAAGAAGAAAACTGCTCGAATTGAAAATAGTAGTAGTTAATTGGAAACAATAGTAGAATGGTTGTTGGTCTTTTATGTAGCTGTAGGGCAGTTGTTCTGTGGTTTAGGTGTTGTTTAGTTGTTTTTTAGTTGTTTTTCATCTGTTGGTTTGCTGGTTACTGGTTCTCTTGGTAGATTATTTTCTGCCATTGGGCTTATTGTTCATATCTGGATCTTGATCCTCTTTTGGGTATGTTACTTTGGCTATATCTGGCTTTTGAGTCATGTTGTACAAGGGTATAGTCCCTTTCAAAAAACTATTTGCCAATAATAATAATAAAAAACATGTAAAATATTGTCAAAACATAAGAAATGAACTTCAAGAACACAAGACTATTTTCTGTTAGATTTATGGAAAAAATTAGAGTGCATATCATATTATCATATGACGATTTATTATCATCACTGAAAATTAATAATCACACAAAAAATTAACATTTTCTTCCCCTTCTCCATCTCCATCAAATTGAAAGTGGATGGTAAACCATTCTCATGATAAAAACCATCATCAAGTATGTCATCCCCCATCACTCTTGCTACATTAAATGTTTTTTCTACTCTCTCCATTTTGTGACCTCCCCATTGGTAAACATGGGCTCCAAATTGGTGGAAATCTAGTCAAAATATGGGTCAATGTCATCCAAGTCAGTTGTGCCAGTAGGTTCCTTGCCCTACACTTATTTGATGTGAAGGCAAAAATTTAATTGTGCAAAGACAAGGTTATTGACACACTCTTTCATCAACTTGTTGTGCTTCTTGGTGTAAATGGTCTCAAACAAGTTTCAAATTTTAATTGCACTCATGCCAAAAAATGCTACAAAATGACACAAGACACAGATGATTAGCCTTTGAAGAGTTATGTTGAGCACCATAAGATTCCCATAAAAAATCTACAAATAGGGTAGTTATAATTTGTAAGTAAACTAAAATTGCATTTATAAAGAAGTATATGACTAAATGACCCTAATTCTGTCACATGGATGTTGGGTTATTCTCTATCAAATGCATAAAGCCTACGAAAAAATATTTCTTTGCACCCTTGTAAACTTGCAAGCTTCAACTCATCTCAAATTTCATCTTTAAGAAATTTGTGAGACGTCATCAAATTGCATCACCTTCCTTCCTCTCGCCCCTCTTATTCCATGTTGGTCATTACCTCTCTGGCTGCTCTGTTACTTTTCATCTCGAAACTTTTATCTCCTTAATGCTTTCAACAAATTCCTCCCACACTTGTTCTACCACCTACATTTACAATTCTCCTTTATTATATGTTTCAGTTTCCTTCTTCATACTCCCTTCTTTTACTTTCGGCGTTTTCATCGCACATTTCACGTGCGATTGCTAGTATTAAGCAATGAGAGGCACCTAATTTCCTTCCAACACCTATACAAATGGATACAAACTTTCTCCAAAGAGGTCTTTTTTAGTGTGTACACTTATATGACCCACTATGAACTTAGTCACAAGGGTGCACTGCACATGAGCCCTACAAGTAGAAAATTGAAAATGCAGGTCAGGAACCAACATGGAAATGGCTTTAAAATAAATATAAAAGTGTATTGGAGAATAAAAGTCGGTCATTGATGTAGACCCAACTTTTGGTCTTTGTCTTTTGGTTAATAATTCATATGGATAGATGAGAATCTGAAGTTAACTTTTGATAATTTAAAAAAAAAAAGTTGGTTTAATCTTTTGGTTAAGGTTTTGTATCCACATGTTCAATTTCATTTCTTTTTTAAGGAGAAAGTTTATAGGTTTTTATGGTATGGACCAGAGTCTCATCTTTTGCTTAAACGATCCATATCAACAACTAGAGGTCTCAAAGTCTTTCGGGGAAGCTTATCTCTTACAGACTATACCTCTTTTATTTCAATGTTGCCATAGCTCACAGAGGTTACAACGTGATCTCTTTTCTGCCACTTACCATCTGTGGACACCAATTTATAGTTATCACTCCTGCACATCCTCGAATTGTAATATGTCTTCCACTGGATCGGCTGCTCCATCCTCTTCTACTTATGATCTCATCGATTCAATTCTATATTCTCGGGAGGATGCGCAAGATTTCAATCTAGAGCAACTAGTCCACAATATTGACAGTGTTCTTGTTCATTATAACTCAAAAGTAGAAAACATGTCCATCTTTCTAGGATTCCTATGTTTGCTTGAGTCAAGGATGTTTTTTGAACAACATGGTTGATTTTTTGTTGCAGGGGAAAATAAATCCATCTCATGGGAGACTGGCTTCTGTGGCATCTGGCCTTCCCTCTGCAAGAGATGTATCCGATTTCTCTGAAGGCGTGTCAAAGAATGTCAAAATAATTTCTAACCAGGTTTGTTCCTGCAACAACACATGCCCGATTTTATAGAATAATGATTTTAATGAGCAGAGCTTTGAATTTTGTGTTTTTCTTGGAAAAGGGTATCAATATATCTATTAAGATCAAACCATAAATTATATCTAGATGTTAGTTAAAATAAAACGTTAATTGTGATTCTTAATACTGCTGTTGATTGTGAAGTTAATTGCCATTTATGAAGCAGATATCAGCTTCGTCCGGAGATGAACATGGGACAGCAGTAGCAGTGTTGACTGCCATTGGAAATGTTCATTGGGTTGGAGTGGGTTTCTTGGGGTGGCAGCAGTTTTAGAAAGGCTGGATACAATTGAATCTAACAGGAAGGAACGTTTGAAGCTTCTTAAGTCTATGAATAATTTGTGCAAAATAATCATGCAGCTCAAGCTTCTTCCACATTTAAAAAATGAGATGCAGACAAAGATAAAAGAATCTATACATTTGATAGTGGAAGGAGCAATACTGTGTTGTTTTCAAAAGAAAAGAAAAGTTACTTAGAAGGTAAGCCACACAACAGATTTCCCTTGTAAATTAGTCCAGGCTTGTTCAAATTATAAGTAGACCAAGTAAAATATTTCTGTTTTGAGTCTGCTTCCTTCAAAGTGTAATAATGAATGAAATTCTTCTAGATTCAACTGTGTAAGATTGATTTTGTCCAGGGTTAAAAATTATTCTATTTTTCTTTCTATCCTATGTATTAATTAATAAGAATTTAATATACGAAATCAATATATCCTGCCCAGATATTAAACCCGATCACAGAAAAATTGTAGATTACATTGTATAGACTTCCTCCAAACATATGATAAAGAAGATTGCCATCGTTGTTGTGGTCACCAGGATGACTGCCAAAAGAAGCCAATCAAATACAAAATCCTTACCTACTTCGAGCACATCTCTTATTGTCATTACTATATATCAAAACTTAAGCTTGTCATATGCAGAATATGTGACATATTTGATAAATATCTTCTGTAGGTTGTACATGGCATCAAATGATAAACAAGCCCTCGATGAACTCAAATTTCAAGTGGATGAGATGCAGAAGACACTAAATGAACAAATGAATGTTTGTATTTTAGATAGTGTGCATAGCAGTACAGCATACAGCCCATCACAGGCTCCTTGCCTAAATGATGCAGGTAAATCATTTACTGTTGAGCTATTTGCTGATAGCAACTTATGATATAGTGTGACTTCTGATTTGTTTTTGTCAACTTCTTGAAAAGTTGGGATAGAGCAACAGATTTCTCAAGTCATTGAACTGCTTGATTGGGAAAATGATAAGTCGGCCGTAGCAGTTGTCATACATGGAATTGGAGGAGCAGGGAAAAACACTCTAGCTGATGCAATCTATTCATCTCTAAAAGCAAAACTCCATGGTTGGAAACTTTCCAAAGCTACTCTCGTGCAAAACTTAGAATTAGACCCCAAAATAGAGGATCTGCAATCCCAGATTATACAGGATTTGATAGGGGTGAAAAAAATTGTACGAGACTATCAGAGTGGACGGCATTACTTGAAAGACATAATCGAAAAAGAACTGTCTTTCTATATATTGACAACGTCCTATGGAGAGATCATCTGGAGAAGCTTCTACCTAAGGAGGTAATGAGTCCCAAAAAACTTCGGTTGCTTCTAACAGCTAGAAAAACCAATGTATTGGGAGTGGTTGAGGACTGCAGGATTAAACCTTGTACAATTCATCCAATGGAGCCCCCTTCTATTGATGCAGCCCTACAAGTCTTATGCAAAAAAATAGACAGAGGAAGGGACGTTAACTCAATATTGGATGAAAGACCTCAAGCCAAGGAAATAGCAAAGAAATGCAGTTGCTGTCCTCTGTTTTTGGAAGTGGTAGGAGCATATCTCCATAAACGGAAGAACAAAGATGAAGCTTATGAAAGAGTTGCCAATTGGCTTCAATGTGGGAGAGGTGTTTAGCAGCTACAAGAAAGAAAGTTTCGATGAGTCGAGGATTCTCTTTGCATATGAGGAGCTTCAACCAAGTGCTCAGGAAGCATTCCTTGACATATGCTCATTCTTCTTTGGTTGGGAGTGGGAAGAAGTTGCATGCATTGTCGGAGAGGAAGAACTAGAAAGCCTCGAAGAGGGAGCTCTGCTCAAAAGAATAGAGCTCGATGAAGGATATGATGTCAAACGAAAAGTAAACAGGATAAGTATTCATGATCTTATTCTAGCAGCTGGTCGCAATAAATCAAAAGACAACCGAACCATGAGTTTAGATTATTTCTCTGCAGTCCTGAATAATTAAGAGGTATGAAATATATTAATATTCAAACTGCAATTATGCAAGTTGTGTAAGAGTGTTATATTTTCAATTGTGTCATCATGGCCTCCTTGAATTTCAACAGGTTCTGCCTCAAATAAAAGGAGTTTGGTTGGGATGGAATAGGAAGTCATTTCATGTATCAGCAGAAAAGTTAGACAGAATGTGTGGTTCATTACGAGTATTTGCAATTGGAGACTCAATAATTGTAAAAGGAAAATGCCACCAACAATTTAATGAGCTGAGGTTTCTTCAAGTGGGAAGAGTACCCAATATACCATTTGATATATCAAAGCTCAAGCGTTTAACTTTCATGGATGATAACTCTGAGGAGAACATGGTTTTGAATTTGTCCAAGGTAAGTACTCCCTTTTTTGTCTAAGATTTTTGTTAGATGTCTTTTATGTATGAACAAATGATGTGCAACATTTTTCTTGCTACAATTTGTTTTTTTAGGCCATCTATCGTAATTCCTGATTCAATGGCGAGCCTTCAGTGGATGCGAGATAATTTTGTTAACTGTAATTGCAGATCCAATCAAAGCTCAAAGTTCTTAAGCTTTCAAGTCAAGCCAGATTGCCAAAAACTTGAAATCAGTCCATACACAGTAGCATCATTGAAGGATCTACAAATATGTGTATGCCATTTTTGTGAATTGAAAATACTGCCAAAAGTGTTCCTGCATATTAGAAAGTTGTTGCAGTTAAAATTTTCAAGATGCCAATTCACAGATATCCCTGAGAGTTTTCGTCAGTTATATGCACTGCAGAAGCTAAACCTGTCCTTTTGCCAAGATCTGAAAGAGTTACCAGATTCATTAGAGAAGCTCTGCTCTTTGAAGGAATTGGATTTGAGGTATTGTAGGAATCTGAATAAGTTGCCAGCAGGGTTTGGTGAATTGAAAGCTCTCACTAACCTTGATTTAACGTACTGTGAGATTTTACAAGAGCTTCCAGGCGGTTATGAGAAGCTGTCCTCATTACGGTCCCTGTCATTAGAACATTGCAGCAGTTTAATTGAGCTCCATGAGAGGATTGGAAATTTAGCATCCTTGACTACTTTACGGTTAGGTGGATGTGCAAAGCTGAGAAGTCTTCCGGACAGCCTTGGAGAGTTGACATCCTTGTCAGAGTCCATGTCATTTGGTGGGTGAATTTGCAAACTTACAATGATGAAAAGTATTTCACTGAAGAGGTGTTGTAGTTTAAAGATGCTTCCCAGTCGGTTCATAGAACTCAATTGCCTGCAAGAGTTAGACTTACAGGGAAGTGAAACATTACAAGAAATAACAAATGACTTCCATCATCTAGTGGCATTAAGAAAATTGAACATGTTCAACTGCTGGAGCTTGTCAAGGCTACCTCAAGGTTTTGGTAAACTTGGATGTTTGGAGGAGTTAGTTTTATCAGGATGTGATAAATTAGAGGAATTGTCCAGTGACTTCCATTGTGTTAGAGCATTAAGAAAGTTAGACTTATCTGGATGTAATACTTTGTTGAAACTTCCCAACCGTTTTGGTCATCTTGGTTGCTTGGAAGTGTTGGATCTATCAAGATGCTCTCAATTGGAGCACCTTTCTGCGAATTTTCACTGTCTACCATCATTGATAAGACTGGAACTCTCATATTGCGAGAGGTTGAATGGGAAATGGATGGATAGTGTGGGGTGTATTGAGAGCTTGTGGCGTGTACGTTAGAGGAAGTGAAATGGATGATCCAACGGTGGATGGAAATGCAAAGGGAGAAGGATGAATGGCATTTGGTGGTTGTAACAGGCGAACCACAGGTATAGTTGTGATTTATGTACAGCTAATACTTATTCAGAGGCGTAAATGCGTATATTGCATTTTCCACAATGCATACAAAGAAATGAAGATCATATTTAATTTTTTTAACCTGTGGATGATTTTAGTAAATATTGAAATTTCATTCAATCCATTCCATGTTTTAAGGCTATGTTTGTGTATTGCAGGAAACACGGAGAGCTTTGTTATTGAAAGCAATCATATCAAAGTTCTTTAGTGAGATAGGGATTCTTGTTGACACTCATCAACATCCATTCTGCCTGTCATCTCTTCCGCCAGACATTTCTGTCATTTTGATCATTAGTATGCATGACATTGAACCCTTGATATGGGAATTATTGGAAAAAAATATCCAGCGGCTGGAATCCAACTGTAAAGTCTTCAAAATCATATATGTTGGCAAAGCATTCAGTGCCTTACCGACTAAGTTGATAAACAGAATCCTGGCTTGCACACCTAATAATTCCAGGGCTTCCTTCTTCTTTGACAAATTATTTACTTCAAAGTTTCGTACTTATGAACCACTTGTCTTCTATAGCACTGATAGTTTACAAGAAAAAGGGCTGAAATGTTTCTCAGTGTGGGAAGACATCTCCTATATACTTAATGAGGTGTGTTTCCTCTTAAGAACTCCAAGAGAGAGCAATATTGAACTGTTGAGAGCATTGTTGGTGACTGCAGAAACAGATTTTCTTCTGCTCAACAACAAACAACAGGTATTTAACTTTTTTCAGCTACTATCTAGTGTTTTTTGTTTTCAATTGCATTTCTAAAGCATCACAAACACACGTTTGTTAGAATAAGTTTTTTTAATTGATAATGTAGGTGAAGGTCAATGATTTACAAGGAAAATTGATTCTATTTCTCATTACAACCATCAACATAGCTGAAACACAGACTTCAGCGTTGAAAGATATGTATCCCAAGATGCTAGCCAGGCATGACCATCTAGCAGAAGTTGGTTGGATCCCAAGAGTGGATTGGGGGAGGCCAACCTGGGTTGAGTATGAGAGATGTGCAGAAAATTCTCCATGGCCTGTGGTTCCAAATCCATGGCTGATAAACACTATATCACTATATCATTTGACTAATGCAGCAACTGCACTAGTGGTGGTAGATGCAAAGGGAAGAATTTCCTGCAAAGACGCAATGCCAATGATAGAAAGATGGGGGGTGGAGGCATATCCATTTTTTCAAAGCCATGAAGAGGAACTCAGAAAGGTAGAGTGGGAGGGACTTAAGGTCCAATCTAGTGTGCAATTTGTCTTTCAAAATCTGGACTCTACTCAGATGAAGGTAAGTTCAAATCACTCGAATTCCATGAATGATCAAGAAATCATGTAAATCTCATTAAACTTCTATCTTTGTGTAGCTCAAAAAGAATGTATTCACGTTGACTATAAAATAACAGAATTGGAACTGTGGTGATAGGTGGAGGTCATGTGCCAAGGAGAAACAATGTTCTTGTGCATGGGTTCTGTTGACAAAATATTACACTTTATGCCTAAGTTGAATTGTGCATTTGAAATTGGAAAGCAAAGGTCCAACTCCTCTATCTGGGGAGGAAACCCATTTGCATTTGGATGGATGCTCAAGAAGAAGCTGTTTATGAAATGAAGAGAAAGGCAATGTCTACTATTCCAAACCTCTCATTCCTAGATGCATATAAATTTTGGCAGCACGTTGTGTATTTGTATAATGATCTGAGCAGAATGAGAGCTGATGAAAAGACAGTAAAGGTGAGAAAATTGTTGTTGGGCCTCCTGAATCAAACCAATAGAGATGTGTGCCTAATTGTGGTGGGTGAAAATGGGGAGGTGGTGACTGGTAGGGGAAAAGAAGTAATAGAGGTGCTGTGGAAGGGTGGTAAGGATGAAGAGGAAATGCTATGTGATGTTAAACGTGAAGGGCTTAGACAAGTTTTGGAGAGGAGATGGAAAGATGGCATAGTGTCCAACACTCTTTACCAGTAGTTCGGAACTACATTGGTATGACAGTTCTGCCAAAGCAGTGTATTTAAGTTTATAGAATGTACCAAAATTGTTTGAATTACAATAAGAACAATGCAAGAGAGGAATTTTAACAGACCCAATTAGAATTCTAACTTATGAAATCCATATGTACTAAGTATGTTTGATATTTGAAAAATTACATCGCAATATGAATTAGACTGTGAAATCTTTTACGAGAATTTGGTTTTTGTACCTTTCAGAGAGACACTCCTTTTTTTCGGCGATCCGATATTTTATCCTGTCTTATCCCTGGTAAAAGACGGTCCCATGGAGGGGCTACAGCTCCTATTTTCCTGTTGCCGGAGGTCCAGTGATTAATTTTGCAACCAGCTACAAGAAAAAACAGAATCTAAGCCTGAAAAATAGGAGCTCCACATTTTTTGCCCCTTAAACTTAAGAGGTAGCTGGAGAGGGGGGGCTGACAATTTCCCCCTACAGTTTAGGTTGTTTGTTTCTATCTAGCAACAAACATGCATTCCTGCTACTCTTTTTAGGTCAATTTGGGGGGAAAATAATCATTATATACCTGCAAATTGTCATTATTTTTCAACAGGAATTGTTGAGGAAAATAATCAAATTCATGGGACCCTAAAACAGCTAAAATTCTCTCAACAGCACCCGCTGAGATATTTATGAAACCCCCACTCCATGGAACCATGCCATAGCAATGAAATACTTATTGAACAGTTTGCAGGGCAAATTCATGATCCTATTGATTACTTTTCCACCCTCAAATCATTAGGAATAAATACATGGAGATAAAGCCATATGTTGGGTATTCTGATCACTTAATAAACAACCTTTTCTGCTCGATTATTAATGAACAAACCCAAGAGTTACCAACTTACCTGGTCAGGTTTCACTTTAGCCAGTTTCATTTGGGGGAACAATTAACAGATTATTTATTGCCTTGTCGAATTGTTCATTCTGAACATAGCCTGAATCATTTGCATTCCAAAAAACACACTGCACCATCAAGCTTAGTATGTCACTTTGCTGAAAAGTGAGTCCATTGGCTTCTATCCCGTCAAAACTAATCACCAGGAATCCCGAACCTTAAATTCTTCACAGCCATATTACAGAGGAAGGAAGCACGCCCAACAGGGCTTGAACTTGAGTAATCATCATACCAATCACTCTACCTTACCACTAGAAATAGACATTGACCACAGTATACAATCTTTCATATGGTGTTGTTAAGTACCTGGCATGCATTTTCCATACATCTGCATAGGCAAGAGGGTAAACCCCAAAAATACATGACTCGGAGCCATTTCCAATAATGTAACTTCTAATTTTCCTACCCCCAAATTGCATGCAAAGCGAAATGAACACGTCGCAGTCACGCCATCCAGTTCCATTCTGATTGTTTGCATTTCACTAAGCCACTTTTAAGGCTGCGCCACAATACCCATTACGAGCTTACCCTGGCATCATGTCATTCCGTGACACCACCTCTCTGTGACATTTTGTCAAATACATTGCAGACATAGTCCGCACTCCTGCATTTTGCATGCTTGGTCACGGAATCCTTCCCCGCATAAGCCACCACTTCAAACCCATTTCTGTTTATACATTCATAAAAATTATTTTCATTTTATAGAATTTGTACGTTCTTAATTAATCATTATTATTGAATCCAAAGTTGCAGGGATAAATTGCACAGAATTCTTAAGTTTTATTAAACATTTTGTCTTAGAACTAGCAGACACACAGTCTTTTTTCCAAAGAATTCCTTGAATTGAACTATTGAATTCTGCAATTGGCAACATTCCATCTCCATCGGGAATAGTTACTAGCAATCGCACGTGAGGGGTGCGATGGAAACGCCGAAAGAGAAGTAGGGGATGACATAGAAGGAACAAGATAAGGAACATACTTATAATATTGTGATGAAAGTAGTTGGACACATATATAACACTCGTAAAGAAGGGAAATGGATACAAAATGTACGTGATATGTACATGTGTTGATGCTATAAAGAAGTTCTTGCACCTATGGAAGTCAAAAGCATGAGAAAGCTGGAAGAGGAGAAGGAATCAAGACGATTGTTGGGAGAGGTGTGGGAGAGAAGATGGAAAGGAGTGAATGCGAGATTCCTCTTTTAGCCTGGACTGCAGAAGGGGAGTGGAGGACATGCGAGAGTAGCGGGAGAAAGAGAATACTGGAGAAATACGAAGTGAAGAAAGAGACGGAACTCTTGACATAGCAGTGAATGTTAGGCCTTGTCTTTCAGTTCCGCCAATGTCCATTGTAGCACGTGTTAATGTAAGTCCTTGAGACTTGTGGATAGAAAAAGCCCATGCCATTTTGAGTGGTAGTTGTCTGCGACCCCCTCTAGAAATGGGAGGAATAGGAACATGCAAGGGGTCGTTCGAATCCCAGGGAAGCCCTGTGTAACGATCAAACTTGATGACGACAAAAAGAGGCAGAGCAGGAGGTCCAGAGGAATCCTCATAGACTATGTCGATGATAGAACCAGTAGCGCCGTTGACAAAACCTTTGTCAACCCACAAGTTTGCGGAAAGCATTACTTTCTGGTTGATGCAGAGAAGAACCTTGGGCTTCAATTGATCGTCTTCGGTGTCGCTCGATGTAGAACATCTGGTATGTTCGGCAATTGACCTGGCAATAGGAGAGTTAAGGGATTTCAACATAACAAGGTTGTGCGAGTCCACAAGGTCATTCTGAGCGAAAAGATGAGGGGCATCTTTAAAATCAATGTTTTCTTGTTCGGAAAGGGAGGAAACGGATCTTGACATAAGAGTTTCCCAGTCCTGTAGTATAGGTATTGCATTACAAATGTTAAGCAGCAAGTTACGGAATGATGTTTGTGTTGGATCAGAGCCTTGTTGTCGAAAGATTGAATGAAGGCAGACGGATATGTTGAATTCTTGCCAAAGGATAGCTCCGTAAGACTTGCTGGCATAAAAAGGAATGTCCATAACTGGAGGAAGTTGACCGAGGTCTCCAACAAGGATCATAGATCTCGCTCTAAATGTAGAATTCTTGAAGTGTGGGAAAGCCTCCCTAAGACAATAGTCGATTCCGGAAAGCAACTTTGGCCCGACGAAACTCATCTCGTCAATTAGAATGTATTCGATGTGTTTGAGGGAGTCTTGAAGAGACAATAAAGCTTGTCCCTCTAAGGGTTTGAGTTCTTTAAATGGCAATCCGGAGGCTTGCGTGTATTGTTGAAGCTGAAAATGTTGAAAGTAGCAACCCCTGTTGGGGCGAGTAGAAGGAGAGGTGAAAGGCCTTCGTTGGAAAAAGAGGCAAATGAAGACTTTAAAAATGTTAATGAGGAATGATTTTCCAGTACCAGCAGTCCCTTGTATAATAAGTCTCAGTGGAGGAAGGTTGGTTTTTTTGAGCGAAGTGTTGAGTAACTATGTTGAAAAGCTTGTTGTTGTCCTGGAGATAAACTTGAAGCTGGAGGGTGCAATCTGTCCACGAGGGAAGACGAAATATACTCTGCCTTTTTGTCTTCGATAAAAGTGGTGCCAAGAGACTGCAGCACAATAGAAACTCGATGTGCACTCCAATTGTGAAGGGTGTCAAATTCACGAAGGGCCCAACAATTGCAAGTTGTCAAGGAATGAAGTGTTCCCCGGGTGGAATCAAGCCAAAACTTGCCAATCATACAGTTGTTGAACAGGCAGGGGGGGCTCTCCCTCTGAGTCGATGTCACTGTCGGAGGTGGGTGACGGATTTGACTCGCGCCGTCTAATATGCCAGGGCTGATAATTGTATCTGAACAAGCTCCATGTAGAAATGGTTTCTTGAGGTGTTGAACCAATATCAGTAGAAATGTTGCGGAAAGGTTTGTATAGAAGGAGTTCTGACCAATAGAAAAATCTCAAAAGAAGGGGAATCCTTAGATGGAATGCATTGAAACTTGGGGAACACTCGAACAACAGCTGGTACGGGATGACTCTTCCATCTATTGTGTTTGTGGTATTTGTTGTAACTCCAATCGCGCGCAACTTCAATGAGTGGAAGGCTTTCCATGTTTGAAAGGTCGAACCCTGTATGCATCTAAAAGGAGGGATGTTTCTGCATCCTCACACTCTGCTTCAACCAATTTTCTTAAGATTTTTCTGCCTACATTGAGCGATACAAAAGTGCGACTGCACATTACAAGTGGCAATTTGAGGAGCATGTGGCATGTTTCTTGTGCGCTAATGCCATGTTTAACCACACTCTCAGTTAACATTTTCTTTATGGCTAAATGTGATGGCAGATTAGGATCTAAACCTCTGGACAATCTAGAAAGCATTTGGTGGTATGTTTCTGACCTTTTCTCCACTTTGGAAGCATACTTAGCAATGTATTTGAGGACAGCATGGCGAGATAGCATAGGTTGACAATTGATATTGGCTCTCCATATGGATAACATTGCTAGATTGTGTGTGTTCAATCTATCATCATTCCTTGAAGGGAGGTATTTAACTGAAGCAGTCTCATCAACAAACAAAAGAGAAGTGGGTATGTTCTCCTAAGGTGCATTGTACCGGCATTGGAGGCGGTTCCACTTCAAACCCATTTCTGTTTATACATTCATAAAAATTATTTTCATTTTATAGAATTTGTATGTTCTTAATTAATCATTATTATTGAATCCAAAGTTGCAGGGATAAATTGCACAGAATTCTTAAGTTTTATTAAACATTTTTTCTTAGAACTAGCAGACCATAGTGTTTTTTCCAAAGAATTCCTTGAATTGAACTATTGAATTCTGCAATTGGCAACATTCCATCTCCATCAAGAATAGTTATAACTCCATCATTATCTCCTTAAGGTTAGGTGTTTGAAATGCTCACTTCATTATTTCCTCTTGATTAAGATTATCACTTTTGTGAGTTATATATATCTTTTTCATTATCTCATTTCTTTAAGGTTTGATTTTTGGGCGCTAACACTATATCCCATTTCTCCTCATTAAATTTATCCTCGAGTGAGAGTGTCACTTGAAGTACAATTTTCAAACTGCTAACCTTAACTACGAATGTTGATCGATCTACTCACCAGACCCATTAAACATATGACTTGAGAATATAGTTAATACTATTGTTCACCTAAGAGGGAAATAAAAAAATAGACATAATGAATTCGGTAATGAATGAGGATTAAATCAATTTAATTGTGCTCATTTCAAAAAAAATACATTCTAGTAATCATAGGTGGAGTGTACGATGGAAACACCAAAGGGATGGAGTGAAGAATTAAAAAGTAATACATTCTAGTAATCATAGGTGGAGTGTACAATGGAAATGTCGAAGGGATGGGAATTGGTGGTGAGGGGGCAGTTGGAGTTTTAATGATGGTAGGAGTGGGCGGTGGTGTGTGGCAGCAGCCTGACAGGGCATGGCCGCCCCAAAGGATTTTCTTGGCCTGTCATTTTTTTCCTTGCATAATAAGGCAAAAATGATTTAATGAGAACCAGAGGAAATAACCACACTAAAACCATGTTGACAT
This sequence comes from Taxus chinensis, assembly GCA_019776745.2. Taxonomy (NCBI): domain Eukaryota; kingdom Viridiplantae; phylum Streptophyta; class Pinopsida; order Cupressales; family Taxaceae; genus Taxus; species Taxus chinensis. Next base: position 544,534,064 of record CM034155.1, read on the forward strand.
TGCAAATTTAGCAATATTTGGACAGTTTCAGCGACGACAGTTTAGAAGGCAAGGGTTTCCTCACGAGGTAGGCACATTGTTTCATCTATGCAACAAACATGTTTCCAACCAGATCGGTTTACATTTGTTTGGGTACTCTCAGCCTTTGCCAAAACACGAGCTCTGGGGAGAGTATGGACATCCATCAAAGCATAATAAATATTTTAATTTAATTTTTTTCTGAAGCAACGGATTTAGAGGAAAACCCTGCAAACATGCCATGGTTATCTCTATTGATGCACTTGAAGCTCTATTTCCGCAAATGTCACACACATTGCTGGCTCTGTGAATCCTTTTTTTTATTATGGCTATTGTTTTTATGGTTTCAATCGATCTCCCATGGTATTTACCTCAATTCTATGTGGTGTTCCTATTGCTTCTACATTGGAGACATACTTTCTTGAGCCTCTTAGATCTATACCTAGTCAAGCTTGTTTGTAAGTTTCCATTTCCTATGATTTCCCCCCATATCTATGTGTTGGGGCTTGAAATGTTGTACTCCTGTGAAAGGAGTGGGTGAACCACCAAGAGTGGCTTGGCAAAGGAAATAAAGACTCTATGGAAAATCAATCTGATGCACCTCCCTGTGAAACGATTTCAATTGATATGTGAAGAAATATGGCCGCATGGAATGTTTCGATTTGCAGGGTATGCACAAAATGTTTACTTTTTTTTATTGTTATTGGCTTGTGGTGATGGCATGGTTTTTTTTGTTGGGTGCTTGGGCAAATGGTTGTTGTGTCATCCTCTCCAATGAAGTCATTTGCAATAGACATGGGAGAATAGAAAAGGCAAATGACCTATTTGTTAAAATGTTTCGATTCGATGCACAACAATGGAAAACAAGAGACGGTGTGTGGAGCTTTAACAACAAGGTATGGACAGTAAGTCAAATCATAATCCAAAGATGAATATGTCAAATGTTATAGTTACAAATTCTTAGTTAGGCATGTACGCAGAAATGAATGCAAATGTTGCAGCATATAATGATCTACAACATGGATGATTAAACCAATTTCAGAAGAAATGAAACCCTTCTATGTAAGCAACACAATCAGTCAAAAGATTCCTTTTATTGAAATAATGTGTAGGGAAAGTTGTAAATTCAGAGGAAATGGGATCCACATATAGGTGGGAATGGAAAGAAGTAATCTATAACAGAGATTATTAACCTCCACAAATTCATAGGAGTGTTTGGAGGCGTTAAAAGGCTTTAGAAACCTCTAAGGAAATGTCAGTGAAAAATGTGTTTCTAGGCTTAATAAAATTGTTCCAACATTCTCCCAGCTCATGTTCAATATGGAGCCTTGACCAGGCCCCAGACAATTGTCAAAACATAATGGGAAACATATTCTATTGGAAAATTTCAAGTGATCGGAAATATATGTGTGTTGTCATGGAGGTTAGCTCAATGCTCGTGAACTGTTTGACGAAATGCCGAAGTTAGATGTTGAACTGAATCCTACGGTTTTGACTGGCTTCGTTCCTCCAAGCATGGTTTCTCTCTCTTTATCTTTCATAATTCTTGTCATTTAGTTTTTCATTTGCAATAAGATAAAATTTTAAACCGTAGGAATTATCATAGCTCTGATTCTTTAAACAATTGTGTTTTTAAACCAATAAGATGTCATATCGTAACTTACGCAATCCAAATATTCCTTGGTGGGGAAACCTTGAACTCAAACCCTCATTTTGAGATGGTCTAACAAACTTCTTGACCAAACTAAATTGCTACAGTACCCCTTTTTATTGACAAGTTGAAGTTGACTTCCCTGTAAATATGTTGACCATTCCTTTGTTAAAGTAGATAAATCACGATTTTGGAGACTTGTAAAATAACCTTCGTAACTCCAGAAAGGATTTGTTAAGCTTCCTTCGTGTGCCTTCTTAAGTGAGGAGTCACTTCAATTCTTGAATCGACCTCGACTGATCATCTGTGATCTTTTTGACGCCCTTCTAGGAGACCTGTTACACCATTTCGTACAATTGTAGGAAGTTGCTAAAATTGAAAAGTTGGGTTTCGTATCGGTTCGTCGTTTTAATCTTAGACAATGCAATTCTTATCTGCCTTCGCAAACCTCTAGTACTTCCAATAGACAATTTCCTAGAACCATCAGTTTGGGAAAAACAGTTTTCTAGATAGTTTGGCAAGGTCATTTTGTAGGCCTTTAGTTGTAGTTTTGACTAGGTCAAACTAGACCAATTACGACCGATGACCACGAAAAAATGGCCGCCAATCGTAAATTGTTCACTAGTTATGAATTTCGTCAGTTCCTATGAATTATTGGTGTATAGGACATGTAGAAATTTACCCATGGTGTGCTTGCTCATCATAAGACAACGATTGAAAGTGGTTTCTTAGCCTTCGAGCTTAAAATGGGCATTTTTGACAACCATCAGGAAAATGTAAAAAGGAAGTTGTAGGACCCCCCATTGGGTTACCAAACCAAAGTGGAAACTTGTTGACACTTGTAAATAATTGTTTGAAACTCTACTATGTGGCTTGTGTGAAATTGATCTTTTGGCAAAATAGTGTTTCTCTCTTTTCCCTATTTCTTTCTCTCTCCTTGGTTAAGAAATGAAGTGAACTGAAATGAAATAAATGTGTCTCTAACCCTATCCTTTCGAATGCAAATTATTAATGTTATTATGTAAATGATAAACTAAATATGTTAATCATGTTAGATTAGGGTGGATACCATGCCAGCAATTTATCGTTGATTTCATGCTCACATAGTTTTGCAGGATGCAAGAAAGATGGCGAAAAGGCGTGTGGTGTAATTCATTTTTTATTATTGTAATTTTATAGGTCATTGTAAAATGTATATATGTATAATGTAGTTCCATGTTACAAAAAAGTTATATTTGAAATTTGCTAATATGTATGAGATGCTAGTTTTAGGGATACCTTGGAAATGTGCATTTAATTATAGGTTCAATTTTGATTCATAATTTATGTATGGTAAAAAGGGGATTGGATATATATGTTAAGTGATATTGTAGAGGATAGTTTTCATTTGTGAAGTATTGAAAGGGTTATTAATGGAGTTCTGTAATAATTTTCAGATGTCAGTGTTTAAGGGGAACACCCATTTGAACATGGGTGTCTTTTGATTCCAATATTGTATTGTCAAAGTTGGATAAATGTGTTAAACGAAATTGAAATTAATACCTTGTAGTGCATTTCCATTGTGAAATTGTTGATTAAATAATTGGTGTTGTGTTCCTTGCCTTAAAAATGTAATAAATAAATTTAAATAAAACAATCGACCTTAGTTTAAAACTTGCAGCATATCTACCTTCCTTGGATGATCCTTCTTAGCATAGAAGAAATTGAAACCGTATAATGAACTAAAACTTTACACTCTATAGGAACCTTCATATTTAAGTAAATAAGAGCCCAAATTTTTGAGTTGTCTTTTAGGCATAAGCCTGTATGTTTAGTGACATCGTCGTAAACCCGAAAGTTAGGAACGACATGGTAAACTTTATCTGGAGTAAGTAGAACTAACACTTCCTTAGTATCCTAGTGGACTACCTAGTCTTACGAAGATAGATTAGAATTAAATTTCTTGTCATCGAATGAATTCCTTGTGGGATCCAGATGACACAGTGGAGCTAGTGAAATAGTTTATGCTATTCATAAAACTCTTGTTAATGATCTCTTTAGATCCTCTCAGCTAAATGTGTTACCTTGGCTAGTAAAAGCTATATAGCCTAGGCGGAGGGTCCTAAATATGCACCTTAATCTGATCTTTATAGGGTGTAGATCCCTGAGTGTAAATTGAAATTAAACTAAACCATAGTTATTTTGAGGTTAACTGGTGGGTAGAAATTTGTAAGTAACTCTTTGCAAATGAAATTGATTTGAAAGATGTTGACTTAAGAGAAACTAGGAAACTGAAACTTGGTTCCGTAATTCCTTGTTATGTCGCTTATAAAATTAAGAATAAAAGAAATTTCTCTGTGGAATCACGAAATGTGGAAACATGGGATCTCACTTTGAAAACAAATCACTTGTGGTTCATGTATGGTTCTAATGCTTCCAATCATGTACTTCTTTAAGATATTAAACAAGTACTTTCGTAACTCTTTTGTTATAAAGTGATGCCAATAATGAGACCATAGTGCAATGTTAGAGTAAAGCATATAAGAGTAAAATGAGATTCGAGGTTAGGAATAATGTCACTCTTGGAGTCCTTGTAACTCAATTAGACATTTAATTGTGTTAAAAAGAATATGAATTGTCTTGGTGTGATCAAACTTTGAGAAAACAAAAGATTTATATAAATCTAAATAAAATTTATTGATGTGGAAATGTTGAATGGATTCAAAAAGTTTTTGAACTATTTTAACTATGATAGGGAAATAAGGATACCGTGATCGAAAAATGTTTTGGGAAAAGGTATCTTGAATCTAAATCTGCCTCAAATCCTAAGATTTTTGTCTTGACATCACGTCAGATTCACTATTGTAGTAAGGGTAAAATTTAAACATTGAATAAACATTTGAGAAACATAATCTTAACATCAGAATGAGAATTAAGAACTTTGTATGCATTTTGAAATATGCCAAATAATTATGTAAGTTATGGAGATTGTTGTAAGAGATAAAGAGACCAACTTAAATGGTTGAACTATAAGTTGAATGTGAAATGAATTTAAGAATCTATAGGTGGAAAAAGGATAAATTATCCTTGCACAATAATGTTCTTGGAATGTTAATTGTAACTAAGATGTAATCATGGTAATGATGTGTTGTGGGTTTGCCATTCCTTAGGTCCCTTTCTTGTGGTTGGGTCATTACTAGTCATTCATTCATTGGGGAAAGTGTGGCATCGACATGTATATGGTGTTGTCATGTGTCTATGTGATTCGATGACTTATGTAAGTGTCTTATGCGTTGTTGAGTTTCTCTTCTTGGAGCCCTTGTGGTGTTGTGTAGTGAGCAATGTAAGTCAAAAAAAAATTATCCTGGTATTTTTACTGTTGTATTTGTGGGTGTAAAATGTGGGCGTTACATTTGGTATCAGAGCGGAGGTTCATGCTCTCGAACCTCTAGGAAAGATTGGAGTTGTGATGGTGTTGCATAATGGTGGTGGATATTGGAAGAGTAATGTGATATATGTTGTAATGTGAACAACGTTGTAATTGTGATGTTAGGAACGCACATGTTGTGCATATCACTTATTGCATATTTTTTTATCATGTTTATGTGCTTGTGATGAGAATATTCACTCTCCTTTTCGTGGATTCTATGAAGAGTTCACGTGTGATGTACCACCTTGTTGTGTGTGAAAAATAATGTTATTGTGGATTGCGGAGTGTTGGAACATTTTGGACATTATGTGATATGTAGGTGTGTTGATGTGTTGTATGACAATAATTGGTGTATAGTGAATTGTGATGGTATCGTGATGTTACCACCATTGTTGTGACTGAATTGATGTGTGTCACCATGTTATATTAGCAATTAATTTTATGTTGTAATGTTAGAAATTGTGTTCATCATACGTATTATTTTTGTAATATGTGATGGTTCATGTCGTGATTTAGGGACATATGGTGAACGTATGATCTCTATTGTATAGTGTTTGCACTTTGAGTGTATTATGTGGTAATGTGATGTATTGAAACCCATGAAAGTAATGATTTTGTTATACCCTATATATATACCATGCGTAAGAAGCTATGGTTAATATATGTCAATCACCATTGTGTTAGTGATGTAGTTATGTGTTATGTTGTGAACCCTACACTAACCAACCCTAAGGGAAATCGGTAAAAGGTGTATGTTTGGAGTGCGGAAATGTGTACCATTGACCAATCACTCGAGTCGAGTACAAGATAGAAAGTTGAGTATATGGAGGCTAAAAACCCACTTTTTTCATTTAGTATGTGTGGCACTTGCTCAACGGGTGTCATCATATTGTGTTTTGCAGACAACCTTAAGCTCAATACATGGCTATGTTGTACTCCTTTCTCTCTCCCTATATGGTTATCATATGGATTGAACCTAAGTGTAGTTACGACTATGTTGAGCCTTGTGGAAGTGGTGGGGGGATGATTTAGACAAAGATGATGACAATTCCCTAATTTTATATGAGTTTTTGATTCGAGTGCCAGCAACTCGTTAAGTACCCCCCCTTGTTGGTTGTATAAGGCCACATAGTTATCTTAATGTGTTATTCCTATATACATATTTTATTCGTTTGAAATATAGCCTATATAGGCTTATATATATATATATATATATATATATATATATATGATATATATATTCTCTTTCCTTGCAAGGACCAACATTTTTCTTGATTGATGTGTTCTTATATTTTGGGCATTTTAATTGGGTTGTTGCACTAACATGTAGATTTTTGCATTAACTATGGCTAATTAGCCATTTGATTTTCTTAGTCTTAAATTTACGTTACCAAGTTTAAAAGTTTTATAGCCTAGCCCAAGGGTTTGTATTTTTGCCACTTGGCATTTCAAATGGATTGTTATGTTGGTTCTAATGTCATAATGTGTTGGAATAGGGTCATGGGATTCACCATGGATTGGTGGAACCTAAGGACCCGCTTCATTGTATGGGGGTATGCCCCAAGGAGTTACAGATAACTAGCGGGTTGTCAAACCACGAGTTATTATGTCACTTGGGTTAGAGGTTTTTGGACTCTATGCGCCTAGGGCCATAGGGTGATCGACCTCTTTTGGGGAGCGAAAAGGAAAATTTTTATCTTTATTTTATTGCTTAAGGGAGGCATAAGAGACTTGAGGGAGCCATAAGAGACTTGAGGGAGGCATAAGAGATTTGTGTGAGTGTGATTGATATCTTGGGAGGTATATGGAGTTGTTCTATGGTTCTTTGGGAGGTAGATGGAGTTTTTTTTCTGTTGTTTTGGAAGGTGTATGGAGTTAGGTTGATTTATGTGTACTCTGTGATTTATGTCTAGTTTTTGATGTTCTTGATGCTCCTCATTGAGGGTATTTTTCCCTCTTGACACTATGTACCTACAATTATTGTCCTAGAGTTTTGTGAAACCCCTGTATGTGTACATGTTGGGAATTCCATGTTGTTGTAGTATTCTTATTGAACAGCGCTACTGTTCTTCAGGGGTAACAGGTACCCATGTAGTGGGGGCCACTAGAGGGTGCCTGCCGATGGTTCCGAGTTGGAATGTAACCTTCCTGCCCGACGTCGTGCATCCAGCTTCACTAAAAGCTCTTGGCTAATGTTAATTCTTCGAGGTCCCACTGGCATTCTTATTCTTGCCCTGAATGTAGGAATTGTGGACTGTTCGTTCTAGGTTCCCATGTTCATAAGTATAATCTTTGGAATGCCCGTTGAGATTAGTTGGTATATTCTCTGGCTTGGGCTCCGACAAATTGGTGCCACCACCATCCTGCGCTAGTCCTTATCTGCTCCACTGCTGAAAATTCTAAAAATCGGTGCAGGGGATACAGAAGCAAAAAAGTCGAGTGAAATTCACAAGCACATTTTATAATAGAACTAAGTGTAATCTTTCCATGGCTTCTTGAATTTTCTCCCTTGGTGAGAAATCCATTAAAATAACAAATAATTACAACTTAGTGCTAATTAGCTGTCACTTGCACACCAACAAGAACAAAGAAAATTGTTCAGAATCCCCCCTAGTAAGGGGCTTAAATTAAAATCACACAGTTCCACAAGCCGTGTTACTGTGCTTCTATCTGCCATATCAATTCATCAGCAATTTTCTCATCCTAGTCTGAAAATTATATCTACAAAGATACGCTAAACAAGGCGGCGCGGAAAGCTGTAGGGCATTGTTTTATCCTAATTTCTTTGGATTGCCTGAAATTTGTGCGTTCAAGGTATATAGAGGAAATTGTACAAAGACATAAAAGTTTCACAGCCACCGTATAGGTTAGCTTGTTAATTAGCTCTCTTCCACCAGAATACCATCCCACCAAGTTGTTGTTCAAACCTTCAATTCTGTGTAATTTTTTGTCCTAAAATGCAGCTATATCCCACGAATTAAAGACGCAGACCACCCACTGTACTTGCCTACTCTTATCATCTTCTCCCAGTGTGAAAATTATATCTTACAAAGATGTGTTAGGAAAGGCATTCTGATTTTCTCATTCAGAAGATTACACTTTAGGATATTGGCAAAACGCTTTGTAATATTCTCATATCTAGAAACGTGTTGTACAGACAAATAATGCTTTTATGGCATATGTAACGAAAGGTTGTCATGAAAACATAAACTTTCTTTTCATACCCTTGGCTGAGCTCTTGGTATTTTGTCACATCGAGGACGAAGATCTTATAATGGGAGGGAAATGTAGTGGCATGTTAAAAAAATAAAATAAATAAAAGATGGGATAATGGGAATTGGCGGTGAGGGGGTAGTTGGAGTTTTAAATGATGGCAGGAGTGGGCAGTGGTGTGTTGCAGCGGTTTGACAAGGCATGACCACCCCAAAAGGATTTTTCCTGACCTGTTAGTTTTTCCCTTGCATAATAAGGCAAATGCTTTAATGATACCCAAAGGTAATAACCACACTGAAACCATGTTGAAATTGCAAATTTAGTAGTATTTGGATAGTTACAGCGACGACAGTTTCGAAGGCATGGGTTTCCTCATGAGGTAGGCACATTGTTTCATCTATACAACAAACATGTCTCCAACCAGATCAGTTTACATTTGTTTGGGTACTCTCAGCCCGTGCCAAAACATGAGCTCTGGGAAGAGTATGGACATCCATCAAAGCATAATAAATATTTTAATTTAGTTGTTCTGAAGCAACAGATTTAGAGGAAGACCTTGCAAACATTCCATGGTTATCTCTATTGATGCACTTGAAGCTCTATTTCCGTAAATGTCAAAACACATTGTTGGCTCTGTGAATCCTTTATTTTTTATTATGGATATGGTTTTTTATGGTTTCAATCAATCTCCCATGGTATTTACCTCAATTCTATGTGGTGTTCATGTTGCTTCTACATTGGAGAGATACTTTCTTGAGGCCTCTTAGATCTATACCTAGTCAAGCTTGTTTCATGAGTTTCCATTTCCTATAATTTTCCCCCAGATCTGTGTGTTGGGGCTTGAAATTTTTTACTCCTGTGAAAGGAGTGGGTGAGCCACCAAGAGTGGCTTAGCAAAGGAAATAAATACTTTTTGGAAAATCAATCTAATGCACCTCCTTGTGAAACGATTTCAGTTGATATGTGAAGATATGTGGCCTCATGGAATGTTTTTATTTGCGGGGGTATGCACAAAATGTTTACTTTTTTTATTGTTGTTGGCTTGTGGTTGATGCAACCTAGAATTCACCAGATAACACCCTAGATGCACTAGCGCATCACTCAGCCTAGACTGATCACTCACCCAAAGCACCAAAAAGGTATCAGGTCCCTCTTTAGGGTTGAGGAATGACACTTAGGTTCAGTCAATATCTTTCATCTCTTAATTATCACAATAACACATAAGCTTCTTACAATATTGGCAATCTATGCCGATGTGCTCATGGATCTAATACGGTAATTCAGAAACATGCACATGTCTATGTATACTTATCCCTCACACACACAATATGTGATCTATCTCTCTATATCCATCGTCTCCCTACCAGGTAATTCACTACATATATATATGGTGGGCACTTGCCCTTCACCACTTATCTATCCCAAAAATAGGGTGCATGCTATTAATAGCCACGTGCCATTTTCATGCATAGCCACACATGTAAGTGTGTTATGTATATAATACTGATAGTTAACTGAGGTGAAAATTCTATTCTTAGACTGTCTCCATGCAAAAGCGCTCTGCATCCGATCATCCAGAAATAGACAATGCGTGGCGCACACGTCTCTACATCATTGGTGTGTTCTGCACGCTATCTTCTAAAAATAGATCTTCATGCCCAAAAATGGCTAAGTTTTGAATGTTGACTTTTCCTGCACGCGTGAGTTCTTCCTATCCCTTCGCGTCCTTAAACCTGGGCTATTTTCCTGCGCGGACTTCTTGTGTGAGTTCTGTCAAGTGTTCTATGATCAACATTACCCCACACTAATCTCATTATCACCCCAACAATGGGTATCTCCAAAAAAAATGTTGAATATAAAGAATCAAAAAGAATTTGAATGAATAATGAATGCTTTTATGTGGCAACCTCATCTATCTCATCTTAAAGGATCGACTCTAGATACTCCTCTTTTATTTCGGCCTCTAAGGCCTGCCACTTGGTGAGAGCCTTCTCTGCTTTCTTTGGAATGTCCACAACAATGGACTCAAGTTCATCCTTTGCAATTTTCCCATTTTCATTTCGCATGACCAACACGATGCTTGACATTGCAATCATCCTTCCCTCTAGTAAATCCATCTTCTACGCAATGAGCTTCCAAAGCTCCTCAATCTGATTCTTGTGTGGATCTTGTGATGCTGTCAGGGCCTCGCACTTCTACTTAACCATTGATAATCTTTCTGTGCAGCCCAATGTGTTATCCTTCATCACTTTCTGAACCTCATTGTTCTCCTCCAAAGTTCTTACGTTGATGAGCTCTTCTGGAGTTGTGCGGATGTTCAAGGCTTGGTCTGCTTTCTTCAATTCTTCTTTTAGGGCTTGCAGCAATGCCTCATAGGATGCAATCTTCCACATCATTGAAGCCTTTTCTCATTCTGCCTCTTGTGTTGGATCCTTTGGTGCTGGCATACGCAAAGGTTCATCTTCAAGCATTAGGTCTACTAAGGTACTTACATAGTGTATCTCTGAAGGAAACATCTTTGGTACCTTTGGTTCTAGGTATGGCCTAGCCTTCATAACAATATCACCAATTTCCTCTGTGAGTCTGATAAATGCAGAGTTTTTCTTTTGTGCCAAGTGTCTTTCCTGTGTTAGGTGCACTATTTCCCCATCCTTAGTTTTAATCTCTTGCCTGAGTGACCTAATTATGGCGGCCTTGTCCATATTTTTCCTCACCACTTCTGTTGATACTTTGACCAATGCGTTACTCACATGTTCATCTGACATGATAGTAGGCTTTATTTTCATATGTCTAGCTTGGGGTGCCTTCTTCAGCAGTCTCAACACGCATGACCCCTTGCATACATCAAATTTAGGATCATCCATGTGGGTGTGCATTGACCATGATAGGTACTTTTGAGTGCGCATGGTTGCCATATCCTCATCCATTAGCTCCCAACTAAATAAATCCTTCTGTGCTATCGTGCTCTAGAAGCGAGTGCATACAATCTTTCTTGAGTCCTCAACGTATCCCATGAGTGGTGCACTATGTTCTGCACTCATCCTCTTTGTCCTTGGCCCTTTTAGAACTTGAGCTTCAAGGTTAGGAGTCTGCATAGTATCCCGGGCAGTCTCATGTGTGGTTTCAGATGTTTCCTTCTCTCCTTCTTCTCTGTCTTTCATCTCTTCATCTTTTGGCTCTTCTTCTTGCTCAAGTGGAGTATGAGATCCTGGCGTGCTCTCCTCCGATCCTTTGGCCTCTTCATCTAGCTTCAAATTACTTCTCCTTTTTGGATCAGTGGACTCCTTGTGCAGAGAGATACGAGGTGATCTCCTTACCGTTTATGGGGTTCCACCTTGAGTCATTGTGCATCTAAATACTTTCTTAAACCTGTTCTCTCCCTGTACTACCCCCGTATCGTCTTCTTCATCCTGCCCCTACAATGGAGTAGTGGCCCGCTGTGATTCCTTCTTATCTGAAGGTTGCCTCCTTTTATGCTCCAAGCCACCACTATCTTCACGCTCTTATTCTTCATCTTCTACTTCAATGGTTTATGTGGGCTTTGGTGCCAGTATGTGCTCCATTGTATGTTGACCCTTTGGTAGCCCTGGGAGCGCGAACTCATTCTCCATGTACTTATTGTTTTCCATCTTGGGCTTCAGCTGAAGGTATACTATTGCTGCCCCAATATCTTCGACAGCTAGACTCATGGGCTTTATGTTCAATACTTCTTAAATGAGCCTCTCGATATACGCCCTTTGCCCTAGATACACATATTTCTTTCTCAAGGTGTGGTAGTCATAGTCTACCTTCTCTGCATTGAGGGTCAGGCGGCGTGTGTTTGTGAATCTGTGGACTGATGTTTGAAAGTACCTCACTATGAAGGCGTAAAGCAATTTGCACCAAGGGCTCCATGATCCATCTTTCATTGGGAAGCACACGATGCATAAATGCTGATATATAGCAAACTAGACTTGTTTCCCTATTACCGAAGGTAGGTCGTTCGAGATGCGCCACTCTCCTTTAAAGGCCGCGCGGAGCCTGTCGTACCATTTCTTCGCTATTTTCTTGACATCATCTGTCATGGACCCTTTACATAGGTAGTTGTTGAACCTTACAGCTGGTGACTTATTCTCCATGGGGTATTCCCATATCTTCACCTTCGGTCCATCTGGTACCCCAATCTCCATGAATACCAGTAACCAGAGAACAACACCAAAGCTGATTTTTCCTTCCGTGCGCACTTCCTCGACTATCTGTTATGTAATGTAGCTTGCAATATTGTAGACTACTCCTAACATCTGCTTCGCAACATGTAACCACATGGTGTTCACCTATGACCACCTCTCCTAGTCATTCAAATTTGTAACAAGATGTGTTACTTCTTGTACAACTAGACAATTATTTAGTTTATCAATGTCCATACCGCACAGACCCTACAAGTATCCCAACTCCTTCCTGGTTTCTATAATCGCGGCCTTATCTGTTAGGTCAGTCTTTATATCCTCTTATGTGGCCTTCAAACCTGTCACTATGGAGATCAACGCAGATGAGATTCTTACTCTGCGTCCTGCAAAGTAGAAAAATTCCTCGTGTACTATGTTCATGAGCCATCGGTATAAAGGCTAATAATTATTGAAATATGGAATCTCATATAATTGGTAGACTCCAATTCTTTTTAGAAGTTTCTCACCTGCATCATCATAAACCGGCATGTCATCTATCGCACGTTTGTTTGTCTTCGTTTTGAGCAAGGCATCGAGTTATTTTTTGTTCTCTATGGTCCTGTGGTTATACTTGCTCACTTTGCTTTTTCTTATATTTGAATCCCACTCTTGATTGACTATGAAACCCTCTGGATATTACATTTCGAAAAAATTACTTTTAGGTGTCATCTCTTCCTCCTCTACAACTACCTTCTTCTTCCCCTTTGTTCCCGCTACAACTGCTTTCTCAGGTGCCATTTTTACCTTGCAATCCTTCTATAGACACTTGCCTCTTCAACTCTGTAATGCTTGACTCAAACCCTAGCTTGAGTTAGCATGACCTATGTGAAATTGTGTTCCCTAGCTCCTCTCTTCCGTCTTGCCTCGCTCAAACCCTTCACCACCGGGGACGCAAGCTTCTTCTATGCATAAATCTTCTTGTCACGTCTGGTTTCACACCCTTCGCACCTCAAATCAATTACTCGGCTCTTCACACTTAGCTCTTTCTCAAATACTATTAATCGCAACGGTAAAAATGAACTTGCATCCCATCCTTATATAGATTTTTAAATTTTGATGCATTTATTGCTTCTCCACCTACCAAATATCCTCTCATTTATTGACCAAATTTGTTCTTTCTACACAGTACATATTCATCCCTGTTATCCCGTAAAATTGGCAAGGGTAATTTTACAGATAACCCTACCAAAAATTTTTCTGGTCCCTCGTCAGGGACTCCTTGCATTCGGAACATTGCAAAATCCCTTCTCGGGAAATCTAGTTTTCCGAACTTAGCCGTTTTTGGTCCTTTTTTGGTCGAGCGCACCTAATGTTTATGCAACATAAAGTGTTCATGCGCCCCCTTTAAATCCTTTGGCACACGGTTTGAAGTGTCGGCAGGTGTTTTGATGCGCCAAAGGGCGCAAGCTTCTCGTTGTCAACACACGTTTTGGTGCGCCACTTCAAAAAGTGGTTGGCGCATTTATTACAGCCTTGCCTATATATAGGTGCATCTGCCCTGTCATTTTCATTAGACAAGAATCACGTGATTATTCTTTTCCCTCTGCACCTGTCAGCGCGCCTGTCATTCTCATATCACGTCGTGGACCCAGTTTCACCTCTCACATTATATATATTCTTGGTAAGTGGTCCGTTGCTCTTGTGTTTTTTGTGTTTTGGTTATTGACTGCTTGTTTGTGGGGTTGGATTAAATAAGAGCTGTGAAACCATGGAACCTCCCTTGCTGTTTTTTGTTGTCTTCCCCCATGCACTTCCCCCTCTTTCCAGATCTGCTGGTAAAGAGGACTCTGTCTTGGAAAAATTGCTTAAATCTCTTTGTATTAGCTTGTTCATCACCCAAGGAACCCTGTAAAAGAAGCTTAAACGCATGTAAACCCCTCAGAGAAAAGAATCAAGGCTTAAAAGTAAGACTATATTTTTTCCTCTTTTGGTGCATCTGCCACCCCTGTAACATGATATACAGTCGCGCCAATGGCGCATTCACCATGCCTGTTGCATAAAAAACAGTTGCGCCCTCAAGGCAGACTTCCCTTGCTTGCAACACCCGCTTTCCCTGCGCCCTCTTGGCGCACCAAATCCATGTGTAGCACTGTTAAAACTTGCGTCATTGGCGCACCTTGCATCCATGCAACACCAACTTTATTTGCGCCAAGTACAAAATCGTTAATGGCGCAGGCGCATCCATTATTATAACAACATCATGTCATGTAGACCTTCCATGCGCCGCGCCAAGTTCTCCTGTGGCGCATGAAAAAATGATGTTACACGCATTAAACCTGCACCCTTTGGCACATCCTGTACCTATGTAACATGAAAAACATATGTGCCCTTTGGCGCTGATTTATCCCTTGCGGCACCCCTTTTCTGTGCACCATACTATTTAACCCTGCAATCTACAGTATTCATGCGCCCTGCACACTGTTGGCTCGTCTATCCATAGATCTGCCCAAGTGACAGATTTTCAAACCAACAATTTTTGGCGACTCCGCTGGGGAATCGAACAGATCTACCCGATCTATGATAGTGGTATGATAGAAAATCAGTAAAAATCACTACCTGTTTGAAAATTTTAACTTTTGTTCAAAATCCAAAATTTTTGCAAAAGTAACCCAAATTGAAAATTTTCTTCTGAGATCCATAGATTTGGCCTAGTTAGAGATCTTTAGTTCACTGAGTTTTTATAAAAATCTGTATTTTTCTATAGATCTGAGTTTTTGACAATTTACCAAAATTTTCAAACTCTTTGAAAAGTCAACTCTAGATTTGAAAATCAGCTTACTAAGCTTCACCATCGTTTTATCCTCGTTGTTCTTTGTCATTAAACCACAATCGGTTTTCGGAAGAGGATAAAATTAAATATTCAGAAAAGTACATGCTGCTGATTTTTGTCAGAAAAATTAGAAAATCAGCAAGTACAACCAAAAAGAGTTTTA
Organism: Taxus chinensis; assembly: GCA_019776745.2. NCBI lineage: Eukaryota > Viridiplantae > Streptophyta > Pinopsida > Cupressales > Taxaceae > Taxus > Taxus chinensis. The sequence goes on from CM034155.1 coordinate 544,549,493, forward strand.
AATCTGCTCCATAATATTGTAGATCAGGAAGGTACACTGGTAGGTGAACCATTTACTTGTAGCAGGAGAGCTCGTGGAGAAGTCAATCCTACTTTCGATCTACTTCAAAGGCACACCTTTAGTATAACACCAGCGCGCTTTTCATCACTAAGTTCAGCTGATCGGTCAGCCAGAAGCGCCTCACCTCCACGAAAGAACCAGTTTTCACAAGGAGCCTCCACATCCCTTTGTAGTGCCTTGCTGCTCAGTGGAACTGTACTTCCAGCCCGTGTTCTTTTTCCACCCGTCCAGATGGCGGTACCATGGGGAAATGCTATGGGTCCCCTGGCCTTGCTGCATCCTGTTCATGTGCTCCCACATGGAAACCGAAAGAATTTTCCAAAATTTGACGGGATCAGAAACCAAAGCACGGATTCACACATATCTACATTCATCATGTCATGCAATATCCTAGATGTGACCCATGAAGATGTGTCAGTTCACCTTTTTCTGGAAACTTTACAAGGGCCCGCAGCAGAATGGTTTTAGCATTTGCCGGCCGGATCTATTACCAGTTGGGCCACCTTGCGGGATGCTGTTGAAGACAGGTATAAGCCTTCGGAAGATGCATTTGCATTGTTATCACAGATCACTCACCTAAAGAAGGAGGGCAATGAGACCATGCGCGATTTTATCACCAGGTTCAATGCATTAATCAACCGTGTGCCTGTTGCCATGCTTCTAACACCGGAAAATCAGAAGTGTTTCTTCGTGAACGCTATGAGCTCGAAAGTAAGTTTCTTACTCTTGCAAGAACAAGTAGCTACCTTGATTCTCACCCAGGCCGCAAGAACAAGTAGCTACCTTGATTCTTGCCCTTCTCCCACTACTTCATCTGATCCGGCATTTCAAAATATGGCTAATGACTTACTTGCATTAAAGAAGCAGTTAGCCCAGGCTTCCCCCAGTTCCTCATACCGGGATATCCCACAGAGGAATTTCGTTTCCAACAATGTCCCACAAAGGTCACGCTTGCCTACAATTGCTCCGCGGTTGGCGCTTGAGGCTTCTCCGGTCAACGCTTTAGTCGAAATCAAAGAAGAGGAACAAAATTACGAAGAACCTTCGTCTCAAGGTGAAGATGATCAAGATGTCGGTGAACCGACTGGCGACTCTACTATCGGGTATATGGAATTTGAAGATGAAGAATCCGACGAAGAAGAGGGTACACAAGGGTATGCAAGTGGACAATCATATGCTGTTTTTACCCACTCACAAGGAAAAGAAGCAGAGGTCGCTGCCAATGCGTAGAAAGAGAAGGCCGTGTCAAACACTCCTCCAACCATTGCTAAAAGAGGTAATCCTCTTCCTACTCAACCCCCTGTTAAGTATTTTACAAAGAAATCTTTTCCCCCCATCTCTCCTCCAAATCAGTCTTCTTCTATTTCCATGAAGACCAGTAATCATATTCTACCATCGCGAAGTGAAGGACTCATTCCTTCACCAGTGCAACCCTTGGCCGTGTTTGACATCATAGATCATGCTAAAAAGACTAACATCCAAATGTTTGAAGCTGAGTATCTTCAGTCAAACCCCGAACAGCTTGTAAGGTTGACCAAGTATATTCAAAGTCAAGCTGTCATATCTCCCTAGATCTCCCTAAAAGGAATCCTTTCCACTCCTCCTGCATCCCACATAAATGTTGCTTCGACTTCTGCATCAGGCAATATAGAACCTTTCTACCTCTCCCTCCTAATAAATGGCCACAAACTAAGTAACTACATAGTTGATTCTGGAGCTTCTGATAACGTCATGCCGGAAAAAGTCACCCATGCTTTGGGCCTTACCCTTACCAAGCCTTTTGGCAGAATGTTATTCCATGGAAACCAAACAGGTTCCGCTGATTGGTCAGATCAAAGACGCTCAGTTCGCATTTGTGGCATTCCAAAGAAAAGAGTAAAGATGACCGTCCTCATTGCCGACATTCCAGATGCCTATGGAATTTTGCTGGGAAGAAGTTTTTGCAGTGAAGTTGGTGGGGAGATTCATATGGACTGGTCTAAGGCTAGAATCCCTGTAAAGGTGTAATGCAAACATTGGAGCCAGAATCACAAAAGAAGTACTTTGTTACTAACTCTGAGGATCCCAAAGCCCAAATTCTTTTCGAATCATTAGGAATGGGGAACTATTTCTTGTCTACCGAGTTTGACAAAATGGTTGTTCTCGTCCAAGAAGAAGATCTTAACAAGATCTGGACTTTGCAGTTTGATGGCAGTTGCGCAACTAGTGGATGTGGCGCCGGAGCCGTGCTAATATCTCCTGAAGGGGAGGTTATTCCTCTCTCTTTCAAGTTGCAGTTTTTCAATACAAATAATACTACTGAGTATGAATCTCTGCTACTTGGCATGCAAGCCGCAAAGGAAAGAGGGATCAAAAACTTGAAAGTACAAGGTGATGCAGAGCTAGTCGTAAATCAAGTTAAAAGGATATATCAAGTGAAGAATGAGAGGCTCAGGCATTACCGCAATGCGGTGTGGGACAACATCAAAGAATTTGATGCTTTTTCAATAGAATCTATTCCAAGAGCTCAGAATGACATGGCCGATTCATTGGCCGTTTTAGCATCCCTCATGCTCCCTCACCCAGGTTTGAAAACAGACAAATACACCATTGAAGTGGTTTTCCGCCCAAGCGTGCCGGACAATTCTCAGCATTGGCAAGTATTCAATGATGACAATCAACTTATTTCCTTTCTAGAAAAGGTGGAAAATTTTAAGGAACTTCGTTTTGAAGGATCGACTTCTACGTGCCGTGAATCAGTTACCGGTCAAAACGGGGAATCCGAAGGGAACAATGGCATATGTCAGCTCAAAGGAAATAAAATTCCAAAAGGCCTAGTTTCTTTAGAGCGGTTGTTCGACAGGCATGATCATTTTGTAAAAAAGAAAAGGCGAGATGATACTGGCTCCTCCCTAGAAACCGAACCGGTTAATTTAGGTTCGGTAGAACGTCCGTAGTTTGTAAACATTGGAAAATGTTGCACACCTGAACAGAAGTGGAAGTTTTTCAAACTGCTAAAGAAATACATGGATGTATTGGCATGGTCCTACGCTGATCTAAAGTATTTTAAGCCAAAGGACGTCCAACATGACATCTCGTTGAAAGAGGATGTCAAACCCTTTCACCAAAAGCAGAGGCATTATAACCCCAAGATCTCAGGTACTATCCAGGCTGAAATTCAAAAAATGCTGGATGTGAGAATCATTTTTCCTATCCATCACAGTACTTGGGTATCAAACATTGTGCCAGTGCACAAGAAAAACAGTGAAATACGCATATGCGTAGATTTTCGAAACCTGAATCAGACATCCTTAAAGGACAACTACCCACTTCCTATAATGGATCAAGTTCTACAAGCAGTAACTGGATCAGAAATGTTTTCCATGCTTGATGGTTTTTTAGGCTACAATCAGATTGAAGTCTCACCTGAAGACCAATTTAAAATAGCATTCACTACCCCCTGGGGCACGTTTGCCTACAACAGGATGCCTTTTGGCCTGACCAATGCTGGCGCCACCTTTCACCGGGCCATGGACCTTGCATTCAAAGGTATGATGGGGAAGGTCATTGTGGTTTATCTAGATGACTTAACTGTGTTCTCTAAACGGTGAAATGATCATTGTGATCATTTGGAGCAAGTATTGGCCAGATGCCGAGAGCATGGAATTTCCCTGAACCCGAAAAAGTCTGTTTTTGGAGTCACAGAAGGAAAGTTTCTAGGACATGTTGTTAGAAAAGAAGGAATAAAGATAGATACCGAAAGAGTTAAGGCTATTCAGGGCCTTACTTTGCCTACAAGCAAGACCAACATCCACTCTTTCTTCGAAAAGGTGAATTTTCTCATGCGCTTTGTTCCTGACTTTGCTGAAAAGACTCGTCATATATTAGACATGATGAAAGGGTCACCAACTTTCCGATGGAGCGAAGAAGGGAAGAGGTCGTTCGAAGAAATAAAAGCTTCTGTCACTCACGCACCAGTCCTGGTATGTCCCGATTTCTCCAAGGATTTTATCATGTATAGCTATGCATCTGAGCATACTGTATCTGCCATCTTGATGCAAAAGAATTCTGAGAATGTTGAATCCCCAATTGCGTTCATGAGCTCTCCCCTCAAGCCTCACGAATTAAAAATGTCTCAGTTGGAAAAACATGCCTTCGTTGTTGTCAAAGCAGTCAAAAACTTCAGGTATTACATTTTAAATTCTCATACAGTGGTGTTGGTCCCTGACACGGCAGTCAAGTCAATTTTAACTCAACAGGAGTTAGGAAGCTTGCGAGGAAATTGGATTGCAAAGGTCCAGGAGTATGATCTAGATATAAAACAAACTAAGTTGGTAAGAGGCAAAGGCCTATGTCAACTTATGGCCGAGAACCAAGGGTCAGAAGTTTCCGAAGGAAAAGGTGATTGCACCAATGAAGCATAAAGCCAGTTGGAGAAACCTGATTCATTGCGTATGGTCCTGTTTGTCGCAACCAGCGATGAGTGGTATTTCGATATTGCTTTCTTCCTCACCTACGGCGAATTCCAAGCTCACCTAACTGTAAAGGAGAAGCACACTATAAAGCTCAGAGAAGCCAAATATGTCATCTGGGATGACAGTTTATACAAATGCGGGATAGATGACATCTTCTTGCGATGTGTTGACAGGCCACAGCAGGTGAAGTTACTTGAAATTTTTCATAATTTGGCCTGTGGGGGCCATTACTTCTCTTCCGTGATGGCAAACAAAATCATTCAGGCCAGGTACTATTGGCCGACGCTTTTTCAAGATACAGCTACCTGGGTACCAAAGTGTGAGCCTTGCTATTAGTTTGTCGGCAAGACCAAGTTGGCTGCTTTTCCCCTCAGGCTTGTCATCATCGACAAACCATTCAAGCAGTGGGGAATTGATTTTATCGGTGCACTCAATCCCCAATCAAGTGTCGGACATAGTTATGTCCTAACAGCAACAGATTACTTCACCAAGTGGGTGGAAGCCATACCTATCAAACATGCCACTTCTGAGGTTGTTTGCAGTTTCATCAAAGAAAATATCATTGTCAGGTTTGGCGTTCCAAACAAGATTGTTGCTGATAACGCTTCCAACTTCTCTTCACGGGAAGTTGTTGGTTTTTGCTATGAATACGGGATAAATTTGGCTCATGCCTCAGATTATTACCCTCAGGGAAATGGTCAGGCAGAATCCAGTAACAAAAACTTAGTAACCATCATGCGAAAGCTAGTGGATGAGAATCAACGAATGTGGCACAAGTCCTTATACGATGCTTTGTGGGCAGACCGCATTACTCCCAAGAGATCTCTCGGTATGTCACCTTTTCAAGTGTTATATGGCACCGATGCCGAGCTTCCCATTCCCTGCTCTGTGCTTGGCATGGGCAATCAAAGATGAGACTTTCCAAAATTCCCTTGAAAAAAGGATCATGTATCTAGCAGAGCTCGAAGAAAAGAGAGGAAGGGTGGTCGACAAGATCGCTGAACATCAGAATCAGGTCCAAAGATTGTTCGATAAAAAGGCTAAGCAAAGAAATTTCCAGGTGGGAGACCTCATCCTTTTGTGGGACAAACAAAGAGAGCCAAAGGGCATGCTCCGAAAGTTTGATTTCCTGTGGAGAGGGCCTTTCAAGATCAAGCAGCTCAATGGAGAGAATAGTTTCTATCTCTCGTATTTGGACGGAACTAAGCTCCCGCTTCCCTATAGCGGGCAACATCTGAAAATCTTCAAGAAGTAGAGCTTGCTCTATTCTTTGTACAATTTGCTTTTTTTGTGTGTTTGTTTTTGTTGTGTGTTTTTCTTTTGTTGGTTGTGTGTTTCCCTTTCTGGTCTCCCTTGTTTTTGACTCTGTTACCCCAATGGATAGGCATGTGAAGATCTGGGATTCTCTACCCCTGAGGTTCACTTAAGAGATAGTCCCCAAGAAAGAGCCAGTTGTTATCCTGTAAAATTGGAAAGGGAAATTTTACAGATAACCCTAACAAAATTTTGTTTCTGGTCCCTCGTCAGAGACTCCTTGCGTTCGAAACGTTGCAAAATCCCTTCCCGAGAAATCTAGTTTTCCGAACTTAGCCATTTATGGTCGAGCGCACCTAATGTTTATGCAACATAAAGTGTTCATGCGCCCCCTTTAAATCCTTTGGTGGATGGTTTTAAAGTGTCGATAGGTGTTTTGATGCACCAAAGGGCGTAAGCTTCTCGTTGTCGACACACGTTTTGGTTGCGGCCACTTCAAAAAGTGGTTGGCGCATTTATTACAGCCTTGCCTATATATAGGCGCATCCGCCCTGTCATTTTCATCAGACAAGAACGACGTGATTATTCTTTTCCCTCTGCACCTGTCAACACGCCCTGTCATTCTCATATCACGTCGTGGGACCCAGTTTCACCTCTCACATTATATATATTCTTGGTAAGTGGTCCGTTGCTCTTTTGTTTTTTATGTTTTGGTTATTGGCTGCTTGTTTGTGGGGTTGGATTAAAATAAGAGCTGTGTAACCATGGAGCCTCCCTTGCTATTTTTTGTTGTCTTCCCCCATGCACTTCCCCCTCTTTCCAGATCTGTTGGTAAAGAGGACTCTGTCTTGGAAAAATTGCTTAAATCTCTTTGTATTAGCTTGTTCATCACCCAAAGAACCCTACAAAAGAAGCTTAAACGCATGTAAACCCCTAAGAGGAAAAGAATCAAGGCTTAAAAGTAAGACTGTATTTTTTCCTCTTTTGGCGCATCAGCCACCCCTGTAACATGATATACAGTTGTGCCAATGGCGCATCCACCATGCCTGTTGTATAAAAAACAATTGCGCCCTCAAGGCGCACTTCCCTTGCTTGCAACATCCACTTTCCCTTCACCCTCTTGGCACACCAAATTCATGTGTAGCATTGTTAAAACTTGTGCCATTGGTGCACCTTGCATCCATGCAACACCAACTTTGTTTGCACCAAGTACAAAATCGTTAATGGCGCAGGCGCATCCATTATTACAACAACATCATGTCATGCAGACCTTCCATGCGCCGCGCCAAGTTCCCCTGTGGCGCATGAAAAAATGATGTTACACGCATTAAACCTGCGCCCTTTGGCACATCCTGTACCCGTGTAACATGAAAAAAATTTGCGCCCTTTGGTGCTGATTTATCCCTTGCGGCACCCCTTTTCTGTGCGCCATACTATTTAACCCTGCAATCTGCAGTATTCATGCGCCCTGCACACTGTTGGCTCGTCTATCCATAGATCTACCCAAGTGACAGATTTTCAAACCAACAATGCCCTAGCTATAACCTTCTAGCATGCCTTTGTACCCTCTGGTCATAGACTTCTCTTCAGTGCATGCCTATTCACCTGAGTACCTCGTCACTGTACCTTATTCTAGTAGTTATCATGGCTTCTGCTTATCTCACATTATATTGTTCCTTCATTCATCTCCATCCTTGGTCACTTTTGAGAAGCAATCCTTTTGCTTTGAGAAACACCTATAGCAGATTATTCCTTTCCACCTTTCAGTTCCAGCAGTCATGTACCTTGATATCAATAACCATACCCCACACTAAAAGTATGTGTAGTCTGATGCGCATCAACATGCTCCATATTGTAGTTATCTTCATGCGCGCAAGCGCGATTATTACACAAGAACAAAAACTAAAGTGACAAAGCATAGCAACAATGAAGGAAATACATTAAGGAAATACATAATCTCAAATTTCTTATCCCTTATGTTTTTGTCATGCCATGCTTTCTACCTGCCCTTTTCCTGCTTCTAACTCCATCATGATATGGCTCGTCACTCATCCAGTTGAATCATCTTCTCAATAGGCTCTTTTAAAGCCCGCTCATCAGCTAGACCTCCAACGCGTGTAATGTGCAAAGAAGGTAACATAAATTCTATAGGGAGAACATCTTCTGTGCCAAACACCAACTGAAATGGTGTGGCTTTGTTCAATCTCTTATAGGTTGTTTTATATGCCCAAATAATAGCTGACACTTTATCATCACAATCCTTTCTTTTAATATCACAAATTTTTGTCAATTTCTGGCTCAAGATCTTGCTGAAAGCCTCAGCAGTTCCATTTGTCTGAGGATGATAGGGTGTAGTATTATGGTGTGCAACCATAAACTCGTCTAATAGGATCCTGATTGTCTCATTCAAAAAGTGTGTGCCCATATCACTTTTCAAGCTTAAAGGACATCCATATCTTGTAAGAACATTTTCCCATAGAAACCTAGTTGTTATAGCCATTGTACAGTCCTTTGCAGGTGTTGTTTATGTCCACCTTGTGATATAATCTATACAAGTAATGATATAACGCGACCCATTCCTATGCGCAACTGGTGAAATAAGTCCTACAAAATCGATGGCCCATTTCTCAAATGGTTCAACACTAGTAATAGGTCTCAAAGGCATCTCATCTCTTTGCCTTGGTTTACCTAGATGCTGACAATGGTCACCCGCTTTGCAATATGCTTTACAATATTTATACAGTGTCTCCCACCATAATCCAACAAGTAGGAACTTTCAGGTAGTTGCATCACCTACATAGTGGCCTCCTGTAATACCACAATGTGCCTCCTCCATTATATCCTTGCGCTCATGCTCTAATACACAATAGTGTAATACTTCATCTCTGCCTAACTTGTAGAGGTCACCATTGATTAACATAAACAGTGTTGCGCGTATATGAAGTTGTTTCTTTTCTAATTCCTTCATTCCGTCTAGTGCCACACCAGTCCGTAAAAAGAAAGCAATATCTTCTAATTCTGGTGGTGTGCATTGTAACCTATATAACTATGCATCTGGCATGGTTTCTTCAATTGTCTATGCTTCTTCTCCTGAGTGAATTATAGACAAGTGGTTTGGTCCATAGTTACTTTTCCTTGGCTTCACCACAACTGTGAAGTCAAACTCTTGAAATAGGAGTACCCGTTTGCATATGTGCCCTTGTGAGACAGGCTTGTTCACCAAATACTTCAATGCCATGTGATATGTATAAAACACAAATTGTGTTACTAAAAAGTATTGTCGAAACTTGTGTAATGCATAGATCATTGACAAAGCTTCACACTCTATAGTTGTATAATTTTGTTTAGCAGGAGTAAGCTTCCTACTAGCAAAGAAAATTGGATGATCTACAATACCTTCGCCAGGTTGATCTAACACAACGCTAATGGCCATTCCATATGCGTCCACATGAACATGAAATGGTTTATCCCATGAGGGGAAGTGCAGAATGGGCGCGGTAGTAAGTTTCGCCTTTAATATCTCAAATGCACGTTGCTACGGTTATGCCTGATAAAATGTACCTTTTCCTTTTAATAACTCTTCCAAGGGTGTAGCAACTTTGGCATACCCTTTGATGAACTTATGAAAATATCCCATGTGACCCAAAAATCCATGCACCTCACTTTGACTGGTAGGCTTCTTCTAGGCCTAGAATGACTACAACCCTAGCTGGATCAACCAACAAACCTTCCTTGCAAATTATATGTCCTAATAGTATTCCAAAAGGTGTAGCAAATATGCACTTCTTGATGTTCAAAGAGACACTCAATTGTCTGCATCATTCAAACATTAAGTGCAGATTGTCACAATGATCTTTCACAAGCCCATATACTGTCTAATCATCTAGATAAACCTGTAAGAAGTTGTGAATAAAATCCTTCAATGCCTGAACAACTATCCACGAGAATACAACAAGCACGTTTTTTAGTCCAAAAGGCATCACGGTATAGGAAAAAACTACCCCATTCAGTAGTAAAAGTTGTCTTTTCTTGATCCTTCTAAGCAATCCTAACTTGATGATACCTGGAAAACCCATCTGTGAATGAATATATTTTGCGCCCTGCCACTCCTTCCAGTATTTCCTCAATGAATGGTGTAGGAAAAGGGTGTGTGACACATGTAGAATTCAACTCCTTGTAATCTACACATATTCAAATCCGACCATCCTTCTTGATACTAATCACCATAGGACTAACCCATTTTGACTCATCCAAGGGTTGAAAAATCCCATATTTCAGCATCTTATCAATCTCTTCCTTCACCTTTTCATGTAAATTGGGATTCATTCTATAAGGTCACTTTCTAACTAGGTGTGCACCATCCCTAAGCTTTATCTTCATTTCTCCAAGTGACTCATGCACGCCTTTAAGTTCATGATACCTTCAAGGGAATAAGTCCTGATAATCCCTGAGTAACTCAATGATATTTTCCACTTCCGATTCTAACCAATAGTCTCCAATTATGACCTCCTTTGGCTCAGCCTCCGAACATATATTCACCTTCTTTATCTTCATGGGTTCGTGATAGGCACGTGTATCCTTGTCTGCATTGTCCAAGACCTTGTGCACCCCTTGTGAATGTTCAATATCCAGGTTCTCAACTTCCTCATCATCCACTATGTAAATCATCTTTCCTTTCTCTTTCTTAAGGCAAGTGCGTTCAATTAGTATGGAGTACATTTCTTCTTCCTTTTCAAAATGCACTCCGGACTTTGTCTCACCAAATATTTCCTTAATAAGCTCTTCTACCTTTGCACTATCTCCCATAGTTAAGTGCTTGAGAAATTTTAATGCTTCTTCTATTGGAGGTTTAGTTGAGAAGTAGTCAAAGGTCTGGATAATTCCTACAGTCAAATTCTACCAATTCCCAGTCTCTCGATGTAGTTATGCATATACATACTAGGTGCGTGCGTATCCTTGTAGAGTCGAATACAATCTATGCACCCAGAGTGAAGGTGGAAATGCTTCATGTCCCGCTGTCCAGAGTCTCTCACACCGTTGAATGTGATGTTGAACAAGTTGATAACCATTATAAGTGCAGATCTACATAGGTGCATTGCTCCTTAAAAACCTAGTAGATAGGGAAATTCCAATCTCCTCCCATTCTAAAAGATTATCTTTGTGGACTACCCACCAGTGCGTTGTGTCACGCAAGGTATACACTAACATATCTCTTCTCTTAATTTGATCTATACAATGTGATGCCATGGCTTTCAAAAATATAGGAATATCTTCTACCTCAGTATACCAAGGTACTGCACTACCTATCCATCGAATAGAACGAAGTCCATTCTTGTGCGCAACCACGCTTTTTACCTTGTGCCCTACTATTTCATATGTACCATGAGCCCAATTGTCACAAGAAATACTCATAGTATCACTAATAGAATGAGAATCTTCCCACTGTAGGATGCCTTCCTTTGATGGCTCATTGACCTCTGGGTCCTGAATAGCACGTACATAGATTCTGTTTAAGTCATCCTCACTTAGAGGCTCAACATATGGTGTAGAATTCCCATCTGTCAAAGGTATTACAACCCTTTCCTCCTTGTTCTCAAAGCTGATATACCCCTTATTGAATCTCAAGTCAACATTATTTGCATAACACCAAGGGCGTCCAAGCAAGGCTGGAAAGTTGTCTGCTTCTACAAGTGCTTAATATCTCAAAATCCCTAGTGAACTTGGCCCCTCATATGGTTATAGATGCATCCTTCAAAACTCATATGGGAGTGGCCTTAGTCTAGTTTTCCATAAACAACACATTAGATGATGGCTGCAATGGAAGCCTCCCCATTTGTACCCATGCATCTAATGTAAGCACATTCACTTCCACACTTGTATCAATCAATATGTTGCTCAGCATCCATCCATCCACAACAACATTCAGAGTAATTTCATTTTCATAGTCAATGCTATCAGGGGGAAGATTTTCATGTAGGATTTTTTGTTCATTCTTAGCGCTTGTGAGCGGGGTATTCCCCTTCAACCAATTTCCTAGCAACGGAATAATATTCTCCTGACGCAACATTTTACAAACCTCTCTGATGTCATCAATATCAGAGGGGACTTTTTCTACTTCTTTCTTCTGCTTCATCTTCCTTGACTGCTCCTTTAAACATTGTATCTCACCTTGAAGATTCCTAAGGACCTCCATGGTCTCTTGATAGACTTCCTTCTGATGAGCAGGATCTGGGTACCTTGCATGCAAAACCTCCTCCTTGGTGATCGTAGGATTCTGGTGCAATGCCTCTCTTACGCGTGCCACTTTAGCTCGTGTATTAATCTTCACTGTTAATGCCTCAGGTCCTGGTGCTATCTTGGGCATCCACTGATCTTCTACCACACATTGGATTCTAACCATCTCAGTGCCTTTGTTTTCTTGCTTATGTTGCTTACTCAGATGCTCATATAAGTCCGGGCACTCTTCATAGCTATGGTTCTTTCCGTAGAAAGAACATGCAATATTCTGGGGACATTTGCGCCTATAGTGGTCAGGAGATCCACACGTATAACATGTTCCATGAGGGAACTCACCTCTTCCTCCACCACATCCTCGTCCTCCATATCCACCCATATCCATGTCCTATCCACGACCTCCTTCAAAATGCCCCTCATTCTTGTCATAGCGCGTTTGATTATGATCCTAATCTTGGTGCTCATTCTTACCCTTAGAATTATCCTTTACGCTTGTGTGTCGTACCCCAATGTCTATAGCATCCTAGATCTAACCAATCAACCGAAAATCTTCAGTATCATGGGTCTTGGATCGGAAAATTTTATAAAAACAAGATACATTCTTCCTTATCGCGCACTATAACAAAGGAAAGTGACTAACATCATGATTCAAATGACAGATCTCATAATCCAACAGTAATGAGTGTATAGATCTGTGAGGGGAACTATCCTTGGTGTGACCTTCCACTTCACAATCTGTACACCAAATCCCTGAGCGTATTTCATGGGCTGAATTTGTTGATAGCTTCTCTAACTATTTTTCCATAGCTGTAATCTGTGCCTCTAAGAATGGACTAATGTTGGTGTCAATGCTCCCAACTACCTCAGCATGCAAATTTGCTTCTAGTGCTTCACATGGATTACTGTATGTCTTATGTGATAGTGCTCTTCTGAATGGTGTAATCAATCTACCAATGAAACATTGTGCATGTTGGCTTGTGTGAATATCATAAGAAAGCTTAGATAGGAGTGTTTTAAAATGGGCATCATACTCTTGTACACTCTCAGTAGTGCCTTGCTTGATATCCTTGAGCACGCTTATACTCTTCTGCTCAAATTCTGGGATATAGAACTCTTTCAAGAAAGCATCCTTCAGCGCTGCATAATCCACGCAAGTTTGATCAGGGTCAAACTTCCTATACCAGATGTGTGCACGTCCCTATAATGTAGTAGCAAATTGACTTGCCTTGTGCTCAGAAGCCATGATCCCTTTCACATGCCACAATATTTCACACATGTGCACATGCTCAACAACATCCTCTATGCCTCTATACTCCGGAAGACGAAGAGACATCTCCATATAAATATTTTGGGGTTGGTGCGGACCTTGCCCACCTAATCCAGAACCTCCTGTGTTTCCCCTGCCTCTCGAACCACCAGATCCACCAGAACTAGAACCACCTATACCTCCTAATCCTCCACCTGTAGCTGGAATAGGACCTATAGATGTACTCCCCTGTGCTCTGATAGTAGTGTTATACTGAACCTCTACAGTCTGTGTGGTAGTTCCACTTCTAGAGGTGAATCCAACATTTGGCATGCTTACATTCTGTGTAGATGATGCACCTGAAAATGTTCCTCCAAATAACATTGAAGCCATCTGTCATGTCATTGATGTACTTGCTCTCTGACTTACTCTGGTTCTCATGTTTCCCAAATTCACTTATTGATTACTTGTCGTACTAGATACTGGAAAACCAAGCGCAAGGGCTAGGTCACCAGGTGGATTAAGATGCGTAACCGCGGCCCAGGTAGTCTCTACTAGCGCACTTCTATGTGAGGCCAATGGGGGATCCCTGTCATGCTTTCTAAGATGGGGGAGTTCTTGATGCTCTGGCTCCACGTCTTCTACGTGAGCTTCAAATCCTTCACAAGCCATCTCTCTCCATCAATGTCATACTTTACAATGGTACGATGCTTCTCTATCTCCCTCTTGCGTGCCTCATTATACTTAAGCCACCTCTCCTCTCTCTTCCTTTCTGCTGCTAGGTCTGCCATCTTTCACCAAACATGTTCCTGCCCTCACATGGTGAGGTTTAGTTAGCCATCGGTTTACTCTCCAGGTTCAAAGTTACCATCAAGATCTTGATCGCCAGTGGAATACTTTGTAGATATGTTCCTCTAGGATACCGCAAAAACTGGAATTCAGCTACCTCTCGGGCAAGAATATGTCGAAATTGAATATTCCATAATATAACTGTTTAGAACACCATGAAACCACGTATCCACAACGCGAGTCTAGATCAGATTAGCATCATAAAGGGCCTGAAATTCTTCTTGTGTCCAAACAAGTGCGTGATACCTCCAATTCCACTTAGATGCATAAGCAATCTGCCACTCGTATAATTCTATTGGAAAGATGGTGAAAAATATCTCATATAAACTGTCATACAGGTTCTATTCCACCCATACGCATGTGATTAAACTCAGATCATGTGCTGAACCACTGTGTATATTCTTCCTCTAGATCATGTATCCATTCTTCAATACTTGCTAGAGTTAACCGGTATGTCTTCATCGCGAACCATCCTGAAAACAACTGAAAAAGAGGTCCTGGCAACAGAACCAATGATGCAACCTAGAATTCACCAGATAACACCCTAAATGTGCTGGCACATCACTCAGCCTAGACTGAGTGCTCACCTGAAGCGCGCAAAGGTACCAGGTTCCTCTTTAGGGTTTTTGTAGCAGAATGTTAACATGATGAATACTTAAAGCATATAGATCCATAACTAATACATCATTATATAGTGCATGAAAGATCTAGATCTAGGAAAGAATAGGTTTAAACAATAATCATGATAGAAATAAGAACATGCACTACCCAATTACACACAGGAATGACACTTAGGTTCAGTCAATATCTTCCATCTCTTAATTATCACAATAACACATAAGCTTCTTACAATACTGGCAATCTATGCCGATGCGCACATGGATCTGATACGGTAATCCAAAAACATGCACATGTCTCTGTATACTTAACCCTCTCTCACACACGCTATGTTATCAGTCTCTCTATATCCATCGTCTCCCTACCTGGTAATTCATTACATATATATAGGGTGGGGACTTTCCCTTCACCGCTTATCTATCCCAAAAATAGGTTGCATGCTATTAATAGCCACATGCCATTTTCATGCATAGCCACACATGCAAGTGTGATATCTATAGACTACTGATAGTTAACTGAGGTGACAATCCTATTCTTAGACTATCTCCATGAAAAACGCTCTGAATCTCGATCCTCTAGAAATAGACAATGTGTGGCACGCATGTCTCTGCATCGTTGGTGTGTTTTGCATGCTATCTTCTAAAAATAGATCTTCATGCCCAAAAATGGATAAGTCCTAAATGTTGACTTTTCCTATGTGCACGGGTTCTTCATGTCCCTTCGCGCCCTTGAACCTGGCCTATTTTCCTGCGCGGACTTCTTGTGTGAGTTTTTTCAAGTGTTCTCTGATCAACAGTGGTGATGGCATGGTTTTGTTTGCTGGGTGCTTGGGAAAATGGTAGTTGTGTCATCCTCTCCAATAAAGCCATTTGCAAGAGACATGGAAGAATAGAAAAGGAAAATGACCTATTTGTTAAAATGTTTCAATTAGATGCACAACAATGGAAAATAAGAGATGGTGTGTGGAGCTTAAACAACAAGGTATGGACAGTAAGTCAAATCATAATCCAAAGATTAATTTGTTAGATGTTGTAGTTACAAATGTTTAGTTAGGAATGTACATAGAAATGAATGCAAATTTTGCAGCATATAATGATCTACAACATGGATGATTAAACCTATTTCAGAAGAAATGAAACCCTTCTATGTAAGCAACACAATCAATCAAAATATTTCTTTGATTGAAATAATGTGCAGGTAAAGTTGTAAATTCAGAGGAAATGGGATCCACATATAGGTGGGTATGGAAAGAAGTAATCTATAACAAATATTATTAGCCTCCAAAAATTCATAGGAGTGTTTGGAGGCGTTAAAATGCTTTAGAAACTTTTAAGGAAACGCCAATGAAAAATGTGTTTCTAGGCTCAATAAAATTTTTCCAACATTCTCCCATCTCGTGTTCAATATGGATCCTTGAGCAGGCCCTAGACAATCATCAAAACATAATGGGCAACATATTCTATTGGAAAATTTCAAGTGATCGGGAAGATATGTGTGTCGTCGTGGAGGTTAGCTCAATGCTCGTGAACTATTTGACGAAATGCCGAAGTGAGATGTTGAACCGAATCCCACAGTTTCAACTAGCTTCATTCCTCCAGGCATGGTTCATCTCTCTTTATATTTCATAATTCTTGTCATTTAGTTTTTCATTTGCAATAAGATACAATTTTAAATTGTAGGAATTATCATAGCTCTGATTGTTTAAATAATTGTGTTTTCAAACCAATAAGACTCCATATCCTAACTTACGCAATCCAAATATTCCTTGGTGCAGAAACCTTGAACTCAAACCCTCATTTTGAGATGGTCTAACAAACTTGTTGACCAAACTAAATTGCTAAAGTACCCCTTTTTTATTAACAAGTTGAAGTTGACTTCCATGTAAATATGTTGACTGTTCCCTTGTTAAAGTAGATAAATCACGATTTTGGAGACTTGCAAAATAACCTTTGTAACTCCATAAAGGAGTTGTTAAGCTTCCTTCGTGTACCTTCTTAAGTGAGGAGTCACTTCAATTCTTGAATCGACCTCGAATGATCATCTATGATCTTTTTGATGCCCATCTAGGAGACTTGTTACACCATTTCGGCAGTTGTAGGAAGTTGCTAAAATTGAAAAGTTGGGTTTTCGTATCGCTTCGCTGTTTTAATCCTAGGAACAACACAATTCTTATCCGCCTTTGCAAACCTCTAGTACTTCCAATAGAAAATTTCCTAGAACCATTTGTTTGGGAAAAAATAGTCTTCTAGACAATTTTGCAATGTCATTTTTTTAGGCCTTTAGTCACAGTTTTGACTAGGTCAAACTGGACCAATTACGAACTGATGGCCTCAAAAATATGGTCGCCAATCATTAAACCGTTCGCCAGTTCTGAATTTTGTTAGTTTTTTGTGAATTCTTGGTGTATAGGAGGACACGCAGAATTTTATCCCATTGTGTGGTTTCTCATCATAAGACAATGATCGAAAGCGGTTTCTTAGCCTCCGAGCCTAAAAATGGGCATTTTTGACAACCAACAGGAAAATGTAAAAAAGGGAAGTTGTAGGACCCCCCATCGGGTTACCAAACCAACGTGGAAACTTTTTGACACTTGTAAATAAATGTTTGAAACTCTACTGTGTGACTTGTGTGAAATTGATCTTTTGGAAAAATAGTGTTTATCTCTTTTTCCTAATTTTTTCTCTCTCCTTGGTTAAGAAATGAAGTGAACTGAAATGAAATAAATGTGTCTCTAACCCTCTCCTTTCGAATGTAAATTATTAATGTTATTATGTAAATGAGAAACTATAGGGTGTAGACCCCTGAGTGTAAATCACAATTAAACTAAACCATAGTTTTTTTGGAGGTTAATTGGTGTGTAGAAAATTGTAAGTAATTCTTTTCAAATGAAATTGATTTAAAAGATGTTGACTTAAGAGAAACTAGTAAACTAAAAACTTGGTTCCGTAATTCCTTGTTATGTAGCTTATAACATTAAGAATAAAATAAATTTCTCTTGCGGAATCATGAAATGCGGGAAACATGGGGATCTCACTTTTAAAACAAATCACTTGTGGTTTGTGTATGGTTCTAATGCTTCCAATCATGTACTTCTTTAAGATATTAAAACAAGTACTTTCGTAACTATTTTGTTATAAAGTGATGCCAATAATGAGACCATAGTGCAATGTTAGTGTAAAGTGAGATTCGAGGTTAGGAATAATGTCACTCTTGGAGTCCTTGTAACTCAAATAGACATTTAATTGTGTTAAAAAGAATATGAATTGCCTTGGTGTGATCAAACTTCAAGAAAAACAAAAGATATATATAAATCTAAATAAAATTTCTTGATGCAGAAATGTATGATGGATTCAAAAAGCTTTTGAACTATTTTAACTATGATGGGAAATAAGGACACCGTGATTGAAAAAATGTTTTGGGAAAAGGTATCTTGAATCTAAATCTGCCTCAAATCCTTAGATTTATGTCTTGACATCATGTCAGATTCACTATTGTAGTAAGGGTAAAAATTTAAACAATAAACGTTTGAGAAACATCATCTTAACATCAGAACGAGAGATATAGGAACTTTGTATGCATTTTGAAATATGAAAAAAAAAATATGCAAGTTATGGAGATTGTCGTAAGGGATAAAGGGACCAACTTAAATGTGTTGAACTATAAGTTGAATGTGAAATGAGTTTAAGAATCTATAAGTGGAAAAATGATAAGATTATCCTTGCACAATAATGTTCTTGGAATGTTAATTGTAACTAAGATGTAATCATGGTAATGATGTGTTGTGGGTTTGCCAGCCCTTAGGGCCCCTTCCTTACGGTTGGGTCATTACTAGCATTCGTTCATTGGGGAAAGTGTGGCATTGACATGTATATGATGTTGTCATGTGCCTATGTGATTCGATGACTTATGTAAGTGTCTTATGCATTGTTGAGTTTCTCTTCTTGGAGCCTTGTGGTATTGTGTAGTGAGCAATGCAAGTCAAAAAAAATTATTCTGGTATTTTTACTGTTGTATTTGTAGGTGTAAAATGTGGGCATTACAAAAGAATTCCTTGAATTGAACTATTGAATTCTGCAATTGGAAACATTCCATCTCCATCACTTGACCACATACTAATAAGGCAAATAAGTGTAAGATTTTTCTTTTTATTGTGAAGGGAATAGTTATAACTCCATCATTATCTCCTTAAGGTTAGGTGCTTGAAATACTCACTTCATTATTTCCTCTTGATTAAGATTATGAATTTTGTGAGTTATATATATCTTTTTTATTATCTCATTTATTTAAGGTTTGATTTTTAGGCACTATCACTATATCCCATCTCTCCTCATTAAATTTATCTTCAAGTGAGAGTGTCGATTGAAGTACAAGTTTCAAACTGTTGACCTTAAATACGAATGTTGATCGATCTACTCACCACACCCATTAAACATATGATTTAAGAACATAGCTAATATTATTGTTCAGCTAAAAGGTAAATAACAAAATTGACACAGTGGATTCCGCAATGAATGAGGATTAAATCAACTTAATTGTGCTCATTTCATACATTCTAGTAAACGTACGTGGAGTGTACGATGGAGACGTCAAAGGGATGGAGCAAAGAATTAAAAATTTTGAAAGATGAAAACACAGAGAGGATGAGAGGCCATTGAAAAGGGGTTTATTACATGGCCAATATATTACTATTTTGTATTGATTTCTCCAAGAAAATAGAAACAAAACCATTTAAGTGATAGGTCCAATAGAAGTCAAGTTATGGATTAATTGTCCGTGATAGTTAAATGAACGTCAAGTGAAATGTCGAGAATAAAAGTGAACAACACACTCCATTACAACCTTCCTTGCCATTGTAGGGACACCCCCCAAAAAAACAATTAAATAATAAACCAAATTAAATACATACTTGACAATTATTGTAAATCACGAGGGTTGGAAATGAATATATTACAAAAAAAGCCATGGTTAAGAAACAATGACATCATTATGTGTTGTCATTAAAATAGTAAACTACATAAGAGACATATCACATAAATTCTCTATAGTATCTACTTGATACCATTCGCATCAAGTGTAGCTATTAATACATATTTATGGAATTCTTATCCACACTTACAAATATGGAAAATATAGCTCTACAATTACACTTGCATTGCACAACTTGTTTCGATACTAAAATTTTAAATGATGTAACTTATAGGTTATTAAATCCAATGAAGAACCTGGTTAGACAATACATGATAAATAAGCACACAACCAAAGGGAAACACACAAAAAAATTATTTGTGTAGAGAGAGACCATATACTTCACATAATTATTTAATAAAAAAACACACGTAATGAGGAGCACAAGACTTATTGCATCCAATCTTATCAGTAAAGCAAAGTTTCATTTAGAATAGTCGCCCACCTCCAGATAAATATTAAAATAAAACACTTGTAAATCCCTTATGGCTATGAATTTGTGTCTGATATTTCCTCTCCTTTTATCCCTTCATAAATATCTTATATCTCTTCATAGTTAATCAATAGTTACACACATGGAAACCCCCCGTCAGTATCTAGGTGTGAAGAAGACAATTGAGCTCGGATTCAAGGAGTTCCTTTGGCCAAACATGTGGGTCGACAGGTGGTAGCTTGAGAACACGTTGTATAAAAAAGAGAGTATGCTTGAAGTTGTGGCCGCAGAGGAAGTTAGGGTGAAAGTACAGGAGGGGGAAAAGTTTAAGTCACAAGTAATAAATGTTGCCTCTAGAGGCCATCACGATAAACTCGCACGCCAAGATGTAAATGGTTTTGTTGTGATTCGCGAGTGTAAGCAATTTTGATTATTTTGTTGTCCAATCAAATCCACATTGCAATGATAAAACATGAGAAAAAAATTTGGGGTAGACTTTTTTTGAGGCCATAATTGCCAAGATATGCCCAGGATCCCCAACTCCAAGGCGCCAAATTGCATAGAAAGTAGCCATCACTGTTATTATCCATACTAATTGTCTTCTAGAAAAAGAATGGTTTTGGTTATTGTTGTTATTTTTCTGGCCTGATAATAAGCTTGGCCATGAAGTAGGGGTCACCTTGAGAAACCTGGATATAACAGATTCCCCTATGTAGAAGGTTACACACTACATATATTGTCAAGCACTCTCATATGCAACATCGCCCTGAGGTCAGCCCACTTGTTTTCTCGTCTTAAATCACATAATTAAAAATTTGCATTCTTTGCACCAGCAGTAGAGGAAATTACACGAATGGTTGTGATTTATTTGATCAAAGACCATGTACAAAACCTACCCACAACCATTGATACCAACTGTGCATTGTCTGAAGACCCCCGAAGTTTTCCATTGTGAAAATGCCTTCAGCGTAATTATTTGGAGTAGGCCCTCGTCATAATAAACAACACCCTTATGTTGAGGTGGAGTTACTAGCATGTAGTACACATGAAATTTTTTCAACATCAAAGTTAATAATGGCTTTGCTTCCATTTAACCTTGCCACCATGTTATCTCCACACTTCAATATGGTCACCTCTTGCCCTTTGTTAAAATTCATGCTCCACTTGTGTTGTGTATCCATCCCCTCTTGAGCATCGAATCCCAGGGAGACACCTCCAAAACATAATTCCACAATGGCAGTATCAATCAACATCAAAGTCATGTACAGTTTATAAGCAAGTTCATCTGAAAGTGCTACATTTTCATTTTTTGTTGTGTGCAATCAAATTTGGTGCTTGTGAACATCAACATTGTATAGTGCATAGAACATGTAAATTTGTGTGTTCACAAGCCATATGTTTGCTTATACATTTGCACCCGATCAACTAAAAATGGAGCAAAAAATGAAGGAAAAAGTGAGAACTGCATTGCTTTTGCATCGACCATATGTACGTGTAGGGGGAAACAATATGAGAAAGGGCGCCAAGTCAAAGTTTTCATTTATCCATGTTACTGAGTTTGTAAAGTAGAGAGAACATGTGCCCAAGACCACAACAATCACTATACTTAATAGTGTAATTAAGCCCACTGCTTCGAGAATGGCAGAAGAGAAAGTGAGAGGAAAAGCTCAGCCAGAGCTAATGATTGCTAGATTTAAATATGTCCATAATGATAGAAAGTTGAAAGTAAGTGTGTTGGTTAAAGCTGAAGTGGAGTGATGGTTAACTGGGGCTACTACTTTAGTGCGTTAAGGAATTAAAAAAATAGACACATAGTATATATGGAAAAGAGCGTGCCAATGGATATGAGATTTGTCCATCCCCCTTAGTGTATTAATACTACAATACTAATTTATTTGATTGAACAAGAAATGAATGATCAACATCAAAACGCCCAAAGGGGACCATGAGTTTTCCGGCTGCTCCTGCTTTTGTAACTCCCTTTTATTTTAATTAATATAAAAGGCAGTTCCAATAGTAATGATCAACATTAAAAATCAAGAAAACATTTAAATTGAAAATAACAATAGGACATTAAAAAGTTGGTTTTATTTCAGATCTCATATATGTGATGTAGATAGATAGGAAGATGTATAATTCAAGGGTGTCCCTGAGTGTTAAACAAGTTAACAACAACGAGTACATTACTAATCAAATTAGGAAGGTTATCTGTGAGTATCACAACAGTTGGAATATTTTCTGCTCTACCTGGAGGAAAGTCAAAAAAAGACTTTAACTGACACTAAAGCTGACCCAATAAAATACTAATATGTCATCGATATAATCATTGTTTAGGTGTGAGAAGACCGCTCAAATGACATTTTCACATTCGTTTAATCAGTGGGCACTCGGTGATAAAGTGGTGAATGTGTTTAATTCTCATCCTTATTATGGTATCACTGTTGGTGTGTGATAAAAAAAGATAAAATTCCCTCCAAAATATAAGAGTAAAGTCTAATTGCGGGAGTGTTTAACTAACATACCTTATGCAAGGGTGTTGCATGTGCATAAAAAACCCTAAAAGGGTGGGAGGGGGTGGGGGACTTCTAACACCACTTCCTTTGCAACATCTAAAAATATGCACACAAAAATTTAGGGATTCCTTTTTGTAAGAAAAGATTTGTTTTATCCATGTAGTAGATTTTATCCCATTCCACAAGATCAGTTGCAAAGAAAATGTAGGAGCAAAAGCTTCTTACATGAGATCACATCCTAAGATATTTATTTTAAAAAGTATTAAATAAGAGATGGGATGGTGTGTAGGCATTAAATAACATGTTTATCAAAGGATACAATTTGATAGCCCATACCATTCATTATACATTTTTTATGATAACGATACATATTTTTATCATGGCAAGGAAAATACTATAGCTTCAACTTTGTTATTAAATATGTTTCCCCATCTAATTATCTTCCGCTACATGAGGGATTTCCTTATTCAACATTAGTTTTTTGCAAATATAATATTTTGTATTTTTTTATGGTGATTATTTGTCATTCTAATGGTTGAAGATTACAACGTGGCAAAAAGATCACAAGGACTATAGTATATAAAAAATCAAGTTTCCTATCATTTCTTTAACGATCATCGTCATCAAGGTTCACTTATGTACAAAGGTGGTGGGTGTCCTAATTTTCATTGAATGCAAGGGGCACATTTGTCTACTTGTCATTGTTGTCACTTCATCTAGTTCAATGGTGGTTCGTTTGTTTATGTTTTGGTCTTTCTCTCTCTATTGATCTTCCATTATAAGAACTAGAAAACATTTTTGGTTGGAGAAATACATCTCCTTCAAAAGACGAGCATCACAAAAGTAATTAACATTGTTACTTTTTTTTTACAATCCAAAAAGTGATGTTAGTACTTTGTTTGTTTGTAGAAGATTAGAGGCATTTATTTATGATGATTTTTGTTGTTTTCTATTAGTAAGTGCATCTTTCAATTAGATACACTAGTAAAATTTCCCTTGATTTTAGAAAATATAAATATTTAAGTTTAGTTTGCTTTTTTTTCTCATGTGAGTGTTATGGGCCTCATATATTCAATTTGTGCATCTAGGATATGTACAAAATCCGGCGAGACTCGCAAAGTGGAGACAAGTTTTGTTGTAAATTTCTTGTGTATGCCTTCTCTATATGGTCTTTTAAACTTTTGGGTTGTTTTTCTTTATGTAGGTATTTTTACAATGAAAATTGTGTTTTTGTTTGCATGACAGGAAAATTGTGTTTACATTTTTTTTTTTCTTTTGTGCAAAACTGGGGATTTTATTCTTTGCACATTTATGTTTCTTTGATGTTTTCCAATTTCTAAAATTACATAACACAGCTTTAAAAATAGGCGAATGTCTAGAAGCATCAACAAGTTTTTCCCTTTTTTTAACAAAAAATCTAGATTTGTTTCTTTTTTTGGTGATTTTCATTTGGTTGTAACCATTACTAGTCTTTTTGGTGTGACTTGACCTCCGCAATGGTGGTTTGCATTATTCTTTGTTGTTTTTAGTTTTTATATGGATTAGAAAATGATGTGGTTTTCTTGCTTATTTTCAGGAGATTCTTAGCATTGTTTTGACCATTTTTTGTTGGTTTCCATTGGTGGGTCCATGTTCGAGGTCATAATTGATAATTGTTTTGTTAGTTTTTTATAAATATAAAATATTAGTGTTTATTTGTTTATTTTTATTTTTATTTTGTGTATGCTATTATACCCACTTATTAAGCATTTTTGTGTGCTTCAGATGTGCATGGGGAATGTGGGTCATGTTCAAGGTCTTTGCCAATAATGTTCTTGGTAGTTTTAGAAGGAAATTAAAATTTAGATTTTATTTGCTTATTTTTCTTATATGTGATCTAGTTGTGCATGACGAATGTGGGTCTAGGTTCTAAGATTTTCTCTTTAAATACATGGTGGGATGGGGTTATACACATTGCACATATACACAAACATTGTTAAAAATATGGTGGTTTTTGCAAGGCAACATTGAGTTTTGTTGATTGTTTTTTGTATGTCTTCTGTATGTGTGTTCTTAATTATTTTGAATTATTTTCCATCATTTGGGTTTTTTTAAGTGTCTTTATGTGTTTTGGTTGTGCATGGGGGATGAGTTTCTATGTTCCTTTGTTTTGCTCTTAAAATATGAAGGAAAAGGGATATACTCATTCTACATACTAATTTTCTTGTGTAAAATTTGGTGGGTTTTACAAGGAAGAGATAAGTTTCATTGTTTGTATCTTTTGTATACCTTTTCTAAGTATGGTATTTTATTGTTTATGGCTTGTTTTTCTTCATATGGGTCTTTTATATTGAAGTGATTATGTTTGCGGGATGAAAAAATTATGCTTCTATTTTTTTATTTTACTTTTTTTTGTAGGAATCTAGGAAGTTCACTCTTTGTGGTTTATGAGTCTTCGTTTTTTTTTTTGTTCCTAAAATGGAAAATGAGGTGTTGCAAAATATGTGTCTATTTAGAAGCATTAGAAAAAATTCCTTTGTTAAACAAAGAATTATATTAATTTTTGTTTTTTTATGTTTTCTTTATTAGGTTACTCACATTAGTGGTCATGTTAGTGCAACTTTCTCTCCACAATGGTAGTTTCCATTAATTTTTCTTCGTTTTGGTTTTTATCTATGGAGTAGGAAATGATGCGGGTTATTTATTTAATTGTAGAATATTCCTAGCATTGACATTTTTTCAGTAGTTTCCATTGGTTAGTGTATGATCGAGGTCTTTACTAGTAAATTTTTACTGGTTATTTATAAAATAAAAATTAGGGTTTGTTGTCTTTTTTGCATATTATACGTTGTACTTATAATGTATTTACATGTTGTGGTTATGCAAAGGGGATGTGGATATGGGTCATTGATTTTGCTCTTAAAGTATGATGGAAGGTGATATACTCATTACATGCATGCATTATTTGTCTATAAATTATGGTGGTTTTTGAAAGGAAGATGTATGTTTTGTTGTTTATGCCTCGACTATGGTTTATTTATGTCGTTTTCAATTGTTTTAACATTTATCTTGTGTATGGGTCCTTTTAGGTGTATTTAAGTGTTGTGGTTGTGCATGAGAGATATGGGTCTATGTTCTTATGTTTTGCTCTAAAAATATGATGGAATGGGGATATAATTGTTGCACATATGCATTGTTTGTGTGTAAAATATAGTGGGTCTTGTAAGGAATATACTATTTTGGTTGTTTATCTCTCGTGTATGTATTTTTTATTTTTTATATTTATGTAAGAGCCCTTTACAATGCACAAGGGTACAATTGGTAATATTGTGTTTATGTTTTCTTTTTATTTCTATTTGTAGTTGGCGAATTAATATTTTGTGAGTTTCTTATTTTCCTTTTCATATTTTTGTGTTGTTATATGCAAACAATCTTTTGCTTGTAAAAGTAATATAAGGTGATATGCTTCAATCTAAAAAATAATGGCAAGGTTTTTTGTTAATGCAAATCCTTCTTGGATTGTAAGTAAGCTCCCTTTGTTTATTATGGTCCATACATTTTGCAATAAAGTAATAAGGAAAATACAAATTTGTAATTGTATCCGTTTATTACTGTTGTCACACGGATCATGCACCCGTTGAATCTTTGAGTGATCTCGTACACCATTGGAAAATCCCCAAGGTGTGGGACCTTTTCACCTTGGGATGAACCTCCAGATAAGGCCGACTTCCTTTGAAACTTGGAGCACTTGATTTAAGATTAATATGTAAGGCTAAAACATTTGAAAATAATTCTAATATACTCAACTGATGGGCTTAAAGTCAGATATAACAAAAGAAGAATAAGGTGATACACCAAGTATATTGAACATATAGACCCACTTAAATGCACAATCAACTCCTCACAACAATATATGATATGCACATGTATTTCAATCTTCCTCTATCCATGACTATAAATAATAATGCAACTTTGTAACAGAAAGGAAATAGCTTTTCCACAATTGATATTCAAAGTAACTATATCACTTTTCACATGAATTGAAACAAGATAACTGGGATAAATGTAAATTAACCAATCACATCAAGGAATTAAACATTCATAAGCTATAAATTGATCAATGATTAACACAATAAACCAAACTTCTCATGGCAAAATATTTTTATGAATATAACTGAAAGGCTCAAAGTATATGAAGCACTCTTCCAAGCTTGAAGAGTAACTTCTCCAAATGATCTAGAAAATATACATAAAATTATTGCATTTAACTATTTATAAGTTCCAGAGGTTGAGTCATTACAGCTGAACCTTAACTAGAAAATTACTAAAAGTAGAGTATAATAAGTTTAAGGGAATAAGCTCCCATAAAAATAGTAAATTTGTTGCAAAGGTTTGACTAAGTCAATCTTGCAACTTTGATTGATTCAGAGCTTTGAACCATCCCAATCATGGCCGCCTGGCTTAGCTTGGACCTGCATCATCTTTCTCTTGTTTGGTTTTCCCCTGATCTTCTTCCCACATAGCCATCTGGTGTTTGTAATCAATGAAACATTTAATGATTCCATGTACTTCCTTCTCCTCGGGTCCGCATGCATAATGATTTACCACATTCATTGTATCAATCTCCCTCGTAAATTTAGTTGGTAACCTTTTCAAATTATTCACCACTTTCTTCAGTTGACTTATGAAATTATGGCACAAGAATAACCTGTAAATTGAATCGCTATTGAAAGTTTTAGTTACTTCATCATCTTTCGTTACCAAATCTTTGAAATTTGATTTAATTTGGTCCACTAGAAGAGCATCAATATTCTCATTGAAAAACTTGGAGTTGATATTATCAAACTCTTCTGAAATATCATTTAGACCGTCCATTATTTCCACACGTTTATGATCCAATTTCTTAATCAAATCTTGCAACACCTGGGATCTAAATTCCATATCCTTTTAAAACTCAAACAATTTAGAAGTATCATCAATTACTCCTTCTTGAAGGAGTAAATCTGGGTCCACATCTCTAATGCCACTCCATGTAGTGAAATTTAGATTCAAATTATTGTTATCCTCAGAGAGGATTTCATCTATCCTACGAATAGAAGTTCTTTTAGTTTGTAAATCATTATATAATTCAACAGTTGTTTTAATCAAAGGATTAGCTTCCTGAAGCATTTTTTTAATCCATCCATCCACTGATCTTCCCTTCTAACCTATCTTCTCAATTTCATGATATAAAATATCATCCAAACCGGAAGAAACTGTCAGAGAAGTTATAGTTGAAGGATCAGTAGTTGGAGTGGGTTGTGTTACTTTCCTTAACAGAGCAGTGAGTTGTTCAACCTTTGACTTCAATTCATCTTTGGAAGATTTATCTTTATCATACTTCTCCAAAAAATTTCCAAGGACCACTTGAACATCTTGTTTAGGGCATGAAAAGTTGCTGCTGTAATAGTTTCTTTAGTTTTCCCCTCAACGGGGGTAGCTATTTCCATGACCCTTTTTCCTGATATGTTTATCAATAAAGTAGAGATGATCTTTGGATGTAATAGGCTCCAACATGCTCAAATCTATCACATCTACAAGAGGCACATTTTTCTTCTACTTTGGGGTTTGGCGATATAGCCATTCATGTATAGTAGATACATATGAAAGTAGCATGGTTGGTTTGGAACTTGGAGCACTGGATAAGACAATAGCATTGGTAATATCAGTTGACAATGAAATGGAGGTTGTTATGATAGATGGGGTAGAAGTGAGAATAGCCTCGGGAGCAGATGCAAAAAGACTAGAAGTGGAAATGGAAGGAAATGAAAGTTGCTGAGAAAATGGAGTGGAAACTGGAGACATAATCATTTCCCCTACTGAGAGGAAATGAAGGGATGAAAACACTTGGGTCATGGATGGGAATGGAAAAGTAGAGGTGAGTGAAGGAACAGTGGATAATGATGGGGAAAGTGGAGTTGAAGATAGTGACAATGGTAATGAAGAAGGGGTGGAAAATATTATGACACAACTGGAGAATCACTAACTTCAACAACTTCTGTTACTTGTATTGTAGAGGACACAACCTTGGCAATGGGAGCTTTTGAAAGAGAGGAACTCCCAACAACAAATGAGACCTTCCTTTGAGTTAAATTGGTGTTTTGAGTAGACCTTCTACCTTTCGTGGGTGTAGGGAGACTCGGTGTTGGTTAGGCTTCTATTCTTATAGATTGATTTATCCCGTTGGGTGAAATTCCCAAGGTATCCAACCAATCATATGTCCTTTGTAGAATGAGCCCTGCCCTTTCCTTAGTATTGTAATGTTCTTCCTGGTACCAATCGATCCATGACAAAGGTTGATTAACAACATTATTATTCATGTATAGTTGATCCAATACTTCATCACCATCCTCCATTCCTTCCAGAATATCTGCAATACCAAATTGTTTAACCTCATTCAAAGTCAACCTTTCATATTCTCATTGTTTGATGATAACCTCATCTCGATAATGACTCCAAATATCCTCTAACTGAGTCACATGAGAAATGTCCAACCCTTTTTCAATGAACTTACCCCAATAATCAAAGTTGGTTCTGGGATGGAAAGTTTGCAAAGTAACTTCAGACATTTCTCCATCCACATTCTTTTCTTTGTAAATACTGGCACATGTATACCTTCCTATTGAAATAGGAAACTGGACTCCCACCTTATGTCATTTGTTTTGAATTTTGTGATAGTCCAACAATTGTCGAACCAATTCTAATAAAACCCATTTCTCCAAAAAGTGAACCTTTTTGAAATTCAAAAAGGAAAACCTCCAAAATCCTGAACACTTCACATTCCTGAAACCCTGAAAAGTGAATCTCTAAAACTGTGACTCCCGAAAGCCTAAAACTCCGAATCGTGTGTTATGTATTGTGAAAACAAGAATGGATTTTGGTTTGCATGTGGCTAGAGAACCTTTTTTATTGATAAATAGTTAAAACCTAAATAACATTATTTATTTTAGTTTCTAGACATAACCAAATTCATGTTCACAATCCACATTGTTCATGCTTAGTATACATGACATCATAACCCTTCTTGTGTAATTGTTATTTGCATAAATGCAAGACTTTTGTTTGTTTGTGTGTTCATTTTTATCATTTCTGACATATTGAAAATAAAATTCATGCTTGTGATTATTAAAACAAATAACATTTTTATGTCAATGAACTTTTGGTCTCCCCACCATATTTCAAAACAAAACAAAGACATGTAAAAATAAAATAAATTAAAGTACAATGCAAAATTAATATATTCTTAATGAAATAATATCAACTTACATTTTTATTATTATTGGTAAGTAGTTTTTTGAAAGGGACTATACCCTTGTACAAAAGAGGCTCAAAATCTAGATGTCAACTTACATTTGAAGATCCTTAATCTTAATAAACAAATATTTTCTAATCCTTTATTATTTATGTATCTAGTATTGTTTTTAGAAAATTCATAATTCTCATAATGGATCATGTGGTTTGATATACTTTAGTTGATGTAATTCTTTCATATTTGAAGTTAAACTTTATATTTTGAAATTTGAATTCCATAGAGTTGATGAATTTTAATCTCCATTTTCATGTTTTTGTCATATTTATTATATTTGAACATATTTTTACTTCCATGTGTAAACATCAAAATTTGGTAAATTGTTTATTAGATACAAAACATCACACAAAAGAGACTTAATTAATTCCATGCAACAATTTTGTTAAACAATTATTATATACATGTGACTCATATTCTATTGCTAATATTCGTTGAAAGGATAACATGCATGTAGATGACATGACTAGTGCCACTTCACTTATCTTGCTTGATATTGTTAATGATTGTTCTACCTTCATTATTCAATAATTATGTAATACCTAGCTATTACCCCTGATATTGTTCATACTCTTTGTGTTCTTAATGTTACCCATAACATTGACAATCCCAGATGGTATACTAAAATTTACAACTTCCTCTATTGAAAAATGTTGGTATCCAATGCATCACCATAAGAGGGACATTGATTGCATTGTGAAGCACTTTGTTAAATCGTTATTAGTGGAACTTTATTCAAATACTCCTTAGATGGATGATTTCTATGATATTTATGGATCGATGATGCACAATTGGTCCTCTCCCACATACATGATAATGAGTGCAGTGGTAATTTCAGCGACAAAGCAATGACCCAAAATCTACTTCACTAAGTTTACTATTGGCATACTATGGAACATGTTCATGTCACAAGTGCAAAGTGGTGTGATCAGTTTCAAAAGCATAGTACTCTCAAACACGATCCCTCTCATATGTTAAAATCCATCATTTCTCAATGGTCATTCTCAATATAGGGCTTTGACCTCATAGGAAATCTCAATCCAGAATCCACTCAAGGCTATAGATTTATTATCACCACAACAAAATACTTTACTAAATGGATTGAAGTAGTCCCTCTAGTGTCAACTACGAGGAAGGATATTTTCCACTTTCTCCTCACACATGATATTATTAGATGTTTCAGGGTGTCCGTGGAAATTGTTACAGATAATTGATATTCCTTTAAAAACCAGACAGTTAGGAATTTTTGGGTTATGTTTAAGATCAAACATAGACTTTCTACTCCATATCATCCACAATTAAATGGTCAAGTTAAGGCTACTAATAATACCATTATCAAAACTCTACACAAAATAGTTGTGAAGAACGAAGATGATTAGAAAGATCATATCAATATGCCCTCTAGGATTATCATTCTAGTGTTTTCACACCTACAAATGCTACCACTTTTGCCTTATTCAATATTAATGAAGTTTTCCTCTGACTCAAATTAAAAATTACCTCATTGTGCGTCTCACTTAAAGATATCATCAAATATTATGATTATCATGAGAAATGGTTGCATGACCTTGAATTTCTTGATGTTTGATGTGTACAAGCCCTTGACCATCTCCACATGTAGTAAGAATGTATTAAGTATTCTTGCAACTAGAAATTCCATACTTAGGAATTTTAGGTAGGTGATATCGTCCTCAAAGAAAATTAAAACTACACGAATTTGAAAACATCTTTCAAAGGTAAAATTGAAACTGATTGCCTTGATGCCTATGTAGTTACTAAAAGGATTGGCTTTGGTGTTTACCACTTGGCTTCCCTTGAAGGAAAACATGTTTAAAATCCCATGAACATCATACACCTATGAAAATATTACTCTTGAATCTCTCATTAGGTAGCTATGGTACTACCCCTTGTTTTCTTGTACATAACTATTCTCAAAACATTGCAAAAAAATTCAAATACTCGCATAATACAAAAATATGAAAAATACAAAATTAGAACATGTTGTAGTTTGTTTGGATAACTTATTACTCAGTATATGATGTTTATCACATTGGTTTGATAGATAACATATCTATTATTTACATGCGATATCGTGAGCTTGATGCAAGTCATTCACATATTGTTACACTTTGGTGCATTTCTTTACTTTTTGAAAGCTCTTAACTTTGATATTGATGTTATCATACAATCAGTGGGAGTGATTACCTTACCCGCGACTTATGCATTGGCCACTAGGGCTGAAAATTGTTTAATTCAAGCCAGAAAATTAGCTCCTAGGCCACCAATGCCATTGTTCCCTGAATTTCCACAAGCCGTGTAACCTTCCCTTGCTCCTATTCCTCAAACAAACTTGAAGTTTTTCACTTCCACATCAAAAACCCCTGCATAAAAATAGAAGATGAGGAAATGAAATCTTTGATTAGAAACTTGACAAACAAAGTTATATCCCTAGAAAAATAGCAAGCCCAGTCATATAGAAGTTATCAAAATCAAGGGCAATCTTCAAATAAGGGATATCAGGCATATAGAAATCAATAGTCAAATCAGAGATATGCACAAAACCAGAAAAATAATGGATGGAAAAGTCAAAGTGCTCCTCTTCCATTGGCAACAATTCCTCCTCCACAAACACTCTCTGCCCCCAGTTCTAGTCAAGCCTTAGTTCCAATACAAAAGAATATGGTGCAAGAAACAGAGTGATGTTTTCCATGTAATCTACCCCATAACCAACTTGGTTGTGAAAGGGAAATGCATCTCCAAGCCTACATGATCCAGGGTGCTTCCAATAAGAGGGAACCACTTATTAAAGCACCAAATCATGATGTGGAAGAAACGCAACAAGTTACACATGATGCTAACCTCATCTTTTTCGGAGCTAAGGATTTCAATTCACTCAATCAAGTGTCTAGCGGCCCCAGTAGGCCTCAGAAGAGTGTTGCTGACAACACACAGAACAAGAAGAGAATGTTGGAAGCTCAGATTGTAACATTTGCGGATCACAACAATGTTGCAGTGACTAAAGAAAAGTTGTGGGATGAAGTAGAAATAAAAGGGCGTGAGAAACCATGAAATAAAGTAGAAAATGTGTCAAAACAGCCTACGATGCTTGATAAACTTGTCATGGAAAAGGAAGTTGCAATTTCATCAAAGTTGCATGATCAAACAATGCCGCAACAAAAGAAAGAAAGTAGCATGTTGCAGATGTAGAAACCTGTGGGTCTCTCATTCAACATAGTTGAGAAAATGAAAAAGACCAATGTCAACATCTCAATGTGGGATGCACTTACCATTCCATCTCAGCAAGATCTTCTATGTGAAGCCCTCAAGCAACTGTCTCTGGCAGATCTAGTAATGCAAAAGACTCATACCACGTGCGGTTCATGTGTGCCAAGCAATAGAGGACCAAATAAGTAAAATTGTTAACACCCCACCCTTTTACATGTCAGTAATCATGGGTAAACACTTGGTTCATAATTGCATGATTGATTCAAGGGCTAGTACTTCTGTAATGCCAAAGAAAATTGTCAACATCCTAGGTCTCAGATATAGTCCTATGTCTGGGGGAGTCTTGCAAATTGATGGATCAACAGTGGGTGTATTGGGAGTGATTAAATATTTAGAGTTAACCCTCCATGTTTTCCTGATTCTCACAATAACCCATGATATATCAGTCATAGACTTGTTGCCCATGTTTGTAATTTTCCTGTCTAGAGATTTTACTGCCAAGGTAGGGGGTTATCTATCTTCATATTAGACTCACATGATTTCAAGGACCAAATATGGCACAAGATTCACAATCCAAGTTGAGCCTATCTTTTCCTATTACATAGAGTCATATGAACCTTCCCCGATCCAATCAAACTATTTAATACAAGAAAAATAGGATCAAGCTTCAACTCCAGAAGAACAACCTGTTTCTCCTCTCATACCTGGGTTTTTGTTCCTGAATGGGCCGAGAGAGATAAAAAATTTGATCCATATTCTAAGGAGCTTAAAGCTTATGAAACTGGTCTTGGCACCTATTATGTCCTGCAAGAGGAATCTGTTATGCCTGTGATATTCAAAGAAGACAAGGAGACAATCTCTGGCTTATGGCAAATTTATTTTTATGGTTCTAGAAGTAGAAATGGAGCTGGGGTGGGTGTTGTGACTATTTCTCCAAAGGTAGAGAATTTATTCTTCGCCCATAGATTGCAATTTTCCTATTCCAATAATGTGGCGGAATATGAGGCATTAGTGCATGGCTTACTAATTACAAAGAAGAGGAAATCGAAGAGTTGTAGATCTTTGGAGATACTGAGCTAGTCATTAACCAAGTCTGTGATAGATGTGTTGGCATGTGTGTCCAGCGCTTCCCGTGAATTTCATGACATGGACTAACCACCTCTTGTAGATCCTAACTCTGGCGATTGTAGCGGAGACTAACACCTATGGGTTTTGGTCTAACGGTAACGTGGTCCAACAAATGGTATCAGAGCGACAAGTCTCGAGTTCGAAACTCACTCGGGTAACGCTGAGGGGGAGATTGTTGGAATGTGTGTCCAGCGCTCCCCATGAGTTTCATGACATGGACTAATCACCTCTCATAGATCCTAACTCTAGCGATTGTAGTGGAGACTAACACCTATGGGTTTTGGTCTAATGAAAATCATGGTCCAACAAGATGCGCTACAAAGAACAAGATATTAAAGGCCTACACACATAGATTTTGGAACTTTCTGGAGAGTTTTGATGCTCTCAACCTACAGGATGCACCACAGAAGAAGATCAAATGGTGGCTCTCGGATCTCATTTTTCACCTGCAGAAGACCTGTTTAAAGGCAAGACACAACACATCAAGATGGTTATCATACCATCCATACCTGATAATGCAACTAGATGGCAAGTATTTGATAGTGATGAAAAAATTGTCTAATTCATATAGAATGAAGTTGAATTTTCTTCAAAGATGCAGTTTGATTTGTATGACATCTATGATGATCAAATTATTCAGCTCAAAGCAAATAAATTGCCAAAAGGATCGGTCACTCTAGAAAAAAATTTCAGTCCATATGATGAGTTTAAAACCATAGAAAAGAGCATAGTGGAAAAACAAGAATACTATTAGCCTATTGCAACTGCCCCAGGAAAAGAACTTTTGCTTGTAAAGGTATGTGATGAATATGAAAAGAAAAATTTCGTTGCCCTATGTCAAAATTTAAATGATGTGTTCTCATGGGGCTATGAAGATTTAAAAGAGTTTAATCCAATTGTAGCCCAACATTCTATTGATCTTGATCCTAATATCAAACCAGTTAGGCACAAACAAAGGTTGGTAAACCCCAAGATAGAGCCCCTCATGAAAAAAGAATTGTCTAAAATCATCAAGGCTAAGATAATTTTTCCAATCAAATATTCTACTTGGGTGGCCAACTTGGTTTCAGTTAGAAAACTGAATGGTGAAATCAGGCTCTACGTAGACTTCAGGGAACTAAATAAGGCCTCTCTTAAGGATCACTATCCTTTGCCTTCAATGGAGCAGATTCTACAAAAAGTGGCAGGATTCGAGAGGTTTTCCATGCTTGATGGATATTCAGGCTTCAATCAAATACAAGTGAAGGAGCAGTATCAATACAATACTGTGTTCACCTCCATATGGGGAACATATGCATATAAAAAAATGCCTTTTGGTTTATCAAATACGGGTGCTACCTTCTAAAGAGCAATGGATATCACCTTTAAAGGATATATTAAAATTTTTATCCTTGTATATCTTGATGATATCACTGTTTTCTCAAAGCATAACAAAGATCATATTAGCCATCTTGAGAAGGTATTTAAAAGATGTAGGGAGTTTGGGGTATCTCTTAACCCTAAGAAATGTAATTTTGTAATCCCTAGATGTAATCTTTTGGGGCGCGTTGTTTCTAAAGAAGGCATTGTCATTGATCCCGAGAGAGTCTTTTCCATCTGCGCTCTTTCCTTGCCAACTCACAAGAAAGCTTTGCAGTCTTTCCTTGGAAAGGTTAACTTTGTTAGGCACTTTATTCCTGGCTTTGAGGGTATGGTAAAGCCACTCACACTTATGCTCAAAAAATATTCATCTTTCAGATGGACCACGGAGGGGAAGGACAACTTTGAGAAGATCAAACAAGAGATATCCCAGGATCCTACGTTGATTAATGCAAATTACTCCAAAGATTTTATCTTACATGCATATGGAGCTGATTCTTGCATTGCTATGGTTTTAACCCAACCAAATGATTAAGACTTGGAGAAACCAGTGGCCTTCTTCAGCCAAACCTTGAAGGATTATGAGCTTAAGTACAACCATATTGAGAAGGTGTTTTTCATCATGCGTGCCTTCAAGAAATTTAAAAGCATGGTTG
This sequence comes from Taxus chinensis, assembly GCA_019776745.2. Taxonomy (NCBI): domain Eukaryota; kingdom Viridiplantae; phylum Streptophyta; class Pinopsida; order Cupressales; family Taxaceae; genus Taxus; species Taxus chinensis. Next base: position 544,585,811 of record CM034155.1, read on the forward strand.
TAGCTAACCGCGTAAAGGTTCTGGTATTACATCCCAACATCAAAGATTTCATTATGGGAACAAAGATCAATGAAAAATAGGCTAGATGGGTAAATAAAATCATGGAATATGATGTGACCATTAAGGCCAAACAATTGGTAAAAGGCTATGCTCTTTGCAAATTGGTGGTTGAAGATGTGCAAAATGACTCAAAGACTACTTTATTCCTAGAAGAGGAGAGCCACGTGGAACTTGAGAAGAATGAAAACATAACTGTGGATAGCTGGATGAAGATAATTATAACATTCCTCTCCTCTGGTATATATCCTCTTGGTCTCAGCAAAGAAAAACGGTGACATTTAAGGTTACACTCTTTTCCATATGTGATGGTTGATGGTGTACTATATAAAATAAACATTGATGGTGTACTGCTGGGATGTATTGAAGGTGAGAAATTTGATAGGGTTTTAGTTTAATTTCATGATGGTTTCTCAGGAAGACATTTCTTTGCTAGGGCTACATCTATGAAGATCATAAAATAATGATATTTGTGGCCTGTGTTGTTCGTGGATGCTCACGCGTGGGTTAGGAAATGCAAGGAGTGTGCTCTCTTTACTGGAAAGAAAATATTGGTGGCCTTGCCTCTTCATCCAATTTAGGCGGATCAACCATTTGTACAATGGGGTCTTTAATTCATTGGGATGATCAATCCTCTATCTAGTGTGGGTCACAAATGGGTTCTCATAGAAATAGATTACTTCACTAGGTGGATTGAATCTGTGTCATTAAAGGAAACTACTGAATCAACCTTCTTTGAATTTCTTGTAGAAATTATCACAAGGTTTGGTGTACCCAAAACCATTATTTCTGATAATACTAAAGCTTTCTTGGGATCAAAAATTTCTGTTTGGGTTCTTCAACTTGGGATTTATCTCAAGACTTCCTCTAATTATTACCCCTAAGGAAATAGATTGGCGGAATCTACTAACAAAAATCTAATCAGAATCATGCAGATAACCATGGACGTGAATCAAACGCAGTGGCACACAAAAGTGAAAAATTCTCTTTGGGTGGACATGATAACAATGAAGAAGGCAATTGGTAATTTTCCCTACAAACTGGTATATGGCAAAGAAGTTAGGCTTCCTTTATCACTTGAGTTGCTTTCACTTGAATTAGCACAACAGTTGGAATTTGAAGGCACAAATCAAAGAGAAATTAGAATGGCGGAATTGGTGCAACTAGAGGAAAATACGAATGTTGTCATGGTCAGGATGGAACAATATCAGACATAAAAAAAATGGTTTGATAGAAGAGCTAGGCCTCAGGCATTCAAGGTCGGAGATCTGGTCTTGAAATGGGATGTTGACAGAGCTAAACCAGGAAGATGCTCCAAATTTGATGTAATTTGGAGTGGATCATATGTTATTACTGCTTGTAAGGCAGCTAATTATTTTGAGTTATCTGATCTTGATGGGAATGCATTTCAAATTCCAGTAAATGGGATTTATCTCAAACCCTCTCATTAAGAGTTTCTTGCACCTTGTACAAAATAGATTATATTTCTAACTCCTCCAAGTGCTTTTAGCACATTGTCTTGTTGGTAGTTTAGGTTTCTTTTCCCTAATTGCTTTGCACATTTTTTGTTGCTTGGGGATCTTGTCACATAGGTTCCATGTTTTCAGAAGATGTTGTTGTAAAATGAAGTCCAAAGTATTCACGATCAGTTTCCATCAAGTGAAGGAGTCAAATGCAAAGCAACTAAATCAATCAACTGAATCCATACCCAATGGATACCTAAGCCTACTGATCATCCATCTAGTAGGTAGATGACCCCTGTGAGTCACCAAAAATGTTGCCCAATTTTGCATCCATTGCAAAATTCAAGCAACTTGCACAAGTGTTAGACTTGGTGGATATTCAGAGGGAATTTTGGAAGGTTGCGGAGTTTTTTAGCATACCGCGGATAAAAGGGGAAAACCACAGTTAAGAAGATTATGCCGTTGAAGTCAAGAAGTTCCATGGTATGAAGAAGAGACTCTGTGGGTGGAGATTTAAAGCCGCATTACTATAAATAATGTCGCAGACTAAGACAACATTGAAAGGCAGACTGTGGGTTACAAAGAAGCAAGACACGTCAATTGGGAAAATTGCAGAAGATTTTCAAAATCCGCGTATACTCGCATGCCGTGATATAAAGGAATGATCCGCGAATGTCAAATAGCCGCACAAGACTGAATGAAGAAGCAACATAATAAATAAAAATGATGATTATTCACAGAAATTAGAAATTGACTAGTCTTTGATTCAATTATCAAGTCTTTGAAAAATTGATAAGATTTTGATGTTCTTTATACAATCAAATCTGATTTCATGAGTCAAATCAAGACAAATGGGGAAGAGTCAAGAAAACTTCTCCAATACACAAAAGGTGCAGTTCCAGGTGGCACAACCACCAACATTAAATGTAGTATGGGCACTTATTTGAAGAAAGCGTGTAACAATGGATAAATAAAGTGACACCTTGGGCATGCAGAGAAATTAATGAAGGTGGTTGGGATTAGTTGAAGGAATTCGAATTCCCTCTAATTTATTCTCTCTCTCTCTCTCTCCCATGATTTTATATATATTATAGAGAATTTCTCACTATTAATGTTGGATACTCTTAAAATTTGGGAATCTTGTAATATAAGGCTTCTTTCGTGTGTTGTGTGTATGTCCTAAGGGTCGCATGCCTTGAATCTTGATTAAGAAAAATGCTCGCATATTCCTCTAACGACTGTAATAGTCTGTGAACAATTTCAGGCAATAAAATTTAATATCGTGGCTTGTTTTACCCTTGTTCTTATTTTATTACATTCCATGCCTTCCTTTCATTCGCGGGTGTGTTATATGTTTCATTTCTTGAATCTTTGTCTGTTGTGTATCGTGAAAGTGGATTCTAGGAGTGATTCTGATTTGTGTCTCATATTCACTCCTCTTCATTATCATTTCCTTCCCTTTCCCCTTATCTAAGTGTATTCATTCCCTTATTTTCTGGTGTTATCGCCTCAATAGATTAGGATTCCTATTTTATGCTTTTTTTTCTCACCCTGGTCCCTTGGAAAGTTAGAGTAGAGCTAGATAGTTGTATTTCAATTCCTATGAGTAGTTTGGCATTAGGAGTAAGTAGAGGAAGTCGGCCTTCTCTGGAGGTCTGTCTCGGTTTGAGTCCCATAACTTGGATACAGTCCCATGTTGACTCAAATTTCAATTTGTCTATGATATGAATGCGGGTGTAATTTTGAGCTCCAATAGGACTCAAATTGCAAATTTTGTAGTGTTGTCTAAAAATAATAATTTCTAAAAATAAGAAATTTGCAAAAATTCCACATATATAATTCACAGAAGGTGAATCACCTTGTCTCCCTTAAGATTGGTGACCTTCCACATTATTCTAGGTGTCTCTTCATATTTCTAAAAGTAGAATATAAGTAGATGTAACCCGTAAGGGAAAGACACACATCTCCTTGCAGAGATAGCTATTGTAATCCCAGTCTTCTGATCAATATACATATCTTTTCAGAGGTATTTTTGAGCAATGTACATCTCTTCTTAGAGATATTTTTTTGTTACATCTGGAACAATTATTATTCTTTCTTTTAATCCCAAAACCCTCAATTTTTGGATCAGTACATTTATTAGGGAAACAACTACTACAATTTTGAAGCACGTAACCAAGTTAAGGAGTTTATCTTCAATCATTTCCAAGCACAACAAGATCCATACTTCAAAGTGTTAGAAAGAGCACAATCATGTCAAGCATTTTCCAAAGTGGTTCAAGTTTCCAACTAGTTGCATCCATATAAATCATATTACTTGTTAGGTGGAGAACTACATTAGGTTTGACGCCTATGTAGAGTAGTGATGACATTGACAGTGTATAAATTGTACTTCAACCCAAAAACTAACCTTCTTTCAGGGTATTCTACCCATGGTTAGGGTTTGAGCGTGATTCAACTGGTTAGAGATGGTATTAAGATTGTAAGACAATTAGGGTTTGATAGTGAAACACATTTCCAAATCATTAAAGAGCCCAAAAATTTACAAATCCTCATTCAAAGGGAGTCCAAGATTGCTCCATAGGGGCAAGACCATATATTACAAAGAAAAAAAGTTGTATGGTCCTACACTAGGAGGTTTTCCAATCATAATATTATAAATGGAAAATCTTCAGCCTTTGCACTTCCAATTTTTCCCGTTTATGTATCCATATCTCTCATATTTAATCTTGTGTAGCTAAACACATATTCAGCCTTATGTTTTTGATTTTGTAGGATATTGTAATCATTAATTGTAAGAACCAATATGTTATTCAGATATTGTAGGATTAATTTTAAAAGCTAATTAATTATAATAAATCCTGGTTTTAAACCATACATTCCTTTTTATTCTTGTGTATGTCCATAACATAAATATATTAAGGTGAAGGGAGAAAACATTTGGTAAACTCATCTCTTGCATCGAACATATTGGATCAAACCTAGATTTCACACAGTTTGATTTCTAAATTGTATTTTTAGATCCAAACCTAATTTTCATCTATTAGCTACACTAAATCTAGTTTGCAAATTTTTCCATGGGTCTCATGGTTGGTCCCACACATTGGGTCTCTTTCTAAGGCTCCCAATTGTTGAATGACCTTTCGGTGCATATCTCAATTGTAACAGATCTATTTTTGAATTCCTTTAAGGTTATTATTAAGTTTTATATTTTTAACAATTTAACCTATTTTTGTTTTATGTGATTATTAACACATTTTCGTAAATTCAAAATCATTATTGCTAGTAATTAGGGCATAATAAGAAAATACCCTTTTGTGGAAATTCCTTGGAGATTTTTATTTAATGCAATCTTGAGTTCAAAATTACCTATTTTTTTTTCAATAGATTACTAATTATTTTCATATTTAGTTGTTTTAATAATTTGGCGACAGTCACTTTTTGCTAAACATTATTTTTGGCACTCATCTTCTATAGTCTCTTGATTGTCATCCTTCCATGTGCTAATTAATACTATTTCTTATCTAATTGGAGGCTCTTCCATCATTTTGTGTCATCATGGCCCAATCTCCTTCTATCAATAATGATGTCATATTTTATAAAACTCTCCTAGAGTTTATTCAAGTGTTACAACATGTATTTTAAGCCCAAATTCAAACTATGAGTAAACAAATACACTCTCTTAAGGATGAGATAACACATCTCAAGGATTTTTCCAATGCCAATGTCCCTAATGTTTCTATGCATCATGATCAACATAGTTCCAAAGATACCAAAAATCAATGTCATAAAATTTTTATACATGATACATGTGCTCGTAAAATTGTAGTACAAGTCTTATATAGTGGTAAAAATGTGTATGCTCCACAAGATCAATCTCAAATACTAAGACAAACACGGTTGAAAACACCTCTTTAGTTAAATAAGAATGCTAGACAACATGAAATTATTTATGAGCTACTTGATAATTGATTAATCACTTTTTTACCGAATCATTACTACCCTCGCTATCATCTTGAAAAAATTAAAGTCACCCATTTTACAATTTTCACAAAATTAATGGACATCAAGACAAATATTGTTATGTTTTACAATGATGAATCCAACACATTGACTGTAAGGGATTTATTTCATTTGATACATGTCATTCTACTATGCAATCATATCAAGTCCTAAAACCTCAATGGGTACCAAAATCTATAAAAAATATATCTAATGAGCATATTACAATATTGAATGATACACCTTTGGATATAAAACAAGAGTCATCTACTCATAAAGAGGATAAAAATGCACACAACATTGGTAACAATATCAATTGAGCATGAATGATTTCCCATGGCCTTGGAGCACTTAGAGCATACACAAGCATAATCGGGGTGTATTAAAAAATTGATTCTACAAATATTTGTACTCCTCCACAACAAACTGTGACAAATTCTTATTCAAATGAAGATATTGATGGACATGATCTTATGATTTCTATGACTTGTTTGGTATATCAAATGAACATTTGTGTACATTATATTTTAATCCCATTAGTGGAGTTGAATTTGATATTGATGTTAGTGATGATGAAAAAAGTTATACTCCGAGTGAGCCTTTTTGTGGACATCTCTACTTCTCTACAACAAGTTGGGATATAGCTTAATTTAAAAGATGATTCTCTACACACGATTAATGATGATGATTATTTCCTTATCCCTAATGGCCCTGAGACTTTTTACATTGATCAATATCAAATTCCTACTATTTCATCCAATATTTTTCCACAATCACCAGACTCATAGGATAAATTAGGATTTTCCCTTACTAATTCAATTATAATTCTATGACACATGCTTTTGTCTAGTAGTGTCATCCTTATATTTTATCATTGTGTACCAATTTATGGCACCTTTTCTAATAATCAGAAGCATATGTGGTTATTCCATCTTTCTTTTCCAAGAATATGTTTCCTTACACTATATATGCCCCTGAATAATTTGGTAAGGGTGATGCTTCTAATATGTTTTCTAAATACTACAAATATTATCCCCACTCATTATGTTTTATATCATATATCTTCAATCAAACTGGGTGTCACACATCAATCAAAATCAATGTAAATCACTAATTCCCTCTTCATATAAAATACTCTAATCGCAACTCTCAATTCAAAGCCTTCTACTCATACTATTTCTAATGGGTTGACCCTTCTTCATTTTTTTATCATGTTATGACTCATTTATAATTTTTACATATATTATGAAATGTTTCTATCCTATGCCTTATTTGTTGTTTGGGGTTCATTTTTTCCCTAATTAGAATATCCTTGGGTATATCTTGTGCTACCCTTCTCTTTGTACATGACTAAATTTAAAAATACAAAAAAATCACATATGTGCAAAAATATGAAACTAGGACCTATGCACATAATTTACATTGTTCACACTTTACATTATATATGTTGTTTATCATTACCATTTAATTGATAATATATCTTTTCTACTTTACATTATATATGTTGTTTATCATTACCATTTTATTGATAATATATATTTTCTACTATTTACACACATTTGTTCACAAGGTATGTTGCGATTGAATTAGGACACACGAATCGTTACATACTAGTAGGAGCTAGATTGGTTCCTTATAATAATTATCTTGGGGGCATCCTTGTGCACTATAGAGGTGTTATTCTTTCATTATATTTCCTTATTACTTCCTCATTATTCTTGATTACATATATCATGTACATGTTATCATTCGAACTAACAAGAATAACACACGTGTCATGTGCAGTGCTAACATATCTTGCTTCATGTGATTTCTTACTACTTATTGCTTTTATCAATGTTTGACATTGTTGTTTTCTACATGATGTCCACTAGTTTCCTGTGTTAAATTACTTGTTTATTTCATTGTATGCAGCATGAGTTCCTTTCTTGTCTTATGAAACCATGTGTGTCCCATGTTTTTGGCTCTATACCTTCTTGTGTGACATTTTTTCTCTTTTCTGTGGCTTAAGTGCCTCGATTATCTTGTGACACCATAGGTGTCCCATGTTTACAACTCCAGGCCTTTATGCGACTCTTCTTTGCATGTTATTACTTCTCTTTTCTCACTTCATTGTTGGTTTATCTCTATACTAGCTATATTACATTTGCGTTGTTGCTACTATTGTTGTTCTTGTTGTTATCGCTACTATTGGTGCTTTTGTTACTATTGTTTTTTGTAAGCCCACCATGGTTTTCTTCATGTGAAAACCCTTTTTGTAGGTAGAGATTATCAAAGGTGACCACCACTTCAACATTCAATATTATCCTACAGATTCTCACACATATAGTGTATGACCTCACATATATTCTTTTGATCCACACTCTCAAATAATTTATCACACACACCTCAAAAGAGGGGGCATTCAACAACATATATTTGACACTTATAGGTAGAATTATAGGTTCATACATAAGTTTTAACTGGGAACAAGTCCTCAGAAATGCCTCCAAATAGAAAATCTTGGCAAAAAATACATAGGTTCAAAACAATTTCAAAGTCATAACTATATAGAAGTTCCTAACCCCACCAATGATTTCTTATTTGGGGGTAGTTACAATAATTTTTTTATTTAGTTTTAGATTTCTCATCATGAATATAGGTTTTGGCATAATATTAGACTTAGATGACATCATTTAGATCAATTTACATGCGGCATGAATATTTCAATCCTTCTGCACTTCAGGACTCACTTTTGATTACAAAATATGGGTGTTTTGGGGGCATGGGTATCCTTTTCGATCATAAGCTCATCATCATACACAATTCTACTCAATAGTACAACACTTGGGAAGATCATGGGGGAAATCATTCTCTTTTGTACCTTGTGTCTATATATACAAAATGGGGCCTATATCCATATGCAATGGTGTGGTCTATGGGGCTATAGAAATTATCTAAGGGGTTAAGTTCTTTGTAGGATTTATTTCCTATCCTCATTTTAAAAGTGAAGATTTCAAGGTAACTAAAAAAAATGATACATGATATTCTTCCTTCAGGGGGTGTATTACTACCTCTCTCTTCTTCTTTATCTATCTTCTATTTGGTATTGGGTTGCATGCAACCAATACTCTAGTTTCTCCTTTGGCACAACTAGGGACTGATCACCCCCAATCCCTTAGAAAATTTCAAAGACCCGATCCTAATCTCCAACTACAAGAAATGAAATAAGATATCTTCCCTCTACGAAACAAGCATGTGTATTATTTTCATGTTTTATATCTCTTGGTTTCACTTTATAATACAAGTTCAAATCTTATATTTACAATTTAGTTACAATTTAATTTTTATTATGGACATTGAATACACAAAGTGTTCTAGGTTTCATCATGGAACATGTCAACACCAACACATCTGGACAATAAAAAACTCTGAGTGAAGACAAAGTGTATCTTAGGTATAGATTTTCCTTTAATCATGTAATTTTCATTTCATATCGAAAGGTGGGGAAAATATAAACACTCAAATTTAGAAATTTGCCCTTTGACATTGCTAATTGTGACTATTCTTCTTGGCCAAGAATAACACCCACATCCTATCCCCACCCAATGCATCTTATTATCTCTTTCCCAACTTGCTTATTCCCACACATTGATGCGTTGACAATTTATGAATTCAAACCCATGAAATAAATTATTAATATTTGACAATCATAGTACAAATTTTAGATTTGAGCTTCCTTTTCCTTGTTCAAAACTATATATATTGGTCAAGATGTGAAATTCGGTCATGGTTGACCGATATAGTCTTCGTTCGACATATTTTCTAGCCCTTCTTTTAATGAAATAACAATTTTTTGGTATTTTAATCATTGTGGTTTGGCCTTATCACGATAATTTTCCTTTGGGGACATATATAAATAAGTTAAAATCATCTCATTTACTTCCTTGACGCAACTTGGAAAGCACATGGAAAAATCATTCGGAAATCTCATTGCAATACTCAAAAAGGCACTCAAGTCTCCCTAAATCTTCCTAAAGCTGATGAACATTCATTACTGTAGTGATGCAAGCAAGGGTCAAATTCTAAACGAAATTGAATGAGTTAGCAATCAATATCATCAATAACATACATTGTTTAAGGACGTAAATATGCATCCAAACACCAAATTACCACTCAAACCTGAAACAAGGGCTATGAACACTTCATACCTACTTATCATCTTTCAAACATGTTTGGCACTTTCAAGAAGAATCAAAACTTCATTCATTACCATTTACCTTATAGATCTTGTTATCTTGCTTGTAGCCCTTCTTAACTCCAAATCCTATTGTCTAGAGAACTTCCAAATGAATCAAGGATGGCTGTCAATTTTTTTGGATACCCATTAAGGGTCTTTAGCTCATTCCAAAGTTTTAGAACTCAACTCAATCCCTAAGTCAATTTATTCTCCTTTTACCAATTTTCCCACTAACTTTTCTAGTAGCATTGTTTTGCTACAAGTCTTGTTGTTTAGAGAAAACCAATGACTTTCTTGAAGAACTGATTACTTTTCTAGAAAAGCAAAAAATGGGACAAGAAATGCAATCGACAGATGTTAGACTCTACAACCTTTGCCAACATTCTCTCAACCTCTACAAAAATAAGAGATTTAGAACATGTCATGGGCATCCAAAAAAGTATAATGAATAGTTGCTTTTCGTTAGATATATTTGTGAGTGCCTTTGTAGGCATGTACACAAATTGGGAAGCCATACCAAGGCATGCGAGCTAATAAAAAAAATGTGTAGATGAGATGTCTTGCGAACTATAGTGAATGTAGGATATGCACAAAATAGTTTTTTCTAAATAGGTCTTCAAAACTTTAAGGCAAATGTATATGAAAGGTATAAAGTCAGACTCGTAAACCTTTGTCTACATACTCCCACCCATATAGAATGGAAACTTTCAAATAAGGTGTGCATATCCATCAAGACATAATGTATAGTTTTTTTGGTCAAATGTTGTAATACATATTTTTACGCCGAAAGCGTTACCCCTATGGGAAAAAGATTTGCAGACATTCATGGGACTGTCAAATTGATGGCTTAAATGACGGTTTTGCTATTTTTAATCTGTCACGACAAATTCAGCCCTACAATCAGTAGATGGATGGATACAGTCATTCAGTGGATGGATATCCCATGCATGATCATATTTGGCAGATAAGTGTAGTGAACATTACTCAGTGGATGGAATAATGAGCTATAAATAGGGTGCAGAAGACTCATCTCGATTCATCTCCATCTTCATCTCGAATCATCTCGATTGCTGCAGCATAAAGGCGTAATTTTTGTCTGAACCTGCATAACTGGTAAGATTTATTTTATGTGCTTTATTTCTTTGTGTACTTGCCTTAATTTTTTGTTATTCTTGTAAAAATTTTGGTGTGATCCACAGTCCATCTTCAGAGTTTACATGAGCGAGTATTTATCTTGGATGATGCATCTGCTATTTTGTTTCCCCAACTTGGGTTTTGCTTGCATGGAAGAGGTGTTCCAGCCAGAGTTTACAATTGGGATTCCAGTGGTCAGTTATAGGAGGTTCAACACAACCTTACAGATAACTGTACGTGCTTCATGAATTTCAGGGAAGTAGTTATACTTTGCGTTGCTGTGCTTCTGATTCCTTGTTAAACAGAAAAAAAAATAGAAATCAATCATCAACTTTGGCACACTTATAATCAATGAAGGGCTTGCTCGAGAGAGGAATTTGAAGGGTCAAATTAGGTATAAGCATAATACTCAATTTTAGATTTTATCATCATTTGTTTTTAATTGCAAGCATAGTGACCTTCCTTTAAAAACCCTCTTGGAGTATTATCATCATTTCTGGACTTATTTCCGTTTTGCATGGGACATCAATTGTAGCACTACGGGGTTAATAATATTCCTGCAACAAATTAATCCCATGTTAAGACAATTACATTTCAGCTGTTTTTTTTCTGTTGTTTCCACTTCTATGTAGTGTGATCTGTAAGGCCCTTCTGAGTTACTTTCTAACCCTTTGCAAAAATTTTGTTCTTGTGCCATTATAATCATGGCCGAAACAGATTTTCTTTGAAGTTTGTGGATGATATATGAAATCCAAATTATTGGTTGAGGTGGTGGTGTAACTTGTTTGAGTTTCAATGATTTCAAAATTGTGAAGGTATATTTCATGTATACGAATATAAAATTCAGACTTATGAGGGAATATTTAAAAATTGTGAGCTCAAATTTCAGATAAAAAGTTATGAGTACAAATTTCTGATTAAAAATTATGAGCACAAATTCAGATTTAAGTTTATGAGAAAAGATTTCAAATTAAGAATTATGAGCACAAATTGCAGATGTAATGCGCCGTTCACCGTTGTTCTTTTTCTTCTTCAACGACCGTGTTGCCAAGCGTTTAATGTCATTGTGCTCCTGCTGATCCTTGCTGGCTTCGCCTTTTGATTACCCTGTTAAGGAAAAATCTCTTTCACGAATTCGATAGGTGGTTTGAAGAATGACTGGATGTTGTTGGGGCATGACCAACTAGAGGGAACACTTGCATAATAATAATTATTCTTTCGAATGGTTGATTCTTGCTATTATTGTTTTGGTCAAGATATAGTTACGGGCGGGCTATAAATAGTATACATGGTGTTGTTCTATGTTTTAGGTGTCGATTTGACTATCAAGATCATCAACGGGTTTGGTCGTAAATCCTATCAAATCATTGGTAAGGATTTACTTTATGAGTTATATGGCAATATCGTAACAAAATAAAATATGATAATAATAATGAAAACATATTAAATTATTTTAATAATGAAATAGATTTTCAAAGTGAATGAAATGAGTTAAATGAATTTAAAATAATAATAATGTTAAATAAAATAAAAAGAATTAAAATTAAAGAAAGCTCGTGATTTCTTTGGACGGATTAGGGCAAAGGGGGCTCAGACTTCATTGGTTACTTTTCTTTTGTTTTTTTTTTGGGTTTTCATCTTTTTGGTTTTGTTGTGAGAGAGCGTCACCGCCATGGAGGGAGGGAGGAAGCTCTAGGCCAATGCTACGCACCCTCCAGACGTGAAGAAGGCGTAGAAGGGGTTTTAGCTGTTAGGACAGTTGAAAATGCGCAGGAAAAAAGGAGAAAATGCCTGAAGGAAATGTGGTGCTCGAAATGCTGGGTCACAGTTTTTTTGCTTTACACAGATCCATTGCTCTGGCCGCAACTTTTACTCAAACCAATGTGCGTGAGGGAATTTTTTGTTTTGTTTCAAAGAAATGCCTCGCCATCTGTCATCTCATGGAGTGTCATGGATTTGCTGCGACCTGTGCCAGCATCCTCCTAGCATGTGTCAAAAAACGAGCCCCCCTAGACGTGCATGACATCTAACAAAGCATAGAAGATGGAGGGATCTTGTCAGATGTTGTAGTCACATATGCTTTGGGGGCGCTTTTTCAGTGTTTGACCAAATGAAAGAACGAGACACTCCTCATGGAATATGTATGCTGCTGTGCGTGGAAGGATGTGAGTCCCTCATAAGGCAGTCACACTGTTTCACCATGCAACAAACAGGTCTCCAACCTGATGAGTTTACATTTGCCAGTGTGCTTCCAGCCTATGCCAAGATGGAAGCTTTGGAGCAGGGTATGAGCAATAGAATCTGGTTTGTTTGTAAGATTTTGTTCTTGCAGTGTCACAACTGATATGCGTGAAAAATGTGGAAGTGTGCTATAGTTGGTATGTATGAAAAATGTGGAAGTGTATTCAAGGCATGTGATTTGTTCGAAAAAATGCCTCAGATATTTCATCTCATGGAATGCAATGGTTTCAGGGTATTCATAGATGAGCTTGTTGTAAAGACCTTTGAAACTTTGAAGGAAATGTATTTGGTAGTGGTAAAGCAACACTTAACAAATTTTTTTTCAACACCCTCACAGCTGTGCCAAAATAAGTGTTTTAAATTGGGATATGCGCAAAATGGACTTGTTGAAAAGGCGTGTGATTTGTTTGACATAGAAAATGCGGTCTCATGGATCGAGATGACTACTTAAAAACTCAAAATGGTTTTTTTATGATACATGGGGGCACAACAAATGGTTTGGTCTGCACGTGATTATCTGACATCATGTGGCACCAATGGTGGTCTCAATGGATCGCGAGTGTAAACCACTTGGAGCACCTTACCCCCGTTTCGCTCATCGTTCCCATGCATGGTTCATCTTCCCTTACCTCTCATAATTCTCGTGCTTTAGTTCTCTTTTGCAACGTAATAGAATTTTAAAATATTAGGATTTTAATACAGTTAAATGTTTATATCAACTCATTGCAAAACAATGAATTGTCATGTCGTAACTCACGTAGTCAAAATAACTCATTTGCATTAAACCATGAACTTCCACCCTCATTCTGAGGTGTTTTAGAAAACTTTCCACCCAACTAGATCACTTCAATATTGGATTATCGACAAGACGAGATTGACTTCTTAGTAATAATGTTGACCATCTCCTTGTTTAGAAAGTTAAATTTTACATTTTTCAGAGACTCATTAAGTACTCTTCATAACCCTAAAAATGAAATGTTAAGTTTCATTCATGTACCTTGGTATGCGAGGAGTCACCTTGACCTTTGGATCGACCTCGAACGAACGTATGTGATCCTTTTGACGCTCTTATAGGAGCCCTGTTACACTGGTTTATAGCAATAGAAAGTTGTTAAATCTAGAAAGTTGGCTTTCGTTTTGATCCACCATTTGAAACCTGGATGGAGAAATTATTTCCCGTCTTCGCAAATGTCTAGGGTTTATACCAGAAAATTTCAAGGAACATTTAGTTTGGGGAAAAAAAAATTTCTGGATAGTTTGGCAAGGCCATTTTGTAGGCCTTCGGTCGCAGTTTGATGAGGTCAAATTGGACCAATTTCGACTTGTCACTCCAGAAAACTTGTCACCCGTTTGAAAATGGCTTTTTAGTTCTCAGTCCCGTCGCCTCTGATGAATTCTCCTTATATAGGGGAACTAGTAGGAAGTGTCTCGTTGCATGCTCATCCATCGAACATCAGTTTTGGACGTGGTTTTCTGAGCCCTCGAGCTAACTTTTGTTCAATTTGCACTGGGCCAACTACGACCAGTGGCCCCGGAGAACTAGCCGCCAAACGCAAGCCGTTCACTTTTTCCCAATTCCATCAAGTTGCTATGAACTCTTGGTATATTCGGGGACATGTAGAAAGTTAAACATGGTGTGCATTCTCATCGGAAGATAACTTTTGGAAGCGGTTTCTTAGCCTCCGAGCTCGTTTTGAATGTTTTGTAGCTACTAAGAAAATGTAAAAATAGGAAGTTGCGGGACCCTCGTTGGGTTGCCAAACCACCGTGGATACTTTTGAAACATGTAAATCATTGTTTAAAACTCTATAGTGTTACTGTTGTGTGAAATAGAACTTTTGACAAAATGGTGTTTTCTCTCTTCCCTTCTCTTTCTCTCTCCTAGGTTACAAAATGAAGTGAAATGAAATGCATTGAATACATGTCTCTAAACTTTTTCTCTCTGTCTCTAAACTTTTTCTCTCGCTTGAAAATTGTAATTATTATTATATGTAAATGGGAAACTAAAAAAATGATAATTATGTTAGATTAGGGTGGATGCCATGCTAGTGAATTATCACTAATATCATGCTCACGTGGTTTTGCAGGATGAAAGAATGATGACGAAAGGCGATGTGTAAATTATTAATTATCATTGTAATTTAGATAGTTCGTTGTTAAATGAATAAATGTATAATGTAGTCTCATGTTACAGAAGGTTATAATTGATAATTTGTTGATATGTATGAAATGCTAGTTTCAAGGACATCTAGGAAATGTGCATTTTATCACAGTTCAATTTTGATTATAGTACACCTGGTAAAAAAAGGTTTGATATTTATATAAGGTAAATGAATTTGAAGTAATACCTTGTAGTGCATATTTAGTGTTCAATAAATGATTAAGGAGTCATCTTGTGCATTCATACTTTGTAAATGTAATAAAGAGAATTAAATCGAAACACTCTACCCTTGTGCATTATTGGGACATAACTTGTTTCTCATGTGTGATACTCCTTACCGTAGAAGACATTACAAACCATAGGATGAACTTAATCTTTGCTCACGATGGAACGTCCTACTTTAGGCAAATCAGAGCTCAAGAATGGGCTTATCATCTTAGTTAGTATGTTTAGTGGCATTGACTTAATCCCGTCTGATAGGAGTGACACAGTCAAACTTTTCTTGGAGTGTGTAGAGCTAACTCCTCCTTCATAGCCTAGCGGACTAGCTTGTCATCCGAAGATAGAATTAAAATCAAAGTTCTTCATCGAGTGAAAACCCTATTGGATCTAAATGACATGGATGGAGGTTGTGACTTAGTTGTTCTAGGCTTTAAACTCTTGTTAATGAACTCCTTAGCTCTACTCAGCTTAATGTGTTACCCTGGTTTCTCTCAACGTAACACCTTGGCCCTTTCTGAAGGTGGTTTAGCATAAATAGGTCCTCTTTCTTTAAACACATATACAGTTGAGGGGTAGACCCTTATGTGAAGTTGAAATTAATCTAAAACTCTGTTGATTCGGATGTTAACTTGGGTTCGTGTGTAGCTACAAGTCTTCTAATCCTTTATGTCTTCAAGAGGTTAGACAAACACTTCGTAGCTCCTTTCACAAGACAATGCTAAAAATAAGGCCATAACGTGACGTAGAAAATAAAGCATATGAGAGTAAAAACGAGAATTGAGGTTAGGGATACTGCCACTCTTGGAGACCTTATAACTCAATTAAATATATTCCTTTTTATCAAAGAATATGAATTGCCTTGTTGTGATCAAACTACGAGAAAACAAAAGATATTTAAACACAAAAAGGAAGTCATTAAGTCATTGTTTTAGAATAACTATGGTAGGAAAATAACCTTTCCTTGATCAAAGAATGCTTTGTGGTAAAAAGCTATCTTGCAAATAAATCTCCATTAAATCCTAACATCACTTTTTGGACCACCAAGTCACATCCACATGAGTTGTAAGAGTAAAAAGGTAGACAATGAATATATGTTCGAGAAGAATATTCTTAACATAAGAACAAGATAATTAAGTATTTTAGATGCATTCGAATTATGCCAAATAAGTATGCAAGTTATGGAAAGTTTTGTATAGAATAAGCAACCAACTTAATATGGTCGAATTGCAAATTAAATGTGGAATGAACTTAAAGTTTCTGTAGGTGGACAAACAATGAATTTATCCTTATACAATAATGTTCTTGGAATGTTAATCGTAACTAAAATACAATTAAAGAAATGATGTGTTGTGGGTTCGCCATTCCTTGAGTCTTCTTTTTGTGGTTGGGGGCATTGGCTAGTATTTGTTCATTGGAAAAAGTGTGGCATCGACATGCCTATGTTGTTTTCATGTGTCTATGTGAGTTAATGACTTATGTGATTGTCGCGTGAGTCGATTTTCGGTACTTGGGATCCCTTGCTGTGTTGTGTGTAGCGAGCTATGTAAGTAAAAAAAAATTATCCTGGTATTTTACGGTTGTATTGTGTGTGTAAAATGTGGGCACTACATCAGATTTGTAATTCAGAATTTTAGTGAAGGATGAGATCTGTATTATTTTGGATTATGATCATTTTAGATTTTTCAACATTTCAAAATTTTGTATTTTATCGACAAGGCTCGGTGTATAATTAGGATATGCAAAATTTCTCCTCACAGAATATGATAATTGCAAGCTAATAGAAGACATTGGAAGCCATTCAAACTTTTATCTATAATGTCCCCTTTCTTACGCCAAAGGCCTAAGGGTCAAGTCGAGTCCAAGTCGTGGTCATACCCAAGGGGATGTGGACGCTGGAAGCTTTTGGGAAGGGGCCGCATGGTGCCAATATTCAAGTTTTGCGTTTGGAGGACACTTTGGACCTTGGCGACTTAAATAGGAAAAAGTAACTTTAGTTACTTTTATTTTATTGACCCCCTCCGTGGAATGAAACGCGTCTAGGGTTATTGGGGCTCTTTTGTGGTGGGAAGTATATAAGGAGTTGGGTGAGAAAGGAAAATGGAACTTTTTGTCATATACATGTTAGCCTCCTTCACGTGTAGCTGTTGTTGCGCATCTGCAGCTCGTGAAGAGAAATCCCACAGGGACCCTAGCTTCGGTGGTGAGAGACTTGTCCCTAGTTAGCAGGGAATTCTTCGGTAGTGAGAGATCTACCCTAATCTATCATTTTTGGAGCCGCTCTCAGGGTTGTGTCACAGAGATAATAACAGAGGGTTCAGAGGAAGGGTTTGAGGATTTTTGGGGGCATTTGGGGAAGATAACAAAGGGCTTTCGAATCAAATTCATGGCAGTCATTTGGGTAGAGCGTGGCAACACGTTGAAGACACCTCTATCAGTTTCCAAACCCTTTCTAAGCGAGGTGACTTGCAACCTTATTTGGAGGGTTTTTCCGAGTTGGTCCCCTTCAGATCGGAAGGTTGAAGTGTCATTTCCTATACCTGTTAATGTTATTTCCAAAGATCCTTAATTTTTTTTACTCTCGTATTTGGAGAGTTACGAACCTCTGAAGTTTTCTAGCTGTCTAAGGGCACGTTGCGCTTTTTCTGGCAACATTTTAATTTGTGTAAAATTCCAAAAATAGTTTTATTATGTCCTCTATAATAATATCGAGATCTCTTTAAATTTTCAAGTAATTCGAGTGGATATTTTGGGAGATATTGATTTTATTTAGTTCGTTGTCCTTACTGTAAAAGTTTGCATAAATTAGTATTTTATTTGGCTGCAAAATTTTAATATTTGGTGCATTTTTAAGTGATATCCCATAAGGGATATTACATTATCTTTATATAGAACCAAAAATTTCTAGCTTTCTGATTGAAGGTATTTTGTCAAACACTTGGCGACCATCCTCTTTCCTATCATATTTTAATTTTGTGAACTGTGATCTGTTATCCTGTGTTGAAAGAATTATTAAGGGTTTGCATAGCACCTTTATGGTTTTTTTTATTTTTCTCTTCGGGGTAGTGAGGAACAGAATAGTGATTTCCTTTTCTTATTTGATTTTGACTTAGCATGCCATAGATTAGTGCAACATCAACAAATTTTGCAAGGGATATAGTTGCTGTTGCAAATACACTTATTTTGCAAGGGTATTTCCAAGGCCGATCTTGCAGGGGCATTTTAAAATTTTAGCGATGATTTTAAAATCCCCTAATTTATTTTTCAGTTTTGTTTGGAGAACCTGATTGTAACAGAATTTACGTTTGATTTTACAGGGTTAGGGCATTATGAAAAAGTAGTTATGTTTTTGTTTTTGTTATTCGTTTTAGGTTATGGATTCCAGGACAAGTTTATTCAATTCAAATTAGCTCCATGGATTTCAGCTCATGTTTCATGGCATCATAGAAAATTAACGATGTTTTTAGTTATGCAAATGCTCTTCCAATCTACTTGTTTTACACTTTGTTTTAGTACGCTCATTACTATTAACTTTACTTGACCTATCCGTGATCACAATTTTGTTAATTTCTGCATCATATACAATGGATTACATGCTTTTATGGAAGGGTTTTTGCATGATCAGGATGCATAGTGTTGAAAGCCATGAGGTATTTCAACCATATCATAACTAAATTAGGAGGACTGCACCACAAGTCAATCATAACTTACTGCAAATATCTCCTGGTGAACCACACAATTGAAGAAATTCAAGTCATTTTCAATCAAATAAAGTGTAGATACACATGAAGCTACCTCCTCATAGAAAAAGTAATTGAGATTTTGTAATCTCTCCTCCTTTTTACATGAATAATCCAGCTTAATG
Source organism: Taxus chinensis (assembly GCA_019776745.2). Classification (NCBI taxonomy): domain Eukaryota; kingdom Viridiplantae; phylum Streptophyta; class Pinopsida; order Cupressales; family Taxaceae; genus Taxus; species Taxus chinensis. The sequence continues at coordinate 544,605,172 of CM034155.1, forward strand.
AGATTAATCAGTATCAATCAATATCACATATCAGAAGGAAGTAGAACCAATTTGAAGATTATTTGGCAAATGGAGGGAAAAAGGCAGAATCCTTAATTGGATTTAATATTGTTGTTCTCACTTCCCCCCATATACTTAACAATGCTAAATTTACATGCAACCTCTATGAAGATTGCAAATAGATGGAAACCAATTCAAAAGTAGCAACCCAAAAGAAACTATCATAATGTACACATGTAACTTTACTAGCTAAACCAGATGATGAGACAAAAAAAGTGTTAGTTGTGTATCAAAGTTTATGACATATAAACGTATGTACCACAAGCAAAACAATAGAGCAGTACCAACAATAATTTTAGTTCCATTCAATTTTGTAATTAGTTTAATACAACTCCTTTGGGCAGATCAAGATCAAGTCTCAGTGTTTAAAAAGTTAATAGAAATCAGGGCTTCTCACCCTACTCTTATCTAGTGAAATATCTAGTTAGAAAGGAACATTAAATTTTCCAATCAAAGGCCCCCCCCATCTAAGTGCAAAGTTATCCATAAAATTGAAACAATGTTAAGAAATTACTAATAGTTTAACCTACAAGCGAGGTGAAAATTCCCCCCCTCAAACACTCCTCTTGGGCTAGTGGAAAAGGAACAAAATGCCTGAAAGCCAATTTTGCCCCTTCGAAAAGAAATTTGGGCACACTTTTATCTATTTTAAGGGTTATGAGCGGGCTAAATTAATATGAAAAAAATCCTTGAGATTTTGTAATCTCTCCTCCTTTTTACATGCATGATCCAGATCAATGAGATTAATCTCCTATGTGGCACAACTCTGATCAACAAAATACTAATAACTAAACAATTTATCTATAGTTGATCCATTTTGTAATATTTTAGTGCAAGTTTTTATATTAATCATACGGAATTGGTTCAAAAACACTGGTTTCATTTTTGTTTTACCCATGCGACACAACCTATTGAATCAACGTTGTTTTTAAAATAAAAAATACTAATATGGGTTTTTTTTTTCTCTGGTAGCCATCCATATTTTTATCAAGTGCAAAGTCTTCATTTGGGTTGTCCGATAATCTGTACAATATGAAATCATGTCTAGCCATGTAAGTTATATCACCTTGTTCCATTTTGTTTGCAAAGGCTTTCGTAAATGCCTTTGGATGATTATCTCATTTTACCTCTACCACTAGATCTTGCTTGGCCAAAACAAAGTTAGTGTAAACTATCATGTTGTCTACTGTTATACTATAACAATGAGTCTAAATTGCCACCTATAATTCTTCTGCATTGCTTTTTTGTTGTTAGAACATACAACATGTAGAAAAGGCTATAATTTTTTTCTTTATTTTGTCTACAATGGCAGTTTTTGACATGGGATTAGGTCAGGTGTGAAAATTGCTAAATGCTCCATGGTGGCTTATAGTGGGTTAGATTTTCCTCTTTTTTACAACAAGTTGCTATTTTATTGCCCCCTAGTCTAGAAAGAAGTTGAGATGCACAATAACATATTGAGTTCTGTGATTTTGACCACTTGTAATGTTCCTCTCATTGAATTATTTTTTTAGCAACTTGGAGAGGTCAGCATTGATCTTTTGAGAAAATTGAGTGGCCTGGGTTGTGGGCCGTGGGTTCAATAAATGAAAGACTCCATGATTAGTATTTTTTGATCAGTTACTCACAGAAATTGAATTCAACTAATTGAAATAAAAAGCACAACCATAAGAATCTTGGGAAGAATGGATTATTCATCCAAGTGTTCACAAATTTGATCTTGCATGCCATTTATGAGTTCATGGTTTTTTCAATTTGAAAATTGTCCTCGTTTTATCTACCTTTTTCAACAAATTTGTGTATTTTCCTTAAATTTTATACCACTACTGTCACTCAACCCGTCGTAAATACTACCCTCTATTTTGATACCACCTCTAATACTACTTTACTCAACACTTCTTTTATCCAAAGCTACAATGTCACTCAATGGGTATCAAATGTATTCAAGTTTGGTGCAAATAAAATTGGCCACAAAAGACTACCGCTCATTATATGAAAACTTGAAATGTACGGAGGTCTTCATGTATTCATGTTTAGTTCAGATCTCATGATATAATTAATATTTGTAAATGTATATGTACGAACTTGTAACAAACTTGAAATGTACACATGGAACCTTTCAATGTAATGTTTCATCTATATTCCTACATTTCCACCACAAAACACTACCACTCGTGACAAAAGATGCGTTTGTTCGCAAACGTGCGCAAACGTATATCTGAAAATAGAAATTTCTGTACATTTATATCTGAACATATGAGACCACAAAGCAAATACGAGCAATTTGCTTACTCATGTACAGTTCAAAAAAACTTGTAAAGAAGAGGCTCGAAGGATTTCCTCCTTTAAAACAACCGGTGCAGCTTTTCCTCTCTGTGACCTGTTTGTAGACGAAATCGATTCAGAGCCAACAGAGTTCGAACAAGGGCAACTGCAGAGACGAGGTATGCGCTCCTACCTCTGGTTTTTCTGTGCCTAGACTAAAAAACTTAAACTGCAGATTTAGTGGCCTTACAATCTTTGTTCTTGGAAAATAAAAATTTTGATCACTATTTGTGGGGCGTCTATCTTATGCTGCAAGTTTCATTTGTTCGGGTTTGCGCTTTTTTAATCTGTTTCTCGTTTTGGTTTGATTTCTCTTCGAGTTTCACAATTTTCCGTCAATCTTGCTGTTTAAAGATTAGGTTTTAGCCCTAAAATATTGCTCATAAAAAACCTCCTGATTATTCCTGCATTAATTAGCTTGCGTGCATAATGAATTTTACCCTGCATTTTTTTGCTTGGCCAGTAGATGAGAATATGTATGACCTAAGAGAAAAATGGTCTTCCGTGCTTGTAGCCTTCACTCTTCTATATTAGAGAAACAGGGTGCTTTGCAATTTATTTACTTGCACCTGTAGGGTGTTTTGCAGTTTCTTCCCTTCCTCTCTGGCACAGACACGGATAATAAAAAAACCAATGTAAACCAGACCCATATGATTGATCGTATCATGAAAAATGTTGGATAGTTTTTTCGGCATTACTGTTGACATTGGCCCTCGAAGTTCAGGGTTTGAAACCCCCGAACTTACACCTGGAAAAAGATGAGACCCTGCCAGCATTTATTTATTTGTTTCTATTTCGAGAAGTCTTGGAATATGTATCAGCTTAAAGGAAGAGTAAATAACTGGGGAAAACATGGAAACGTTATGTGATTTAATTATTTAATTGTTGAAGTAAATAGTAATGTTTTTTTATTTCGAAATTTATGTCAAATGTTGTATGCCAGCTTAGCAAAAGAGTCATGGCTGGATAATTTGAAAAATATATCACATAATTTATTTCCTCTGAAAATAGAAATTTCGGTTAATATATCTGAAATCTGTCTATAAATAGGTTGTTCCCAGATCAGGGTTTGAAACACCTCTGTCTCATGTAGAAAGTGTTTGAACCCCATTGATCACTTTTATTGGTTTTTTTCTTTATTTATTAAATGCCGAAGCATTATAATGGGCACTGACTTACATAGATTGTCGGCATCTCTGCCCATGCTTCAGAGGAAACATATAGTGAATTATAATGTTGAGTAAGCGTTCAAATTAAATCAGTGAGCACCTTTAGCTAAGCAGCTTCGTGTAACGGGCATCCATGTCGTTAATATCAGACAGGGCATGATCCTGGCTTCAACTGCTTGATTCTCTGTGTTGGGGCGTCAGGGGTCTTTGCATTCAGGAATTGATCCTTGGACGGCTCTATGTGAGCCAAACAACTTCACAATGGATGAAACGGCCTTTGATTTTATTGGTTATTTTCACTGTTCAAGGCTTCAGAATTTATGTCAGAAGAGTTTTATTTGAGCTTATAAAACTGATAGCTGGAGAATCATGTAAATGCATCTGCTTTCTTTTTCCCTGGTGTACCTTATGTATTTATTGTTAGACTAAGAGGTTTCAGAATTTATGTCAAAAGTCTTGTGTCAGCTCAAGAAGAGAGTCATGATCAGTTAATCAAGAAATATAGATGATCAATTTTTTTAGTGTTTAAATAAAAAAACACTGTTAAAATTGCTGAAAATTTATAGGGAAACTGGTCCTGGCGGATAAGTGTTTAAAACCCCTGGTCGTCATGTAGAAAATTTTGAAACCACTGTAATTCTATTATTTGTTTTTGCTGGGAGAGTGTAAGGATTTATGTCAGGCTTTTGTTTTTGGTTTTGGCCAAAATAAGACATTATATTAATATTCTGAAAAAGTTGCATAGAAATTGGCCCTCGCAAAGCATGGTTCAAAACCTTGGGTCTTTTTCATTGAAAAATTTACAACCCCTGTTGTATATTTTAAATTTCTTTTTGTTATGAAAGGTTTCAGTATTAGTGACAAAAGTTGTATGCCTTCTTTTAAAGGGAAATCATTGGGACACTAAAAGAGTATCTTTTAAAGAGTATCAATCGTGAAAAATCTTGTAAAGAGTATTAATGACAACTTATATGTCTTCTTTTAAAGAGAAGCTTCAGTATCAATGACACATCTGAGGAAAAGGTGTGGGGCCACGTGACAAGTTGTCACTAAAACAAAGGGCTGAAATAAATAAATTGTGGGGTTGCAATAAAGAAGGAAAACCTGCATCTACTATTTTGCCAATGAGGAGTGCTACTTCTAGTAGTGCTAGAACTGTCCATGCTGCACACTTCCTACGTATCCATCTAGTTCAACTTTAGGGGCAGCAGAGCCTAAGGGGAAACACAAAATGACAGGTAACAGTGATGCTGCAAACATAGTGGCAAAGTTATTCAATGGCAAACTCTTATTTGTTTGTGGGATACCATTCCATGTGGCTCGCTCTCCTTATTATAAGGATGCTGTGGCAAAGATAACAAGAGTAGGACTATCACATGTGCTAGTAGGGGAGACGAAATTGAGGACAACAGTTTTGGATAAGAACTATTCAAAGATTAATATTCTAATGGAGAAAATGAAGGCTACTTGGGTCGCTACTCGATGTAGCATAATCATGGATGGGTGGATAGACATTCGGCATCATCCACTCATCAACATCATGGTCACATGTACAGAGGGCTCTTACTTCCTCAAGTTCAGGGCACGTCAAAGATGCTGATTTTCAGTTCCAAATCCTTAAGAGATGCTTTTGAGGAGGTTGGACTGGAGAATGTGGTGCAAGTTAAGATGGATGTGGCCCATGTATGTAGAGCTGCAGGGAAGTTGATTGAGGTGACCTGCAAACATATTTGTGGACTCCTTGTGTGCATGCCATGAATAATGCGCTCAAGGACATGAAAAAGATTTTCTGGATCAAAGAGGTTGTTGATGATGCTAGATGACTCTTCAGAACCTTTCTCTGAGGATTTTTTGAAACCTGTTGAGACTAGATATGCATCGTATTTCATTCTCTTGGAGAGGATGCTTGAGTTGCAAGAGGCATTGCAATTAATGGTCATGACAGTAGAGTGGAATCGGTGGCCTGATTCCAAGTTTGAGCAAGGGAAGAGGGTGAAGGAGGTGGTGAAGAGTGACACATTTTGGGCTGATGCAAAATACATTGTCTCTTTCATTACTCTAGTCATTAGAGTCATTAGATATGGGGACTCTAATGCACGTAGACTTGGAGAGGTGTATGAGTGCATTGACAATATGCTTGGCCAAATGAAGGTGACTGTACAAGAGAAAGACCATATATTGCAATTGTATAATGACCATATTTAATCATTCATTCATCAGAGATGGGAGAAGCTCAACACCCCCTTACACATGGTTCTCTATGCATTGAACCCGAAGTGGTAAGTGCAAAGGTCTGACAGAGTTACCCTCATACAAGATGCAGAGGTGAAGAAGGGTTTTTTTGAAGGCTATACAATTCTACATATGCCAACACTATTCATATGGATTGGACAAAATTTGCCACTCTTAGGGGATATTCAGAAGAGGCCAAGATGGATAGGGAGATTATGGCACATGAGGATCCAATTCTGTGGTGGACTATGCATGGGTCTGATTCTTTGACATTTGCACTAGCTATTCGCTTGCTGTCCCAGGTTTCTAGTTCTGCTTCTGAGAGGAAATGATCTACTCATGGCTTCATCCACTCTATGAAGAGGGACATGCTTCCATCTAGGAGGGTGGAGAAGCTTGTAGTTGTACATATAGCCTTGCATCTCATTGACCACAACACATTTATGTACAAGAAGAGTCTGGCAGCCTGATAGGATGTAGAGCGAGAGGAGCCATCTCAAAGTGATGATGATGTGGCATAGATATGGTTGGCATCAATTTGGAGGATCTTGATCTTGAGGAGTCTAGTGGTTCGAGTGATGAGGACATTGAGGAGTTTAGCGCAGCTGAGACTTTGGGGATGATTAGACTCATTACATTGAGCCACTGGCCATCCGTATTTGAATTTTGAATGTTACCATCAGTTTGAATATAAATATTAATATATTTATATTTGGCATTTTCACTGTTCAATGCAATGTGTTTAGTATTTCAAAGTTTAATTTGTTGATCCTTATATATGTTTGTTATAACTAACTTTTCAAGTACTATATATATTTGCACTGCTGTCCCCAAACCAGGGTCCTTGGTCCCCCGGTCTCCGAGACCTGTCCCCTCGTTCTGAGACTCTGTGGAACACTGAAATATCTAATAGATAGTTTTTTCGTTTATTGTAAAATCTGAATCAGTGCTAGTTCTATTGCATAGACACTGGTTCTCTCAAACCTTTACTCATTTGTTATTTTTTATTTTGAGAACATGCCAAAATGATTTTGAGTTTACCCCAGAAAAAGTTGTCAGCTTCAAAATGCATTAAATGGAAAATCATCAAAATGTAGCTGAAGTTATTTCGTTATAATTTTTAGTTGATTTGTATTTTACATTTGTGATTGCAATAATATGGCACTTTTAAATTCCTCCCTCCCTCTCTGGCACACTCATGGTAATGACATTGATAATGAAAATTAACAATATAAAGCAGCTCTGAGGGAGCAGGCAGGGCTCTGCCTTAACAGCTTCCTGCTCGCTCCTATGGTTTCTACCTCCCTCTTCCAGTGCTCCACCTGTTTTCTCTCCCCTGCTCCCTGCTGCTCTCCCTCATTCTTCTGCTGTGTTGGTTGGTGGGTGTAACCTTCTTCTCCTCTGTGGATCCTGTGTTTTGAAATGTGCTTGGTTCGCCTCCCTAGTCTGCTCAAAATATGGAGGGCAGGATCCTTTCTTCTCTCCTGCTGTTACAGGTATTTTGGCGTCGTTACTCTTCTTTTGCCTCCCTTTTTCCGCTGTCCTTCCTTTCTCTGGCTCACCTCCACTCCAGGATTTTCCCTGGTTGATTAATTGAGCCTACGCACTTCCATCTTCTTCTCCCTTGTCTCTTCGGGCAGCTCCCACACCAATCTTGTAGTGTATCCCTCCATGGCAGTGCTTTGGCTGTCAATAGATCCAGGGTTTTTATGTGAGCCAGCGGGATGTGGCAGATTGGGACATAGGAAGGTGTGCAGCTCAGGGGCAGTTCTCTTGGATGGTCCTAGAGCTTAATTTATTTCTGGAAGCTTCTTCTCTGTCACTATCACACTCAGCATTCAAAGGTGAGCAGGGAGCAGATGACTCCAATGGCTTCAAGCAAGCTCACCATCTTGTGGCAGGCTAAGCAGTTTTTTTTGTGGAATATGGTTTGTTTTCTTTGGTCTTGGGCTTAGGATAAAGGTTCATCTTTCGGCTTTCCCCTGTGCTCCAAAGCCTTTCTGCAGCTACTACAAATAATTGTTTCATTGTCATTTATAGTTGTTTATCTTGCGCATCCTTTCAATTCATAAATGTAAGTCAACTACCTTTAACGATGTTTTCCCTTTCTTTTTAGTGCGATTTGTAGTTGTTTCTATTTTGTATTGTTCTAATTTATAGATGTAAGTCAATTACCTTTGAAGAGGTTTCCCATTTGTTTTTAGCTAGCCTTTCCTCCCGGATATAAATTGATTATATCTATATTTCCATCTCACTTGCTTGTATGTTTAAGATAGATTTTTCTTCTGTTAAATTGTTATTAAGCTATAATTAAGCTGAGAGGCATCTACAGTTGTATATATGGAGTGAAAGAGTCTGATGTCGTGCCCATGAAATTAAATTAATTTTTTGCACATGAAATAAAAACTGGGGCCCACTCACCTTTTGAAATTAAAAACAAACACAAATGTAATGAATTTTATTTTGTACCCGTAAATAAAAACTGGGGTGAATTTTATTTTGTACCCGTAAATTAAAAAAAATACTTGCTGCACTTTAATAATTACATAACAAAAAACACTTATGTGTGACTTTGTTTTGATAAGGCCCACTCACCTTTTCAAAATAAAACAAATACAAATAATTTGTCTTGCTGCACTATACACTATACCTCTCGGCATATTTTACATAGATTTCTATAAGATAGGTATACTAGTTTGTATCTTTTTAATATACACTATAGTCTCAAACCTTTCAATCACAAATTTTTTATAAGACTTTTCTATACCAAGAAACCCTACACAGAGAGTATGGTTGGTATTGTACACACACAAACATCAACACGATCATAGATATTGTAATTTTCCCCGGAAATTATGTTGCACCCTTTGTTTTGACTTTGTGATGACATGTATGATTAAAGTACAAGCCTTTTTGGGCTTGCTATTCATTGCAACCTTCCATTTGAAACCTTCTCTTGCATATTTAATGTGTAAATCACTTGCTTGAAATTATAATCTCAGCAGTGCAGAAGATGCGGTCACTTTTAGACAACCACATGCAACATTACTCTAGCATTCGTCCCAGTATATTTCAATTTTTAGGCATTTTAACATTTGGATTGAACCTCCCTTCTATGTACTTCTGTCCTGAGAAACACATACCTGTGTGTACACATTTGTTAAACCAAGACTGGCTTGCACTTTTTTACACATATTCTTTCCCCTTCCTCTGATTGCGAGTGTTCATTGTTGGTTTCATAGTGTTGATATCATTGTTTATCTTCTCAGAAAAACAACATTTGGATTGAACCTCCCTTCTATGCACTTCTGGCCCGAGAAACACATATCTGTGTGCACACATTTGTCAAACTGAGACTGGTTTGCACTTCTTTACACATTTTCTTTCCCCTCCTTCTGATCATGAACATTCATCGATGGTTTCAAAGTGTTGATATCATTGTTTGTCATCTCAGAAATACATCATATTTCCTTAACACCAACTTTGCCCTGCATTAGAGTGATCCTCTCTTGACTGAAAACACCATCGCATGCAAGTTCATCTACTATATCCTTTTCTTCTCCTTTTGTCGCTTCAATCACAACACCTTATTTGCATTTTTTTGTCTTGACAGTTCCTTCTTTAGCAGGACTGTTTTGATCTTGGACATTGATATTATTAGCACCAAGATTGCCATTGTTGGCGCTTCAATTCCGATCATCTGTGTATGCCGCACAGTGTGAGCTTCTATTAACGTGAGCTTCTTTTTATGGTCTCCAACTATACACTTTTCCAAAGATATTTGTTTTTGTCTGGCTGCCCTCCTTTCGAGATTTATTTTCACAAGTACAATTCCTGATATTGTAGGCTGGTATGTTCTTTGATTTGAACATGCATGGAACTGTTCCAAGTTGTAATTTTGATATTGGATGTTGCAGGCTTTGTATCTGTTGTTTCAGACTTGTAATTTTTTTTTACATTGCCTCAGTCAGAGTAGATACTCTTTACTTTTTGTAGTCATGTGCTGGGAATGGGTGTTACTAAAACAAATTTGTAGCATCTTTTGTTCTTGATACACAAACTATATTGTCTTTATTTCTTTTTCTATAATACTTTACTCGCATTTTTGTTGTCTTTCTTACATCTATGCTCTTTATGTGTTTTCGGTTGAATCACTTGTGGTAGGCCATTCGTCGTAATGTTTTGCTTTTGTACAACACAGACTGGCTTTAAAAATGTGACTGGTTATTTAATGATGCCAAGCTGCAATGCAAGACGATACAAACAAAAAACTTGACATCCTTACACTTAGTAGACTTTCTCTGTTTTGTTTGCTCTAATCATTTGTTAATCTCCATTAATGTAATGCTGGCATCTGTGGGAGCCAGGGTCATCTTGCATAAATAATAATGGAAAAGTTGTTGGTGAATGCCAACTCTTTATTAGATTTCTCAAAGCCTGAAGGAGCTTCTACAATACGTGTTGGTTTCAATGTAAATATATTGTTTGTGTAGTGTTGTTCAGGTCATCATTCCCTTACATTTGCTCTCATGGGTTAACAGAATGTCCATCTTTTCTTTTCAGTTTTCTATGTCTTTTGGTGAAACATATGGCCTTGGTGATCTCAACGTATGCTGTTGCTTGGTTGCCACCCACAGACTCTGTATACTGCTGCAACAATCCTTGCCAACATTCAAACATTGGCACCATTCTTTTCGATGTAATATGTGCGAAGCATTTTCAAGGCTATATTGCAGCCAAACCCTCATCTTTGTTTTGTTTGGTGACGAAGTTTGTGCAGCCAAAACAGTTGGTACCCTGGTCTCTACTTTTTCTTCTTTTCTCTGTTAAATTGTCAGGATGATGCTCGTGCCTCTGAATGTCCCTTCAATTTGGCAGCATTCTATTGGATTTCTGTTTGATACAAGCTACATGTTAGCATAGAATGTCTTTCCTGCTTGTTTGTCTTGCATTCTCTAGGGCTCTATAAATTATGTAATCCACTGCATCCCATTTTAGCCTGTTCTTGAATTCTCGTCTCCATTCACTAGTCTGCACAGCTTCCTATTCTCTCCCTATTGGCATGTCCATTGCATTTACCATTCGCAGGCTGGGGGTGATCCCCCCTGCAAATAGGTCTAATTACCAAGTCATCGGGATTGCCTGCCTCTGGCAACCATTGCTTATCCCCTCCCACAACTGAGCTGTGGACTTTGCACATCCTCATAAACGTAAGTTAGTGTTTAAGCCCCAAGACTCGACAGCTCAAAATCATAAAAGATGGATGGAAATGTTGTAAGTGTGGTAAACAATAGTCTAAAACCCGACGGATTTGCTAAAGCCACAGCATTTCTCATAACCTATGGGTGCATTAGTGCAGCTAATACAGGGCTTTTGAAAACTATGGTTTTCCAATTTCTTACGTTCATGGATAATTGATGACACAGAAGATTCCTTCATCTGCATCTGTTAAGCTTGTCCCCTAAAATAGAAGATTACGATGACAATACTATAGAATTATATAGGAATAATTAGGATTTGGAAGATTGCTCTCTGTATGCTGCATGATTGTCTGGCATGAATCATCCATTGACATAAAAGTAGATCTTATTTAGTAAACACCATACATTCTCCAGAAATAAACCTTTCCCATAAGGAAAGGCAACAAATTGTATGCAAGCAACCGCATCTCTGTATTTGAATAATGTTATATGAGTCCATGGCATAAGAATAACACATATAATAATCTGGTTTGCAAAGGAACTAGAAATCCAAATTATGCATGTCTAGCATGTAAACTCAAAACCACTTCTCACTAATACAAATTGTCTGTCTTGATTTAAAATCATATATTTGTTCCATTTATTCAGGTTCCTGGGAATCGGCCTTTGTAAGATATGTGTTGATATTTAATTCCAATGATTTGTTATTGTTGTTTTTTAACAAGCTTTAGGTATGAAAATGCAGTAGCACACAATGCTAATTTCTTTCTTGTTATGGTCTGGGATGTATACAATCTATTTGGACATTCTTCTTTGACATTCTCCATAATAGTTAAAATTTTGTCCCTCCAGATTCTCCTGCAAGTGAGAATGGCTGCACAAGTTTCAAATCAATGGCAACAGCACTTAAGTGGAAGCCAAGGAAGAGAAGTTACACTTCTTGTTAAACATCTTCCAGAGGCGTTGCCTGCCGAGATGCTGACACGCCTGTTTTCTCATTATGGTGCTACTGCTGTGCGTCCCTGTGTTGCCGGGAGGCTTAAAAATTGTGCATTTGTTGACTTCAAAGATGAAGGTGTAGCTGCTCAGGCAGAATCACAGTTAAACAGGTTGAGATTTCTTGGAAAGGTTTTGTTAGTGGAAAGAGCCAAACCACTGTGTGCGAATCACGAGGGAGAACCTGGGAGGCAAGATCCTCCATTGTCTAAGCAGGCACTTTCAAAGGGGAATGAACAATTATTAGGAGATGCATCTAGCAAAGGAGCATCTCAAGGCTTTACGTTTGTTGGTGAGCCCATTGCTCCAAGACTGGGCGTTGATTATCCTTTTCCTCCTCACCTTGAGTATGCATATCCTCCCCCAGATGGGAATATACTGACAAATATTGTCAATGCACTTATTGCTGTTCCTCGTTTCTATACACAGGTTTTGCATTTAATGAACAAAATGAACTTGCCAGCCCCATTCTGTAAAGCATTGCCCACACCACCTCTGCCACCACCATTACCCACTCCTGCTCCTCCAAATGTTAGAGATTTATCAAGCGATGAATCTGAACTGGAATCTTCAGAACAGGGTGATTTGGATGAGAGAATGGCCTCCGGAGAAGTAACTAGTATGGTTGAGTCAGACAAAGGAAAGATGAAGTTTCTCAGAAAACGTCCAAAGCGGGAAGGCAATATAGTTTCAGTTGAGTCTGCTGGACCAAAGCCAACTTCTCTTTTGCCAAAGGAGGTTCCAACCATAAAGAAAAAACAGCCTGTTTTACAGATCAATATCACTCCTAAGGGACAGCCATGTGATAATATTAAAGAAAATAAAGATGTTTTAGACACTGAAGTGGACGTTGTGAAAGATGAGGAGGCTGAAACAACTCAGCTCTGTGCAACAGCAACTGACTTAGAGGCTGGTAAGCTGCCTCTAACTGAGATTCTGGCCCTTCCAATGTTTAAGAATTATACTCCTGGAAATCCAGCTCGTGTTTTATATATCAAGAACTTGAAAAAGGATGTAACTGTGGATGACTTCTACTTTGTGTTTGGGTCGCTTTTCGGAAGTATGGAGGAAGCCAAATCCAGACTTGGTGTAAAGTTGATGCAGGAGGGTCGAATGAGGGGTCAAGCATTTGTAACGTTCCCATCTACGGAACTTGCAGATCATGCTTTGAAAATGGCCCATGGATTTGTGTTAAAAGGAAAGCCAATGGTAATCCAGTTTGGGAGAAATCCTTAAGCTGGCAAGGCAACTTGAGTAGTGGAAAGTTGAGGGGAAAACTCTTGTATTTTCTCTACCAATCATATCAGCACAGGCACTTCAGTAGCATGCTGACCTGAAAAAACAATCTCAATGTTTGGATAAAAAGTCCACATATTTTCTCATAGCACTGGAGGCAAGCCTGCACCTTGAGGATTAAGTATCTGATACAGCTAGAAATGTTATTACTGTGCCATCCATCAACCTACTCAAATGATAATGTTTTGTAAGGAAGCAGTAATCTTGAATGTCTTATGGATGTCAAATGTGTGCTACAAGACCCTATATAGCAGTGACTGTGTTGAGAATTGTACGTAGTTATCACAAATGTCAATTGCAAAATTGTAAAGACATTGGGACTAATAGTATGAGTAAAAATGCCATGCATGATTTTATCTGGCTATGTGGACTGACAGTTCTTGCCCACTAAATTAAATCGATTATGAGAGACCCACCACCACCTATGATTAATTTGGGGAGCGCATTGATTATAATGGAGTAACACTCATAAAATAGCACTAAATAAAGGCAAAGACATCATTTATAGTGTGTACATGGCTTGGACAAACCCTGTATTGTAGTGGTATGAACTTAATCACGACGTCGCACTGCACACGGGCCTTTTTTGTGGAAAAATGAAAATGCAGGTCAGAAACCAACTTGGAATTGGCTTAAGCAAAATGAAAGTGTATGAAGAAAGTGTAGACCCAATTTGTTTGTGTCTTTTGGCTAATAATGCATATTAATAGATGAGAATCTGAAGTTACACGTCTTTTGATAAAAATCTTGTTTGATCTTTTTGTTAAGTCTCTATATCTACAAGTTCAAAGTTAGCTTTTTATGATTGAGCAGAAAGTTACAGGTCTTTTTGGTAGGGACCATAGTTTCATCTTTTGATTGATCCAATCAGTAAGTATAGAAGTCTCGATGTCTTTTGGGGAAGCTTCACCTCTTAAACTATACTTCTTTTATTTCAATGTTTTCATAGCTAAGAGAAGATATAATTTGACCCCTTTTCTACTGCTTACCATCTGTAGACACCAATTTATTGTTATCCCTTCTGTACCTCTTTGAAGTATAATATGTCTTCCACTGGATTGGTTGCTCAATCCTCTGCTACTTCTGAACTCATTGTTCTGAATCTCAATACTTGGTAAGATGCTCCAGATTTCAATCTAGAGCAACTAGTCCACAATAGTAACAGTGTTCTTGCTCATTAAAACACTCAGTTAGAAACCATGTCCATCTTTCAAGGGTTCCCTTGTTTTTTTCGAGTCAAGGATGGTTTTTGAACAACATGGCTGATTTTTGTTGCAGGAAAAGAAATCCATTTCATGCAAGACTGGCTCCTGTGCAATGTGGCCTTATCTTTGCAGGAGGTGTATCCAATTTTTCTGAAGGCATATCAAAGAATGTTAAAATAATTTCTAACCAGTTTTGTTCCTGCAACAGCACATGCCAGATTTTATAGAATGATATTAGGGATATATTCAATAATAAAAAATTATTTCGTAGTAAGAAGTGTCGAGCCTTGACATCCGACCCGTGTAAACTCTCCACACAACCTTATCTATCCATACACACGTAATACAGTAATAACCTGTGTAGTACTAACATCACACACATTTCCAACAGATATGCATGGCCTTATGTCCAGGTGAATTGTGATTCGTAATACTGCTATTGATTGTGAAGTCATTGTGTTTTATGGCGCAGATATCAGTGTCATCCGAAGATAATCATGGGAGAGCTTTAGCAGTGTCAAATGCCATTGGAAATGTGCGTTAGGTTGTAGTGGGTTTCTTGCTAGCTGTTTTAGAAAGGCTGGATATAATTGAATCTAACAGGGAGGAATGTTTGAAACTTCTCAAGTCCCTGAATATTTTGTGCAAAATAATCATGCAGCTCAAGCTTCTTCCTCATTAAAAAATGAGACGCGGAGTCGCAGACACACACAACAAAATCTATACACTGACAATCACACCCAAGTGGTGCAATGGAGATGCGGAAAGGGAGGGTTTGAAGAAGGTAAAGTTGAAGGAGTGAAACATTGCAAGAGGAAGCAGGATGATCTAGAAGGGAATAGAGGGAGGAGAAATTGAGGGGAGGGGAAACTGTTGGAGGGAATATACATGCAATCCTCTTTTTTCTTCCGATAAGTGACAAATGGACCACATGTCTTTTTTGTGAACTGCTTGAAGAAGAAAGGAGACGCAATGTGCGAATCTTTGACGCAACGTATTATTTAGAATGCATCTCCAGCTTCTATAATTTCCTTTCTCTAAATTTTCGCTTTCTTCTTATTTTATAAGTAAAACTATTGCAGATACATGTCTGATATACTATTGCAGAGCAATTATACAATGGTGGTTTTGCACTTAAATATTAGCAACAACTCTATACTGTGAAAATGGAAGGAAATCTAGGTGATACTATTATTCCAAAAAGGGATTCTAATAAGTAGATCATGAACATGGATTATAATAGGTAGATCCTGAATATGGTGATTTGATCTACTGCTTTCGACCTTATTATTTAATACAAATTAGAATCATAAATGTTGGAATTTCCAATATCATTGTGGGCAATATGCTAGAAACCCTTACAGATTTGGAAATGGTTGAACGTAAAAGAAGAAATATTATTTTCTTGCAGAGTTATGGATGTAGTCCCAAGCACACCTTACAATTAGTGTGCTTGGATGGAGGCGCCTTTATGTGATCATTGTAATTGCATTATTGTGTATTAATAACATAAGTGTTGAACTAATATAGCAAAAATAGCTATAAACACAATGAAAATATAACATATTTGAGAACAAAAAAATATGGTAGATTAATAATCAATTTTGACACATTCTAAAAGGTTGAACAAATTTTGACACATGTTGACCTTGGTGGTTAGTCTACTGGATGGAGAGGTAGGCCCACAATAGGAGGGGAGTAGGTGGATACGTTTGCAGTGTCTCCCTAACCACTACTTGTAGACATGGAAACTTGTATATGTCAGAATCCCTCACACTTCTACCCTTTCCCAATGTACCCTTTGGCTTGTGTTGCTTGTCCATCAATTGGTACTCACATATACATGCACATGAATTTGATCTCGACTTGGTGTCAACTCAATTCAAGTTGGGTTCATTGTTTTTTGCACTCTTCATCCCATCATGGCATTCACTTTGATAACAACGCATCCCTAGTAGTTCGGTGGTTGGCCTCCTCACTAACACATGGCTTTGGCTACAAATCAGTGGTGAGATTGTCAAACTCTTGGTCTTGGCTCACCACAATTTTCGAACTCCATAGTTGTGAATTCTCAAGTATTGTCTTGGGTATCAAGAGGAACTCATTTGTCTTGGGTATCAAGAGGAACTCATTTGTATATTTATGGCAAAACACTTTCTAACTTGACCACATGTATTTTGTTGACCATGTTGATATTGTTTTATGTTGACCTTGTGACCTTGCCTAACCTATTATAATTGTATTGGACCTTGGCTAACCTATTATAATTGTATTGTATTTTGGTACTCACAAGATTGGTATTATAATTTCAAGTGAATGAAATGATGAATGAACAAATGAGTGTTTGTATTTTAGATGGTGTGCATAGAAGTACGGTATATAACAAAACAATGATTGTATATAGATGATGTGCATAACACTACGATATACAACAACTCAACATTTGTATTATAGATGGTGTGTATAGCAGTACGGTATAAGCCCATCACAAGATCCTTGCCTCTATGATGTTGGTAAACTATTCATATATAGTTGAGCTATTTGCTGATAGCCACTTATAATATTGTGTAACATCTGATTTTGTTATTGTCAAACTTTACAACGATGATATAGATGGTTATAGTAGTTGTTATACATGGAATTGGATGAGCAGGGAAAACCACTTTAGTTGATGCAGTTTATACATTTCTGAAAGAAAAACTCCATCATTAGAAACATTCCATACCTACTCTTGTCCAAAACCTAGAATTAGACCCCAAAATAGGGGAGTTGCAATACCAAATTATAGGATTTAATGACAATGGTGAAAAAAATGTATGAGACTGTCAAAGTGGAGATTAATATTTGAAAGACATAATGTAAAAATAAATTGTTGTCTTATATATTACATCCGGAGGAGAGATCATTTAGAGAAGCTTCTACCTCTTGAGGTAGCAAGTCCCAAAAAAATACGGTTGTTTCTAATAACTAGAAACACAAATATATTGGAAGTGGTTGAGGACTAATTAAACCATGTAAAATTCATCCCATGAAGCCCCTTTCTATTGATGCATCCCTCCAAGTCTTACGCAAAAATATAAACAAAGAAACGGAGATAATCTTAATATATGATGAAAGACCTCAATCCAACGAAATAACAAATCAATACACTTGATGTCCTCAGTTTTTGGAAGTGGTAGGAGCATGTCCATTAATGGAAACAAAGGCGAAGCTTATTAAAGAGCTGACAATTGGCTTTAATGTAGAGAGACCTCTAGTTGCTACAAGAGATTTTTTAAAATTGAAAAGTACACATTTATTAACAACAAATAATAGTGAAACATTGATTGTACAAAAAATATAGGTGGAAAGAGTCACACCCTAAAATTCCTAACAGAGCCCAAAATGCCTCAAGACGGAGGCCAATTCACCTCAAAGAACCAACAAAAAAAAGAACTGCGAGAAAAGGAAGAATTGTGAAAAAAGGTCTTAATGAGTTAAGGATTCTTTTTGCATATGAGTACCTTTAACCGAGTGCTCATGACCCATTCCTTAACATATGATCATTCTTTTGTGGTTGGCAATATTAAAATATATTAGCTAACAATCAATTACTTTAATTAATTAACTATGAACTTCCCCAATTCCTATGTAACTTATTTTAGCATAATAAAAAGATGAACATGCACAAATTTTAGTGCGTTGTGTGCCTTCTAGATTCTCTTCATTCTTTTACATATTTAATAACATTTCTATTAGAACCATTGGTGCTCAAGGTGTTCAGAGTTAGAGGAATCCCTGAGAAAGGGTACTACAAGGTTTAAGTCTAAGAAGAGTGAAGAGACTAGGTCGACTATAGAGAAGACATGAACAAGAAGTGATGTTTAAGTCATGTTTAGGCGGTAAACATTGTAGTCATTCTTTATGCTAGGGTTGTGAGTGTGTGCTAGGGCATACGATGATCCAAACTGTTGTGAGCCACGATAATAAGAAAGTAATGAGCCTCTTTCCATAGTTTCTTGTTTTAATCATAGTCTCCAAGCATAAAAGACATAATTGGTGTTCAAACCTACACTATTGAAAGAATTTGAAGTTGAAGAGAAATATGAGGTCAAAAATTATGGATTTAATAGTGTTTAGGGCACATGAATGACGAGCAATGACATTTTGTGAAAGTGCAAAGTTGAAGAGAGTTCATTTCCTATGAGGGGTTTGTTACTATCAAGTGCACATCTTATAGTCGAGGGCATGCATCTAGTAATTTTATGTTTGAAGAGCACATCAGAGAAGAGGAAAACGTGCAAAAGTTAGAAAACATAGGTGTGGGCAGAGGAAACCTTGCTAGGGCACGACGAGAGGCAAGGAAGCCTTGTTAAGGGAAGACAACTATTTGGAAAACATACATTTTTGTATTTTGGTGCAATTTTTAGCTTTCAGTGCTAGGACACATGATTTGAAAAGGAGAAAGCTATATGATTTTCAATACAAGTTAGCCAATTTGTTGCATGCAATAGGGAAAGGGGGCCATTCGTCGAGACCTCTAACTTTACGGGTCTGGAATGTCAAATTAAAATATGTTTTTTGTAAATTTTTTTGTAAGCATAGTTCTGTTGGAGTTGTAATATTAAGCAGAAATTTAACTTAATACAAACCTACCATAGACTAAATGATCATGGAATATATCTTATATTTAAAATATAAGCATGGTGGAATCCACTAGTGCATCGACAATGTTTAAACTTAAAATATAAGAGTGACCCAAAACATGGCCACCTGCATTGATATAAATCAAGGTGATCTCTTTGAGATCGGTTTTGATGATGAACATAGAAAATGTGTGAATGCATGTGAGACCTGTTTGATGAGCTCATTTTAGCATAGATACATGAGGCGAATGGTGTGAAGATATCATCTAGACACATGATCGAATGCATGTGATAGTTTGTAATTCCTCCATGAAGGTGTAACTGATATGCATGCATGGAAATAGTGGGAGTGCTAAGTGAAATACATATTCTTCTCAATAAAAGATAAGTGATTTTTCAATGGGGTTTTTACCTCTGAATGGTTTTCCCACTTATATCTTGTGTCACTGTGTTAATTTAATTTCATGTTTCATGGTATTTAATATAATATGTAATCCACATTATATACATATTAATATATGTTTCATAACTTACTGCTCAATCATAAAATATAATATTTGGCAATTTATATTGTGCGAATCTATAAATTTGTAACATTAGTCTATCCCTTAAATTCCCTTACATGGTATTGGAGCATGATGTTTCTGATTTTGTAGGATAGATCTTGTTGTTTTTAATTTTGCAGGTGCAAAGAACCTTATGGGTTTGAAGTATTTTGAAATTTTCAAGAACCACGATCATCTTATTCTAGAGATCTGTAACTATTGTTCAAATCCGACAAGGTGTACAAACTCAAATTAAACTTGTCATTTAAGATAAATATGTGGTGGGATTGGATGCTTTGAATTGAGTGTGAATGAATCAAAATCTAGGTTTGTTATTGAATTTTCATGATTAAATATGTGATTTTGCATCATTCATGCGTCATTTTTTTGAAATTTCAAGACTTTCGCAATGTCTTTCGAATATTTTGCGCCCTTTTAAAAGTGTATTGTAGTTTTTATTTGCATTTGTGCAGCATTTTTTGAAATTTCAAAACCTTTGTGGCGTTCCTTAGACCCTTGGCTAGCATTTTGAATTTGTATGTTCTGCAATTTCTAAGTCCTTAGCAACTGTTTTTCATCTTGCTACGTGGAAATTTTGCAGTTGTTATTCGGCTTATCTTGGTCCTTGTGCAGATTTTTAGTGGTTTCACAAGCCTCTTGTTAGTTATTCTGCAGACCAATGTTCTCACAGACCCTTGCGTCCCCTTGTTTAATGGAATTTTAGTGATTTATAACTCTTTCTAGTGTTACGCGGAATTATTTTCGCTGTTGTGCGGTCGTTCTAGTTGTCTGCAACATTTTCCTTCTCCGGGGAACACTAAAAGTAAGAAACCCACATAACATTGTTGTGTCCTTGTTCCATGGCTTGAAAATTTATTGCAAGAAATTTCTTGTTGTGCGGTGTCTTGTAGACCTTTGTGGTATATTTTTTGTGCTTTGCGGATTTTCCTGATTCACCCCCTTGCCTTTTTGAAATTTTATTTGTTTCGCATACTTCCAGTGTCTTGTATACTTTTGCTTAGTTCTGCGGATTTTGGCTTCTATGATCCATGGAACTTCCTAAAATCCACGGAACACTATTTTCTTTGTACTAGTGGCCTATCAATTCCTTTTTAAAATGCTATAGTTTGGTTTCTTTAGTGCCTGCATGACCTCCTTGTGGTTTCACATTAGTGTTCTTCTTGTTCCGTGAAATTTCTATTAGCTTCAGACCAAATATACTGTCAGCTTCAAACCAAGTATACTATCAACTCTGGACCAAATATACAACCAACTTTGGACCAAATATACTGTCAAAACCCGCATAACAAATTTACTAAGTTTTTTTAAATGGCTAGTTCTTCTAATTTCTCATTAGATAAATCTCTATTGTTAAATGGTTCAAATTATAGTATTTGGAGAATTAGGCTTAAATATATCTGTGTGGAAAGAAAAATTTGGGATTTAGTTAGTGGTGTTGAAATGAGACCCACTGGGAGACAAGATAATCCTGAAAGCTCGAATGTCTTCTCTCAAAAATCCAAAGAGGCCATGTCAATCTTATTGCAAAGTATCAAAGATAAATTCTTGTTGCATGTATGACACATGAAGTCTCTAGCTAATGCATGGAATCAATTGCAAACCATGCATGAAGGTAGTCACCTTTCTAAGATAATAAAACTAATAATAAAATTGTTTACAACTCCAATGAAAGGAGATGAAAAGATAGTCAATTATCTAGCTAAGATTAAAAACATTAAGACTCAGTTAGATGGTTGTAATTGTGAATTATTTCAAGATAAGTTGTTGCATTTTATCATACATATTAACATGAAAAACTTATAAATTACATTTCTATTTTGAATTCTAAGTATCAAAATGAATCCGATTTACCTGATTTAGATACCTCATCTTTTCTACACATTTAAGAAGAAAGAGAAATTAATAACTTTGACTCAAAAGAGAATGCCTCTCAAGTATTGTTCTCCCAAAATAAAAAAATCATTAAAAAATTAAGAATAACATCAATACTAATAAGCAATAAAACTTTGAATCTAAGTTCAATCCCAAGAATAATCAAAATTTAAGGTTAAGTTTGATGGCACATGTACCAAATGTGGTAAATTTGGTCATAAAGTGACTGGATATTATTCTAAAGTTAATAAGGTTCATAATAATGCTAAAAATAAGAACTTCAACAGTAACAAGAAAAATAATAGAAATCAGAATCATACTTAAAAACTAAGTTAATAATGCTGAACAAACTATTTCTCTTTATACTGCTCTTTCATCCTCTAATGACAATGATGGATCTTAGATATTGGTGCCTCTAGGCATATGCCATATATTCATGAAATTATTTATGATATTATAGAATGTCATGAGAATATATATCTAGGTGATAATTTTTTCATTAATTATGAATGTTGTGCTAATGTTAAGTTAGTAGAAGAAACCATTAATAATATTTTATTTGTTCCTAACTTAAAGAAAAACCTTTTATATTTTTATCAACTAAATAGAGAAAATTGCAAAGTTGTGTTATTAAAAGATAAATGGTATGTAAAGAATGAGTTTGGTAAGATTATTTCCGTTGATTTTTAGAAGACTGAATTGTATATATTTGAAGGATTTGTAGCAGAATCTTGTCTTTCTTCTTCTTCTTGTAATGTTCAATTATGGTATGTAAGGCTTGAACATGTGAACTTTAATAGTTTGTTTGAAGTGTCTCGCCTTAACTTTGTTGTAGGACTCTGAAATCAATCCATGGATCTTGTAAAAGTTTCTTGCATTGTAAGCAACATGTTGAACCATTTCATAAACATCATGAGTCAAATTCCTCTAACTTGCTTGAGTTAATCCACATTGATGTAAAATTTCCTTTGGATGTTCTTTATCGTGGTGGATTCTTATATGCTATTAGTTTCATTGATGAATTTTCTAAGAATGACTTGGTCTTATTACATTATTAAAAATTACGAATGTTCTGTCTAAATTTCAAGAGTTTATAGCATAAGTTGAAAACATGGCTAATATGAAAATAAAAAGAATCAGAACTGATGATGTAGGTGAATATATCAATAAAAAATTTGACAAGTTATGTGTGTCTTGTGGAATTCAGAGAGAGTTAACAACTCCATATTCCACGAAAGAATATAACAATCATAGAAATGGTTCAAACTACGCTTCATGCATCTAAAATGCTTGAGTTCCTTTGGGCTAAAGCCATGAACATTGCTGTTCGCATATCCTAAATAGAGTTCCTATTAAATATTTGCATTAAACTACACCTCATGAAGTCTAGACCAAACAATAACATGATATATCTCATTTAAAGATATTTGGTAGCTTTGCTTCTCTTCTCATTCCTAAAGTTAAAAGAAAAAAGTTGATCCTACCTTCCACTCTTGCATTTTTGTTCGGTATGGTGGTCACACAAAAGGATTAAGAGTGTATGATCCAATTAAACACATGCTCATAAAAAGTATGAATGTTCATGTTCTTGAGAAACCATTTTGTGATTCTTCCTCTCTTCCCTCTTTTGCGTTTCCCAAGTTGAATCTCTTCAATTTGATAATCCTTCCTCATACAATATGGGAAGATTGATTATCCTTCTTCTCATATGATGGATGTTTATATTGAGGGGGAGTGTTTTCATTCTATGTCTTAGTTTATAATTCCTAAGTGGGCTCTGTTGGTATCCAAATTCGTTCTCCCTTTCAAGCCAAGCAGCAACACATATTCAATAGGGAGCTAAGAGGCAGATAGATCATAAATGTGTATTGTTTTGTAGCCGAGGAGGAAATCTAACTGACCCTTTGTTACTAGGATTTGTGGAGAGATGGATAAAACCATAAAAGGATGTGATCTTATCCTAACTATTCTAGGTTGTGCCTTTCAACCAAGGTAAGAGAACTTATTTTGTAACCTCTGTTATTGAAGGAGACGCAAATACCTTTCTTTTGCAAAAAATTTATAGAGAAGACCTTGGGAAAATATGATCAACACACCAAATTTGACTCTCATGAGTTGTCACTTCTAGATTATGGAGATATTTTCAACACAAGGCTAAGGTTACTGAAGACATTTGGAATCCTGATTTGTTATGCATACTTTAAAAATTGGATTTTGTTCTTCTGTGGATATACAAAGCAAAACATGAATAGTTCGGGGTAGAATTGGTTATTTGAATAATATTTTGGTGGGAGATCAACAAGATAGATTGGACTTTGCCAGATCCTTGAGAAACTTCACAACAAATGGAGAACTCAATAACATAAAGCTTAAAAAATGGTTAAAACATTCCTTCAACCAGAAGGTGTGCATCAATGGAGGCCTAGACATGCACTTTTTCACATAATTTTTGAGATTCTAACATGAAGGCTCAAGTTAGAAGACCCAATAAAACATCAAAATCTAAGATCAGTCACGCCTGAGGTACACCTAGAGGCTTGCAAACAATATCTGTCAACATATGAAAGAAAAGTGATTTTAAATTGTTTATTTCATTCCCAGATGAAAGCTCTTCTGAAAAATGAAATTGTAGGTGCCACTAAACTATCAAAAGGATTGATATCTGTGTGATTCAAAGAGATTTTGATACAAGATTGCAATAAAAACAAGAAAAACTACTTGCAGACATTCTGAAAGTGAAATAAACACAAAATTTTCTAGAGATTTGACACAAATTAACTCAAAATTTATCAAATTCATCAGCAGGGAGAGTTATTTAAACAATCTTA
Organism: Taxus chinensis; assembly: GCA_019776745.2. Taxonomy (NCBI): domain Eukaryota; kingdom Viridiplantae; phylum Streptophyta; class Pinopsida; order Cupressales; family Taxaceae; genus Taxus; species Taxus chinensis. The sequence goes on from CM034155.1 coordinate 544,629,547, forward strand.
GAGCTTGTTATGGCTATACACTTGTAACCAACTCAACATGAAGGAAAATATAACACAGAGGAAGTTAACCTGGTTTCTCAGAAATTTTTCTCAGAGGATGAGCTTTTCTCAAAATTTTCTTATGAAACTGAACTCCCAACCATTTGCAAGAGTAATATCATTGCATTTATAATACACCCTTTACATCCAACTTCCCCCCTAAAGAGGAATATTCAAAGCACCTTTGTTGCACATATTGGATCATGATTTGTAGAAAGTGACATTCAACAAATACGTAAAAAGGTTGCCATGTGTTTTCAAAAAGGCGAATCATTGCAAATATTTGCATCATTGTTGTAACTGGAGGCATATTCTTCATCCTTAGTACTTGTAGCACCTTTTCCCCTCAAAAGATAAGAATATTTGAGGGACCTTTGCTTGTTACCAATTTGTTTCAGACAGAGGAATTTAACAAATTCAGATCCAAAATCTGCCAAGTGGACCAACTGTGAACAAATCACGTTTCTTGGGCCCTCAACTACTGACTAGGATGCCATGCCAAAACTTTTTGGGAGTCCCTTTAATCATTCTGATTTTGTCATGCGAGAAATCCCCCTTTTAATCATTTTTTGGAGCCTCTGCATAACTGGACTCAACAGGTCATCCCTTTTTGTTCTCGAGGAACGCCTTTTTCACCTTTTGCGCCTATACCTTTAATCATTTCATCCCTTTTCCCTCTGAAATTTTACTCTACAACTTCTGGATCTGGCATATTGCGTTTCTGCATGAGTCCAAGGAAAAAATCCACTTCAAGAGTTCTTCCGATCTACAAATTGAGCTCCTAAATTGATTCAATTAAACTTTGCAGACCCAAACGACACAAATTTACCAAAAAATTGATGAAGAATGATGCAAAAATGCATCTCCAAACATCCTGGAGCTTCAATGGTGGTAAAATCAAATGAAATGCACATCTACCATTGATCCTACATTTCAACTTTTAATTTGAGCCCTTCGCATGGCAAAATGCGATTAGAAACAGGTTTGGGGGCATCTTTTGACATTTTATAATTTTTTGGAAAAAAGTAAAATGTTAACATTTTTCTTTGCCCCTCCACCCTTTGAAAAATGGGCTTGACACATGTCCCAATGTGGGTCCCAGCGGACCTGCACTTCAACTTACAAATTTTATCCCTATTTTCCAAAAAGGAAAAAGTTCCATATTTTCCCTATGGGCCCACACCTCTGTTTCCCTACTTGTTACGTGTCTTAATAGCACACTTTGATATGGTCCTGAAAAGTAGATACCCTAAACAAGCGTGACCTAACACGTGTCTTAGTCTGACAGAGTCTCCAAGTGTTCTCCTAGTGCTTCTTCAAAATAAAACTCAAGGGCCAATCCCCAAACATGCATGGTCCCTCCACGTGTCCTAGGCCCATTTAGGAAGTTGCATGAAAAGTCTTAAGTACGGGAAAGCCCGACGGAAGCCTCCACGTGGACATGTTTTGTGTTGAAGTGAGCCTTAGAATTTTTAAAGTGCTCCGCAGAGCCGTATCCAACTAGAAAGGACCACTTTTTAACTGCTGTCAAGAAGTAATTTTGACCGGGAAATTACACCCATCAAACTATAAAATGCACGACAACCACCATTTGAGCACGGGGAGATAGAAAACATAATAGAGGCCACAATCTGAAGAATTTTAATGACAAATGGGGCAAGACAAATTTGACCACCAACACAGGCTTCGACTCGGGGATGGGCACTCCCTGTGAGTGCCACAAGAACACATAGCAGACCAAGTGCCAAAAACATACCATTGAGAAACAGAGTCAAAGAATAATCCTGCAGAGCAGAACAACCACAACCATCCTCTAAAAAATGAACGAGAAACCAACAAAACCAGGTCACCAAGGACCAAAACAAACAAAAACACAAAAGTAGACGAGAACAAAGAACTATACACCACACAAATGGAAAATACCTTGATTATGAGTAATCAATCAAGGAAATGCTTCAAATGCCTGCCATTAACAAGAAATTCAAGTAGTTCCCCGTTTAGGTATTTTAGGAAGAAGGTATTTTCACCAATTCGAATATAAATTGAATAAGGGCCCATCCACAATGCATCAAATTTACCATGCTTGCCCTTATCTTCATGCCTGCTATCCCATAAAAGCACATGATCCCAAATGCTGAAATTTCTAGGTGTCACCTTTTTGTCAAATAACCTCTTCAAATTTTCTCTGAATTTCACATGCCACTGATGGAATGCCCTTATCTCTTCATCCAGCTCAATAATCTGATTGATTTGAGCATCATATGAACTAACTACTTGGTCTTTAATCTATTGAACAAACTAAAACAAAGACAATTGCAAATGGAGGGGCAACAGAGCTTGAGTTCCATATACCAATTCAAATGGGCTTTTACCAGTAGCTCTTTTGACAGTGATTCTGTCAGCCCAAACAAAAAAATTCAGTTTCTCATCCCACCTCCTTTTTTTCAGCTCCAAGGTTCTTCTAATGATCTTCAACAAGTTTTTATTACTGGACTCAGCTTGTCCATTTCCTTGGGGATTATAGTTAGAAGCGTATGTCAAATTGATGCCATACTCTTTGCACATTTCCACCAAAGGTTTGACTTTAAAACTCATGGCATTATCAGCAACAATTTTAGCTAGCACTCCAAATCTGCATATGATTTGATGCAACATGAAGTCCATGACCACTTGGTGTGTTGCCTTCTTAGTGGGGATTGCTTCTACCCACTTAGTGAAATAATCAGTGGCTATAAGAATCCATTTATGAACAACACTGGAAGGATAATAAATTTCCCCTATGAAATCCATTCCTCATTTTCTAAATGGGGATTTAACTGACACAGGCTATAAAGGAAGGGAGTCTGAAGCCTTCATTCTCCCAGAAAAACGCTAGAAAATTTCACATTTCCTCACCACTAGAGTTGTATCTGTGAAGAGAGTTGGCCACCAATAACCAACCCTCAAGATTTTATGTGTTGTAACTCTTCCAGTAAAATGTCCCCTATAGACCCCTCCATGGAGATCAACAATTATTTTGGGGGCCTCATTTTCAGTAATGCATCTCAAGAGAACTCCCTCGGGGTTCTTCCAAGCTAATCCAAAATCAATAATGACATATTTCAGAGAGGCTAACTTAAGAGTTCTTTTCTGATTTTTACTCGGATTTTCAGGGCAGCATAGATGTCTGAGATAAAATATTATATCTTTGTACCATTCAGAACTTACTAAATTTTCAAGGACATCCACCCTTTCTCCTTATACTTCATTTACTTCAATAGTTTACAAGTTACTCTCAGCCATAAGCTTAGCTAAACCCAAACTTCTTACCAATTTCGTGGTTTGGATATCCATGTCATACTCCTGCAACTTGTTCACCCATATGCATCTTTTGCTTGAGACCTCCATCTCTGATAAAATGTATTTCACCATGGTGTGGGGAACATAAGAAACAAATTTAGAACTCACGATGTAGGGTCTAAAAACCTTTGTTGCTTTCACCAAGGAAAACGCCTGCTTCTCCATGATGGTGTATTTTAACTTAGCTCCCTGTAATGCCTTACTGAAAAAAGCAATTGGTCTCTCAGCCCCTTCATCATCCTTTTGTAACAAAACAGAGGCAATGGTGTTTTCTGAAACAAAATAAAACACTTGAAAAGGCTTCTTGTAATCTGGCGATGCTAAAACAGGGGCATGTTTTAGTGCTTCTTTGATCCCATCAAAATCCCGAATGGCTGCTTCTTCCCACTTGATAATCTAGTCTTTCTTCAACATGCAAGTGATGGGGAGAGTCAACTCAGCAAAGTTAGATACAAATCTTCTAATGAAATTGATTTGCCCAAAGAAGGATTGGATTCCCTTCTTGGTTCTTGGAATTGGAACTTTTCTGATAGCCTCTACCCTTTCGGGATCAATTATGACACCATCCTTTGATACAATGTGACCAAGAAACTTGGCCTTTTGCACTCCAAAATGTCACTTCTTTGGATTGAGTGAAATGACATACTCTCTGCATCTTATTATCATTTTTTCTAAGTGCTGCAAGTGATCACTTTCTCTTTCTGGAAAACAAAGTCACATCATCCTAGTAAACAACAATAAAATCATTAATGTAACCAACAAAAGCAATATCCATTGCTCTTTGGAAGGTAGCTCCAACATTCATCAAACTGAATGGCATCCTGACATAAAAATATGTGCCCCATGGAGTGGTAAAGGTAGTCTTTATTCTTTCTGACTCCTTCACAAAAACTTGATTATATCCAGAGAAACTATCCAAAGTAGAAAGCAACTAAGATCCAATCACTAATTGCAGCATATTTTCCATGTTTGGTAGAGGATAATGTTAGGTTATGGAGCCAGTTTTCATGTGTGAAAGTGTTGAAGACTGTACACTAAGAGTATTGTACACTTTTCATGTGTGAAAGTGTTTAAGGAGTTGTCTACTTATATGATTTTATGCATATGGTAGTAATATAGTAACAATGCAGATGTGTTTTGAATTCGGGTGTGAATTGTTTAGAGTTTGTTGAGCATAGCTCCAAACAGATCTAGGTATTGTATTGAGAGAGTGGTGGCTTGTAATAAAATCTGAGCAAGTGATTCTTGGTGGACGTAGCCCAAATTGGGTGAACCACGTTAAATACTGTCTCTTTGTGTTATGCTATTTTATTCTGCACTTTTATTTGAGATCTGTAATATTTTCTTCATATTAGTTTCTACTGTAGCGATTCTGTGAGGGATTATTCCACATATTTTATCCCTTATTTTCTAACAATTGGTATTAGAGCCTGGTTTGGTTTGCTGAAGTGTTGAATCGCAGGGAAAATTTTATCTTGAGTGGGAGCTATGGCAGATGATAGAAGATCTATGGTTGATAAATTCAACGAGCAGAATTTCAGTCTTTGGAAGATGTTGATGGAATATTACTTTTATCAGAAGGATCTTTATACTCCACTATTTGAGAAGGTGAACAAACCCTCGAGCATGACAGATGCGGGATGGTATTTGCTGGATAGGAAGGAACTTGAGACAATCCGGCTGTGTCTTGCATCTTCAGTATTATTTAATGTTTCAAAGGAAAAGACTACAAAAGAAATGATGGATGCATTAGGGAAGTTATATGAAAAACCCTCTGCCTCTAATAAGATTTTTTTAATGAAAAAGTTGTTTAATATGAAGATGTATGAGAATGGTTCAGTAGAAGATCATTTAAATGATTTTAATACGGTTGTAAATATGCTAGCTTCGGTTACAATAGAATTTGATGAAGAAGTTAGGGCTTTATTAGTTTTGTGCTCTTTACCTGAGAGTTGGAATAGCTTGGTAATGGCGGTAAGCAACTCGGTTCTAGCTTATTCAAAGTTTAAGTTTGAGGATGTTGTAGGGGTGATTCTAAGCGAGGAAATGAGAAGAAAAATCTTTGGGGAATATTCTACTTCAGGGAATGCTTTGACAGTGGAAACTAGAGGGAGATAGAAAAATAGAGGAAGCCGTGGAAAATCAAAGGATCAGGCGAGGTCAAAATCCAAAAGCAAGATAGTATGCTGGCACTGTGGAAAGTCTGGGCATGCAAATAAGGAATGTTGGGAGCTTCGGGACAAGAAGAAACAACATGAAGAAAACAAGAAGCCAAATGTGGCAACGGGTAATGTATGTCAGGATGCTTTGATTCTTTCTTTGCACAATATTACCGAATCTTGGGTTTTAGATTCTGGGGCTTCTTTCCATGCTACTACACATAGACATTATTTTGTTGATTATGTTCAAGGAGATTTTGGGCATGTTTTTCTTGGTGATGATGATCCTTGTAGTATAGTTGGAAAAGGTTCTGTTTAGGTTAAGATGCAGGATGAGAATACTTGGCTATTGAAGGATGTTAGACATGTGTCTACATTAAGACAAAATTTGATATCAGCAGGGCAGTTGGGAAGTGATAGTTGTACTGTGATATTTACAGCGGACTCTTGGAAGGTTACCAAGGGTGCTCTTGCGGTGGCAAGAGGTAAGAAGGTTGGAACCTTGTATTTAACCACTTATAACACTAATGTTTGTAATCTTGTGGCTTTAGAAGTAGATACAACATTATGGAACTATAGGCTCGGTCATATGAGCCATAAGGGCATGGAGATCATACAGAAGGATTTTCCTGGATATACAGAAATAGGTTTGGAGTTCTGTGAGGATTGCATATATGGTAAAAAAAAGTGAGTAAGGTTTTCTCAAGGTTGGACCTACACAGAAAGAGAAAGTTAGAGCTGGTGCATTCTGATATATGGGGGCCGGCTTAGGTATCATCTCTTGGGGGTTCAAGTTATTATGTTAAATTTATTGATGATGCAACAAGGAAAGTTTGGGTTTATTGTATTAGAAAAAAATATGATGTATTTCACACTTTTGTTAAATGGAAAGCCTTGGTAGAGAATGAAACATGTCTTAAGATAAAATGTCTCAGGTCAGATAATGGAGGGGAGTATTGCAACAATGAATTTGATGATTATTGTTCTAAGAATGGAATTTGTAGGCAAAATACAGTTCCAGAAACTCCACAGCAGAATGGGGTGTCAGAAAGGATGACCATAACAATAATGGAACGTGCTAGGAGCATGAGGTTACATGCAGGACTACCTCTTTCTTTTTGGGCAGAAGTGGTGGGCACAACGGTGTACTTGATAAATAGAGGACCCTCAAGTGCCATGGATGGAGGCATACCTGAGGAGGCTTGGTATGGTAAGAAAATTGATTATTCATTTCTTAGAGTCTTTGTATGTGAGATGTTTGTCCATATAGACAAGGATGATAAGACCAAGCTAAAGGATAAATCAGAAAAATGTACTTTCATTGGTTATGGTGGTGATGACTTTGGATATAAATGTTGGAGTATTAAGGACAAGAAAATCATTTGATCTAGGGATGTGGTCTTTAATAGAAATTCACGTATAAGTATCAGTTGTAGGAAAACAGGAAAGAATCCAAGAAAGAATATACAGCGATAGAGGATCTTCTAGATGGGAAAGTGACACATGAATCAGTTCAGGAACCCCCTCAAGAGGAACCCCAAACTCCTATATTGAGGAGGTCTTCTAGGGTAAGAAGAGAACCTAAACATTTTTCTCCTTCTCTTTATTATTTATTACTCACTGATAGTGGAGAGCCAAAGCGCTTTGATGAAGAAATGCAGGCAGATGCCAGGAAGAAGTGGGAGTAAGCCATGAATGAGGAGCATCAAGCTCTCATGGAGAAGCAAACATGGGATTTGGTGAAGCTACCCAAAGGTAAAAGAGCATTACTGAACAATTGGGTGTTCAGAGTCAAAGAGAAAGAAGGAGGAAAGAAAAGATACAAGGCCCGGTTGGTGGTCAAGAGACTTGCACAGAAAAAAGGTATAGATTTTGATGAGATTTTTTCTCCTGTAGTAAAAATGACTTCTATTAGAACTGTTCTAGGAATAGTTGTAGCAGAAGACTTGCACTTGGAATAGCTTAATGTAAAGACTGCATTTCTCCATGGTGATTTAGAGGAGGAACTTTATATGCAGCAACCAGAGGGATATGAGGTCAAATGTAAATAGGAGATGGTGTGCAAACTGAAGAAGAGCTTGTATGGCTTGAAACAAGCTCCACGTCAATGGTATAATAAATTTGATAGCTTCATAATGGATAAAGGTTATATTAGATGTCATTCTGACCATTATGTGTATACAAAGAAATTTGAGGATGACAGTTATATATCCTTTATCTGTATGTGGATGACATGTTGGTTGCAGGTAAAAACACACAGGAAATAAAAGTACTCAAAGCAACTAAGTGAATCCTTTGTTATGAAGGATTTGGGGGCATCCAAACAAATCCTTGGTATGAGAATATCTCGAGATAGGAAGGAATGGGAAGATGACTTTATCTCAGGAAGAGTACATTAAGATAGTCTTGGAGAGGTTTAATATGCAGGATGCTAAACTGGTTGGGACTCCTTTGGTAGGCCATTTCAAGTTGTCAAAGGAGCAGTGTCCCAAGATAGAGCAAGAGAGAAACCAGATGTCCAAGGTACCTTACTCATCAGTGGTTGGTAGTTTGATGTATGTCATGGTGTGCACCAGGCCTGATATTTCCCATGTAGTGGGAACAGTGAGTAGATTTATGAGTGATCCAGGTAGAGATCACTGGTAGGCGGTAAAGTGGATCCTTTGGTATTTGAGAGGGACCATGGGGACAGTTTTGTGCTATAGTGGATCAGACACCACTTTGTGTGATTATGTAGATTTAGATATGGCTGGAGATGTAGACAACAAGAGGAGCATGATAGGTTATGTTTACACTATAGCTGGGACAACAGTAAGTTGGATTTCACGACTATAGAAGATGGTGGCTTTGTCAACCATGGAGGCTGAGTGTGTTGCCGCCACAGAGGCAAGAAAATAAATGATTTGGTTACAAAAATTTCTTGAGGAGTTGGGCCATAAGCAGGAGGAATGAAAGCTACATAGTGATAGTCAGAGTGCTATAAACCTAGCTAAGAACTTTACTTTCCACTCTAGGACGAAGCATATACAATTCATGTACCATTTCATTAGGACATCTTTGGAGGAAGAGAAGTTGAAGCTGGAGAAGATTCATACCAGTAAAAATCCTGCAGACATGATGACCAAGGTGGTCACAAGGGAAAAATTGAAGCTGTGTTCAGATTTGGTTAGTCTTCACGAAAACTAATGAAGGGCTGAGAAGCTTGCTTAAAGGAAAACTAGTCTCCAAGTGGGAGATTGTTAGGTTTTGGAGCTTGTTTTCATGTGTGAAAGTGTTGAAGACTGTACACTAAGATTACTATACAATTTTCATGTATCCTCACCGGGGTTTGGGGGAGGTAACCCCTGAGAATATTTTTTGGCCTTAAAACGTGCCCGATATACCGGGAAACGTGTTTTTCTCATATGGGCGGGATTTTGTCCCATAGGTTTATGGGATGGTTTTTTGCCCATGGTTTTGATACCCACAATTTTTTAAAACTACTTAAGTAGTTGTCTACTTATATGGTTTTATGCATATGGTAGTAATATAGTAACATTGCAGATGTGTTTTGAATTCGGGTGTGAATTCTGTAGAGTTTGTTGAGCATAGCTCCAAACAGATCTGGGTATTGTATTGATAGAGCGGTGGCTTGTAATAAAATCTGAGTAAGTGATTCTTGGTGGACATAGCCCAAATTGGGTGAACCACGTTAAATACTATCTCTTTGTGTTATGTTATTTTATTATGCACTTTTATTTGAGATCTGTAATATTTTCTACATATTAGTTTCTACTGTTGTGATTCTGTGAGGGATTATTCCACATATTTTATCCCTTATTTCCTAACAGATAATTATCTTTCATTGATGCTCTATTCAAATTTTTAAAATCCATGTATAGCCTGATATCACCATTCTTTTGTCTAACTGGCACTAAGTTTGCAACCCAAGAAGAATACCTTGTTGGCTGAATGATCCCCCCATCTCTTAGCTTCTTCAATTCATCTTACATTTTCATAGAGAGGAGTGGATTAATCAGCGTCTACTTTTGTCTGAATGGTTTTGCATTAGATTCCAAAGGAATCTCATGTTAAAACAAGTCTTCTCTGTATGCTTTCAGTTCAGAATAGGACGAAGCAAGGAAGTCCTGATATTTCTTTAACAATTGGGCATAGGACTATTTCTCTTCTTTGTTCAGATTACTTCCTAACCAGATCTTCCTTGGTTTTTCCTTTGTGCCAAGGTCATGCTCTTCAACATACCTTGAGGCTGCTACATGTCTCTTAATAATGCAATCAACATATCAAAATTTGATTCAAGAGCAAAAAACCCTCTAGGGATGGTATTTGTTTTCAATTGGATGATATATTTACCAAACAAAGTTTCTTTTCCTTCTACTGCACACACCATTGGCTCCCAATCAATATATTAATAAGCAAACTCCCCTTTGTTCTGCAGAAACGGTTTCACCTGGGCATCATCATCAAATACTTGCCAATTTTTTACATTGTCAGGGACAGATGGCCTTGTTATTACTTCAACATTATATTCACAATTGGGGGACATTGAAAAAATATCAAACTGATATCCCAAGACTGCAAGATGGTCTGCAACAACATTGAACTTTCTATCTTGATGCACAATATTTAATGAGTCAAACATTTCAATCAAATCCCAAACTGCATGCTTGTATTGTTTCATTCTCTAATTTCTAGTAGCATACAGTTTTCTAATTTGTTTGACAATCAGTTCTAAGTATTATTTGACAATGATATCTTTAATATGATACTTCCAAGCAATTCTCAAACCTAATAATAATGCTTCATACTCAACAATGTTATTAGTGCATTCAAAGTTAAGTTTGAAAGAAAATACAAACTCTTCTTGGCTTGGGGAGACCAGAACAATTCCGACACCATTTCCAAACTTGGAACAAGATCCATCAAATAAAATGGTCCAAGGTAAACCAACATGTTCAAGAAATTCACACTGCTCAATCTTGTGCTCCCTGTCATCAGCAAACCCCACAAAGTTATCTACATCCACATCAACATATAACACTTCATAAGAAGCATTATTTGGATCCTCAACGAGGTGCAAAATTTTATTCTCTCCATACAACTTTACAAGGCTGCCTTCAATTGGAATGGTGGAAAAAGACATATCCATCTGAACACTTCCACCCACACTTGCAGCCCACTTTCTTGATAACAACATGCCCCATTTGGCAGGGCAATCAACAATGACAACATCAAGTTTCAGGTTCTTACCTGGATAATTTGCAAGTTGTACCACCAATCCTTTCACACATCCAACAACGAGCACCTCTCTAGATTCCATGTCAGTGCATCTTCCATATGCTGCTGTCACTTTGATATCCAGCTCATTCATGACCTCAGGAGGCATGACATTGCATGATGCTCTGGAATCAAACATACAATTGTGCAGCAGTCTGTCCTTAATGATCAAAGTTGTAAAAAATGGATCAACATTTAATTGGGATTCAACCAAAGATGACCCCAAGTAAACCTCATGTGCTTCTCCAAGCTCCTCCAATACTGGTGGCGTTTCAAGGTCTGCAATGGTTGGAGGAGGAGTTTCTACAATGTTTACATTTCTGCCTGGGGTACTCTTTTCTTCTTTCAATCCAAAGTACTCAAATGTTCTCTTCTTGTGCTCAGGAATCCTAAGCAACTCAACAGTTGCAACACTAACTTCTATTTGACTCAAAACTTGGGCAATTTCATATGGAACATTCTTTGGCAAGGCAACATTGGAAGGGAGATCAACAAGCTCATCAGATGGCATGGGATTCTTGACAGTTTGGGCATGAGAAGTATGAATCTTGTTTAGGACAACAAGGCCTTTGGAAGGTTTATCTTTCTTAGGAGCCTCTTTAGGAATACTAGTAAGCAATGGAGTTTTAGGTTTGGCTTGAGGGGCCTGTTCCTTTGACAACTCTACTCCTAGTATTATAATCCTTTTCTTGAGCAATAACAACGTTCATCAATAACTGCCTATCTTCCTCTGAAGGGATTCCTCCATTATACTTCTTTATCATTAAAGCTCTTAAATACTCAAAGTCATTATTAGGTATTTCAAAAGCTTGCACTACATCTACTTCAAAAGTATGAGAAGGAGGAAAAAATGGTACCTGATGAATGCAATCCCAAAAAATTGCAGCAGTTCGAGCATTTATCACTTCAGTTGAAGTTGATCCTTGTTGTGATCTTGAAGATGAACCCATCATGAAAAAATCATCATTAGTACCATCATCATTATCAACTTCTTCTTCATGCTGATTTACTTCACATGAAGGATGGGGAAAAAAGCATCTATCACACCAATTAATCACATTGGCTTCATCAACTGCAGAAACCCGGTTAGTTAGAGGATCAAGAACCATTTTACTTTCACATGCTTGGGGATGTCTATTTGCAGATCCCATGGTTCCTTTACCTCTGTCATCTGACCTCTAATCACCCCTAGGATGATTTGCCAAATATGTCATGATTTTGTGCCTTTTGCTGACCTTGTGAATTCTGGCCAATTCCTTTCTCTGCCCGGGCTACTTTGTAAGAGATTTCTTTGACAACCCCTGCCAAAGGTTTAACAACCTCCTCAAGATCCACACTCTTGCCTTTCTTGAGGATTTTCTGGGTTTATCAGTTTGACACCTTCCCTCTTAGGAGTTTTTCCAACTACTTTGATGTTGTTCTCAATTTGCAGAGCCATGGTAAAGGCCTTGCCTCAAAGTGCCTGGGTTTTTATCCCTCAAATAGTATGCAACCTTCTTGTCAAATGCATCAACATACTTTATAAGAAAAGATTCATCACATGGCCTCAAACTCATAGGAAATCTTCTCGATGTCTTATTGAATCTTGTATTAAAATCATGCACTGATTCATTAGGATTATTTTTAAATATTCTCAAATTCTGACAAAAATAAACCTAGGGTTTGTTCTATCACCATAATGCAGTGTAAATGCATTCTTCATTTCAATCCAAGAATCAATAGAGGTATTAGGAAGAGCTTTATACCAGTCCCTTGCATCCCTCTTCTAGAGTATGAATAAATAATTTAATGTATACATATTCAAAATCTATTTTGAAATCCTCCATCATATTGACAAAGAGTTTTAGGTGCTGATCACCAGTTATTGTGTTATTTCCTTGAAAATTAGGTAATCTGTTTCTTACATCATGTGGCACAACATTCAGATAGCCATCCATACCTATAAAATAGATAGGACCAAAAGTATCAACAAAAAAATGGAGGTCTGGGTGGAGGTTGAGCCATATTATTCTGAGGAGGTGATCTTACAGGGGAAATAAAGTGATGAGGAGTGAGGGGCCTGTGTGGTACATGGATACAATTTGTAGAATGATTATCCCCTAATGACCTCTTTTTCATTGAAGACACTACCAGATTTGGAAAATATAGGGGTGGAATGAGATGCAAATCTTTCAAATACAAGGGTAGAATGAGAATGCCCATCTCCAGATGGTGAATTCAAATTTACAAAGAGACTCCTTGATTCAAAAGCAGTTGAGGAAGAACTGGCAGTATTCAATCACATGCTGATTCGTTTCATCAATGGAGACCTCTTTTCTTGATGCTTGATCTCCAACAACCTTCCAATTTTTTTCCTCCTTCTGAATTAGACTTTCCAAACTCTAGAATCAACCTTCTACTAGGGTCTGTAGCGAAGAAATATCTTCTTCCTTCTAGCTTTGCAAAGGTTAGTAACAAATTTTCAATTAACAGAGGTTAAGACACTGACATTTATCAAAATAGATCAACACAGAGTCGCCACTAAGGATTTTCACCTCAGATGTGTAAAAATGCACTAAAAAATAATCTGTCAAATGTCTGTCAGTACTAGATATCTTACAAAACATATCAGATCCGATCTTCTTTTACCCAAATTTATAAATGGTGAGGAAAACCTAGTACAATAACTACTAGAAAAATAGGACCGACAACAACGCAGAACTTATAACTTTGTTCAATCCCTTATAGATATGACTAGAGAAAGATGTTTACAAAATGTATTTACACATAGAACTGCAAGAAACATTACCAGGGTTTGGAAAAATTTAAATTGTTAAAATAGTTCTCGACAACGGCACCATGAAGTGTTGGTATCCAAATTTGTTCTACCTTTCAAGCTGAGAAACAACACAGATTCAACAAGGAGCTTAGAGGCAGTTATATCATAAATGTGTATCATTTTGTAGCCAGGGAGGAAATCTAACTGACCCTTTGTTACTCATATTTTTGGAGAGATGGATACCACCTTAAAAGGATGTGATATTAACCTAACTATTCTAGGTCGATGCCTTTCAACCAAGGTAAGAGAACCTATTTTGTAACCTTTGTTATTGAAGGAGATGCAGATACCTTTTTTTCCACAAAATTTTATAGAGAAGACCTTGGGGAAAATATGATCAACACACCAAATTTGACTCTCACGAGTTGTCACCTTCCATATTATGGAGATATTTTCAACAAAAGGCTAAGGTTACTGAAGACATTTGGAATCCTGACCTGTTTTGTATACTTTAGCAAATGGATTTTGTTCTTCTGTGGATATACAAAGCAAAACAGGGGTAGTTCGAGGTAGAATTGGTTATTTGAATAATTTTTTGGTGGGAGATCAACAAGATAGATTGGACTTTGCCAAATCCTTGAGAAACTTCACAACAAATGGAGAACTCAATAACATAAAGCTTAAAAAATAGTTTAAACATTCCTTCAACCAGAAGGTGTGCATCAATGGAGGCCCAGACATGTAATTTTTCACACAATATTTGAGATTCTAACACGAAGGCTCGAGTTAGAAGACCCAATAAAACATCAAAATCTAAGATCAGTCATGCCTGAGGTACACCTAGAGGATTACAAACAATATTTGTCAACAGATGAAAGAAAAGTGATTTTAAATCGTTTATTTCATTCCCAGATGAAAGCTCTTCTGAAAAATGAAATTGTAGATGCCACTAAACTATCAAAAGGATTAGATCTGTGTGATTCAAAGAGATTTTGATACAAGATTGTAATAGGAACAAGAAAAACTACTTGCAGACATTCTGAAAGTGAAATAAACACAAAATTTTCTAGAGATTTGACACAAATTAACTCAAAATTTATCAGATTCATCAGCAGGGGAGAGTTATTTAAACAATCTTAGAGCTTGTTGATGGCTATACACTTGTAACCAAGTCAACATGAAGGAAAATATAACACAGAGGAATTAACCTGGTTTCTCAGAGGATGAGCTTTTCTCAAAATTTTCCCGTGAAAATGAACTCCTGACCATTTGCAAGAGTAATCTCATTGCATTTATAATACACCCTTTGTTGCACATATCAGATCATGATTTGCAGAAAGTGACATTCAATAGATTCACAAAAAGGTTGCCAGGTGTTTTTAAAAAGGTGAATCATTGCAAATATTTGCATCATTGTTCTAACTGGAGGCATATTCTTCATCCTTGGTGCTTGCAAGACCTTTTCCTCTCAAAAGAGAAGAATATTAGGGGGACCTTTGCTTGTTACCAATTTGTTTTAGACAGAGACATTTAACAAAATCATATTCGAAATCTACCAAGTGGACCAACTATGAATAGATCACGTTTCTTACTGACTAGGATGCTATGCAAAAACTTTTTGGGAGTCCCTTTAATCATTTTGATTCTGTCATGTGAGAAATCCCCTTTTTAATCATTTTTCAGAGCCTCTACATAGCTGAGCTCGACAGGTCATCCCTTTTTGTTCTTGAGGCATGCCTTTTTTTACCTTTTGTGCCTGTACCTTTAATCATTTCATCCCTTTTCTCTCTGAAATTTTACTTTGCAACTTCTAGATTTGGCATATTGTGTTTCCATATGAGGTCGAGCAAAAAATCCACTTTTAGAGTACTTCAGATCTACAAATTGAGCTCCCAAATTGATTCAATTAAACTTTGCAGACCCAAACGACACAAATTTACCAAAAATTTGATGAAGAATGATGCAAAAATGCATCTCCAAATATCCTGGAGCTTCAATGGTGGCAAAATCAAATGAAATGCACAACTACCATTGATATTGTGTTTCAAC
Source organism: Taxus chinensis (assembly GCA_019776745.2). NCBI lineage: Eukaryota > Viridiplantae > Streptophyta > Pinopsida > Cupressales > Taxaceae > Taxus > Taxus chinensis. Next base: position 544,645,168 of record CM034155.1, read on the forward strand.
TTTTAATCTGACCCTCCGTATGGAAAAATGTGATTAGAAACAGGTCTGGGGGCATCTTTTGATGTTTTATAATTTTTTGGAAAAAAGTAAAATGTTAACATTTTTCTTCGCCCCTTCACCCTCTGAAAAACGTGCTTGACACATGTCCTAATGTGGGTCCCAGTGGACCTGCACTTCAACTTACAAATTTTATACCTATTTTCCAAAAAGGAAAAAGTTCCATATTTTCCCTGCGGGCCCACACCTCCATTTCCCCACTTGCTATGTGTCTTAATGGTGCACTTTGAGATGGTCCCAAAAAGTAGAGACCCCAAACAAGCATGGGCCCAACACGTGTCTTAGTTTGGTAGAGTCTCCAAGTTTCCTCCTGGCGCTTCTTCAAAATAAAACTCAAGGGTTGGTCCCCAAACATGCGCGGTCCCTCCACGTGTCCCAGGCCCCTTTAGGAAGTTGCGTGAAAAGTCTAAGTACGGGAAATCCCGACGGAAGCCTCCACATGGACATGTTTTGTGTTAAAGTGAGCCTTAGAATTTTTAAAGTGCCCCGTAGAGCTGCATCCAACCAGAAAGGGCCACTTTTCAACTAATGCCAAGAATTAATTTTGACTGGGAAATTACACCCGTCAAACTGTAAAATGTAGGACAACCACCATTTGATCTCGAGGAGACATAAAACATAACAAAGGCTGCAATTTGAAGAATTTTAATGAAAAATGGGGCGAGACAAATTTGAGCACCAACAGGGTCAAAACTCGATTTCTAATTCTCAGCCTAATAATCTGAGAAAGATGACCCGTAGTCAACATTCTTATCATGCCTTGTAAATTTTGTATAAGGTCGAACCCCAATATTTTGAAGAATCCAACCTAGATGGAAGGTGGGTTAAAGGTATGAAAGATGAATACAATGCTCTAATAAAAAAAAGTACTTGGGAGTTTGTCTTTATTCCTCATAAAAGAAACATTGTAGGATATAGATGATTGTATAAAATTAAGTATAAATTTACTGGCAAGGTTGAAAAATTCAAGAAAAGATTAGTTGCTAAAGGCTTTATTTAGAAACCTAGTTTAGATTATGTTGAAACCTTTGTTCATACTGCCAAAATGAGCATTGTTACAATTCTTTTAGCTCTAGGTGTTCAACATGGATGAGAGATTCACCAAATGGATGTAAAAAATACTTTTTTAAATGGTGATTTGAAGAAGAAATTTACATGCATCAATCTAAAGGGTTTGAAGAACCCGATAATGAATTATATGTGAGTAAGCTTAAAAAATATTTGTATGGTTTGAAACAAGATCCTAGATCTTGGTATGCTAAAATAAATAGTTTATTTCAAGATCTTGGTTTTAAAAATTATTTTGCTGACAATGATTTGTTTGTAAAATATAAAAACACTCATGTTGATGAAATAATTTGTTGCAGTGTAGATTATTGGTTTTCACCAATGGTCATGTGGCTAAACCTCTCCTTGGATATGGGGAGGCTCTTATTATTGAATGTAAACTACCTAAAACTATGGGGTGACTTTTAGGACAAATATCACACATGAATACTCCACTAAACCTATGGAAAGGTTATTATAAAATGTACAAGGGAGAAATTTGCTGTGAAGGGAAGGAAAGACTAGGAGAAATATGGAGAGAGGGTTGATGCTATGTGTAGGCTTACAAAATTAACATAGATTAATATTAACCAGAGTAGGTCCATATTCAATTAGAATAACACAAAAATGTAAGCAATAAACAAGACTAATAAACCAGAGAAACAGTTCTACAGATCCATTAATCAAAGGCACAAAGTTCCTTCTTGTTTGTACAAGATCACATTGCTTGCAAAGTTGGAGAGTAGATAGGATAGATGAACATATACAAGGAGATAGAAGAAATGTAGCTTTAATTGCTTGATTTAGTAGTGATACAAAGGCCATCAACTTACAACAATCAACAATTGCCAACCCTTTGGAATGGAGAAACCATTCCAATTCATAACATTGTAAATGTCATTTGATCTCCCCCCCACATGAATTTTCACCTTTCTTCATCACTTGTGACCTTTCACATTCCTAGGGGAATAAAAAGTGAGTCTCTTTCTTATTAATGAAAAATGACTCTTACAATGTTAAGTTGAAGGTCATTTAAGTTAAAAAAGACAAAATAGTGAAAAAGTAATTCTTAATGAAGAATTATAATTGTTTCATCTTTTTCTTAGATTGTTTCTTAGAAGCGTTAACGAAACAGATAGGGGTAATGGGCGTAGGAGGAATACCTGTTCAAATGTCGGTTGATGGGTTGTTGCGTGCGTATGACTTCCAAATCCACAGCTGATCATGAGAGCTTCCTTTTGGCTAGGAGGAACTACCTATAATGAAAACAAGACCACCAGAAGGAATTAAACAATATGGGCAGTGAACTGCCTAGCGTGAGCTAGATTAAGGAAGTATGGTACTTCCTAGATGGTTGTCAGGTCCACTATTTTAAACAAATTAATGTTGTAAACAAAGTAAATCCTATTTTTATTTTAAAATGATTTAGGTATCTCACTTAAAAACACAATAAGAAAATAGATCTAATCTAACAGGATAAGATAGAATAGAATCCATAGGTCAAATGGTTGGTTCTGGGTTCTACAGGTCTGATAAAGGTCTCAGGTAGGTCACAGGTGAGTGAGGGTGAGGTAAAATTAGGTGGGTAGGTCTTTGTTTAAGGTTGTGTGGGAAAACACAGAGACTGGTGTCGGTCAGGGGTGACCGACGATGGTTAGGTATAACCAGTGCCGGTTACTGTGAGATCTGGAAATGTCACAGAACAGGGTTTTGGTCTCCTTTGTGATTACACAAAGGATTTTGGTTGGTCGAGACGAGGTATTAGGTGACTAGAGTAGGATTTTGCGAGGTTTTAATGGGTCTATGGAGGTGAAAATGTTGGAGAAGGTCAATAGGGAGCAAGATAAACAATGGGTGATACAATAATGATGAAATGAAATAAACCAGAGAAGTATGAGGTTGTACTTACTTGGATTTCATTCATGAAGGTCTGTGTGTGAAGGAATGAAGGTGCTGATGATGGGTTTGAAGGCTACAAGTGATCACCAACTAAAGAAAAGCTTCTGCATGGGCTGCATGCACACTCCTCTTTGCTTGGATAGATCATATCATGGCTGGGATGGCTATGCAGGAGAAGATGCTCAATCTCCTTCCTTGGATGTGAGTTTTTGCTGGAATTGGCTCTCTAAAGATGCGTTATCTCTCTGAGATGTGTTCTTTGCTCGTAAAAAGTTTCTTGCTTCCAACTTCTCCAAGTTCCAACTTGAGAATAAGGTTGTTTAGGGGTTAAAAGGGGTAACCGACTGGTGGTCTGGCTTAACTGACGATGGTTAGGGGTAACCGACATCAGTCAAGGCATGGATTTCCTAGGTTTACTAAACTTAGGGAGATCCTCCTAATTTTCTTGGATCTCGTGTCATTATCTTGTGGATTAGACTTGGAGCTTCTTGTGAGCATGCAGGGAATGTGGTTAGAGGGAATGTAGGCATTGATTTTTTAGGGTTTGGGTAAGTCTTAGTTAGTTATGGTAACTTGCTAAGAATAGGTCTTAAGTTGAGTTAGCTTGGTGAGGTGTCTAAGTGAACTATATGTGTAGATATTATTTAAATAATAAATATAGTGAGGATAATGCATTAATTTAATTAAATTAATTAAATTAATATTAGTGGGGTGAAGGGGGTCATGGCTAGGTAAATGTAATAAAGGGTGCTTATATGTCGAGGGACAAAAGGGGAGTATGACCTAATTTTAGTGTCTACATTTTGCCCCTTTTTGTTGCGTAGCTTGTATTGGGAAGTCGACGCTAACAAAAATAAGATGTGGTTGCCCCATGTGAGGGTGAAGGTGATCCCCCTCAAACCAGGAACTGACGAGGCAACAGGCTGAAGCGGTGAGTGGTTTGATAAAAGGTAAATGTGAAGAAAAGTCAAGTGGGATAGGGAAAAAGGGGTGAAAGGTCTACTCGGGTGATCTAGGTAATGGGTCAGGGTCAAAGGTAGCAACAGTCAAATGCATGCACACGTATAAACTGTAGCACGCTACCGGGTTGAAGAGCAGGCAAACTCTACATCGTCTAAGGTTGATAGGTTTATCCAAACAAGGTTGAAGTGAATCCGAGTATCCAAGGTATAGGATAAGGTCAGGAAACACAACATAGGTTAGGTGCAGGAACATTTAGGTATGTTCCGGTACACCAAAGGTAGGGTCAGGATAAACAGTCATAGTAATAGGCTAGGTAAGGTCATTGGGTCAATCAACACAGGTAATAGTGCCACAAGGTATAGTGAACACATGAGGTAAAAGGTCACTAGTGATGGTCCAGGTCCAAATATCTAGGTCATGGCATGGGTAAGGCAAAGGTAAGGGTAAAATAATGAGTCCCCGAAGAAGGACAAATGGAGGTAGTAAATGATGAGGTCAGGAAAGGTAAGGTAATGGGTTGGGTAAAGGTATGGGGTAAAGAGCAAGGTAGAGGGTAGGGTAAAATGGCAAAGTAAGGGCAATGTGTAGGTAAGGGTGACTAATGGCGGTCATGGATAACTGAGTGTCGGTATAGGAAAACTGGCGATGGTTAGGTAGGGCATGAGACTGATGCCGGTCTGAGGGGAACCAACATGTCAGGTTAGGTCGGGTTTGGTATAAAAACAAAAAATCCATGTTTTTATTATTCATTTGTGAATTACGAAGTGAAGAAAGGACAAAAAAGAGAGAAAAGTGAGAAAAGCATCTGAGAGGAAATGGGACAGTGAGCTGGCAGTGTGAGTTGACGGTGGTTGGGTGGGTGAGTAGTGGGTCCACGAGATCTTAGAGAGGGATTTGATTGGTCGGAGGGTGTATGGGTAGATATTCAGGTGATGGTAGAGGCTGGAGAGGGATCAGGACTGACCACTGGCATAGTAGCATAGATGTGCCATCGAGATGGTGGCAGTGTGACAAGGTAAGACGCCTAACTCTTTAATGTTAATTAGATAGAGTAGATGGTTGTAAGTGTTGTTATTTAATAAGAGTTTTTTGGGTGAGTTTTTGTATTTTGTGGGTGGGAAAAAAGTTAAATCGGGTATGTGGGGAAAAATGGGCAAAAAAAAAAAGAGGGAGGGAGGGGTAGGAAATTGGATAGGTGGGGTGGGTAGGGGTTTTGGGGTAGTGTAGGTCAGTGTAGGTGGGGTAAAAGGGATAGGTGGGAGGGTTTAGGAAAAAGGGGGGGTTTGGGAAGTCACAGATTTTTCATGCGACAGTGACCGGCATCAGTCAAGCTTGGCCGGCATCGGTCGGGTAGAACCGGGATCAGTCACCTAACAGGTGATCGATGCCGGTTACGTGGAACCATGGTCAATCAAGTTGAACCGATATCGGTCACCAAATAGGTGACCGATGCCGGTTTAAGGGTGACCGAAGTTGGTTAGGCTGAACTGGCACCGGTCGGGATTTTAGGCTCAAGGGTCCAAAAAAAATGATGTAGGTTAGGTGGTTGAGATGGGTAAGGTAAAATAGGGTGGTGGGTAATGATAAGTGATGAATAAGGTCATGGTAAAGGTAGATTAATGTTGTGCTTTGGATTGGATGCAGGGTCGATCGTAGTTACACATGCGTGATAGGGTTCCACCACTATTGGTGACATTGCCTGGCCTAGCGACCCCTTTGGAGCTGCAGCACGTGGAGGAAGTGGGCTTGAGCTAGTATTCGGTGCTACCGACATGCTTTTCGGTAGCCTAGTTTGATGGTCACGCTCATCGATAGATGGGACTCCATGACCAACACGTTCCACCTTCCGATGGGTGAGATGACTATCACCCTGGGGGACGTATTCTGGATTCTGAGGTTACCCATATTGGGGGCCGAGGTGTATTCTATCTCCTCTTGAGGCCTCAAAGGAGCTGATCAAGACTGTATTTGGTAAGGGGATGGCGGAGTTGAGTTTCCATAGCACCAGTTTGAGCTATGACGATATGTACCTAGCCCATCCGGATGAGACAAGGCTAGTAGTTTTATTGATGGAGGTAGTATGCTACTATACACTGCCTGATGTAGAGGGTGGATGCTTTCCCCTGATCACTGATGGGGGTGATCCACAACATGATGGTGCATGATACATGTTTCACCTAGGCACCAGCATTCTTGGTGTAACTTTATAGGGAGTTGTGGGTGTATGGGTAGTTTCACAGGTTCAACTTGTGATATAAATTTATACTACACTATTGGGCCTAGGAGCACATAGTTTTTGTTTGACCTATAGGTATGCCCCAAGCAGATGCATTCCCACTAAGATGTGTGTGGTTGGGATGTAGGAGATGGGTGCCGGTTGTAGGAGAGCAGAGGTCAAATAGGCTGACATATGTATGTGGCCCATATTTGACAGTTGTTGGAGGGGTTGTCTAGATTGAACATTATCTAGAGACCATATGTGGGCTTCCCCTCATATAGGCATATGCATGAGGAGCTAGTTAAGAACCAGCTAGAGAGGTGGATATAGGGTTGCCGCGTCTAGGGAGGATGAGATGATCCCGATCAACAGGGCCCGATGGCAGTTCGAGCTTATATAGGATATTCCTCCACCCTTCCCATAGTATCAGGAGAGATGATGTGGAGAGGCCTCTCCCTCTACCACAGCCTACAATGTTCCTACAGGAGAGGAGGAGTCAGCAACTAGTGGATGGGTGGATTGATGAGGTTGGATGCATAAATAGGTATAGGAAGTGGTGGGGTTGCTCAGTTATGAGCCATACCACCGAGACCAAGGTAGTCATACTTAACTACCATGATAGTGCAGAGAGACACCCTACAGGGGTAAGTAGCGACGTTGATCACGCAAATAGGTATTCTACAGACATAGCTGGAGGGGTCAGGGGAAGAGGTCACAGAGCTTGCAGAGCTACGAGTACATGTGGCTAGTCTGTAGACCCAGATGGTGGAGGGAGATGGTAAAGGAGATGGAGGATATGGGGATAGAGATGGTCAAGTGGCAGCCCTACAGGCTTAGGTGGAAGGATTACAGGGTCATTTTACCATATCCCAGGCACATATTGGGGTCTTACAGGCTCTAAATACAGGCACAGGGATAGGGGGCACCATCGTAGGCACAAGGACCGAGGGCACCACCATATGTGCAAGGAGTTGGTCCCAGTTCACATGCTGGCATAGGGGCAGATATAGGGGATGAGACCTATGGGACCACCACATATCATGCCTATATCTAGGTTACGAGATGCCCTAAGTGAGGTGTAATACTATTAGTACTAGCTCATGGCATAGCCGGTATATACTTCCTATTTTATGGAGAGTATAGAGCACAATAGGTGTCCAGTAAGAGGATGAGATCCCGCACACATAGTGTGGAAATCATAGGAGAGCAACGAGCTCCAAGGCTTTATCAAGGAGAGGCCACCAGCACATGGAGACTAGAGTGAGGTGATTTTCCAGTAGGGGCATAGGAGGCCGAGGGTGCAGGTGACACGGAGATGGAGGACAGCCGGCAAGATGTCTGATATGCAAACCTCCCTATTTTTGATGTATACTAGTGTTTATTGGTGATATATATGCCGGCCTACATGTCGTAGATGGTGAGGATGTATGAGTGATTTTTGATTTTTCGAGCATGTATCAGCCTGCGTGCCGAAGAATTATTGTATGGATTCATTCTTTTGTATATATGAGACCAGCCTGCGTGCCGTTGACATTTTGTATTGTAGATTGGCCTGCGTGCTGACATTTTTGAGATGATGGACATGAGATAGACATGTATTTTGAGATACACAGTTATTGATTTATATGATGAGGTACATGTTATGATTGTGATGCGCTAATATGTTTATGAGATATTGGATGTATGGTTTGTATTAGATGAGATATGGATTTGTTGTTTTGATTATGGAAATTAGGTGAGTTAGGCATGATGGAGTTAGGTTGGTTTAGGCATGGATCGAGTCATGTTATAGGCATGGATCAAGTCAGGTTTGGTTAGGCATGTATCGAGTCAGGTTATAGGCATGGATGAGTCAGGTTATAGGCATGGTCGAGTCAGGTTGGTTTAGGCATGGTTGAGTCAAAAGGAGGTTTAGTTATGATTCATTATGTTGGCAATGAATGATACTATGGGTCATATGTGAAATGTTCTATAACCTATGCATAGTGATGATAGAGAGATGGTAGGTGTAATAAATGTATGCTATGGTAAACAACTTGTTATGTATGTGGCTTAATTTCCAATTTTGTTAGAAAAGGGGAACTAAGTCAAATGTATGGTAAATGGTGAGGTAGGCATGGTTGAATTGTTTAGGGTAGAGAACGGCTGGGCTTACCTCCAAGGGCCCCATGCCTTTAGAGTGCTGCCTACATAGTCTTGGCGAAAGGGGACCTCAGGCCGATTTAGTTCTCCCATGAGTTAGGGAAGAAAATGAGAAGGTGTGAAAATGAGTCGATAGGTGCTTGGGCATGTTTTGGGTTTTGGTTTGTTAGGTGTGGGTAGATTATAGGTAAAATGATGTAAGTGAAGGTGATTATGGTGAAAGAAGAGGATTACCCCAAAGGTAAGTGTCGAGTACCAAGTCCCGTATAAGGTAATCAAAATGTCAAAAAAGATGGTTAAAAGAGAAGAGGGGGGCAATAGTGTTAGGAAATAAGGGATAAAATATGCAGAATAATCCCTCACAAAATCGCAACAGTAGAGACTAATATGCAGAAAATATTAAAGATCTCAAATAAAAGTGCAGAATAAAATAACACAACAAAAAGAGACAGTATTTAACATGGTTCACCCAATTTGGGCTACATCCACCAAGAATCACTTGCTCAGATTTTATTACAAGCCACCACTCTCTCAATACAATAGCCAAATCTGTTTGGAGCTATGCTCAACAAACTCTACAGAATTCACACCCGAATTCAAAACACGTCTGTAATGTTTTTTCATACATCTATCATATGCATAAAACCATATAAATAGACAACTACTTAAGTAGTTTTACAAAACCATGGGTATTAAAACCATGGGAAAAAACCGTCACATAAATCTATGGGTCAAAATCCTTCCCATATGAGAAAATCACGTTTCTTGATATATTAGGCACGTTTTAAGGCCCAATTTTTTTTTTAGGGGCTACACCCCCAAACGCCTGCTATCGGGGGCTACCACCCCCAGACCCCCGCTCGAGGCCCAGCCTAGCCCCGAACCCCAACAAGGATACATGAAAATTTTATAGTACTCTTAGTGTACAGTTTTCAACACTTTCACACATGAACAACATGCTCCACAACCTAACAAATAGAGCCACCTGATTGGGTAGGATTAGACCAAGTAGATCATACCTTGAAGGGGGTGATGAACACAAGACCCAAAAGGCATTGCATGATTAACTATTCTATGATGAAGGTAGTCACAAGATCACCAAATGTTGA